>CAOLHI010001731.1:0-338533 GCA_948474755.1 Ctenosaura bakeri
GATGGCTGCTGGATTCCATGTCAGTAGCATAGTAAATGTACTCTGGGTTTTACTATGTACTTTACAGGGGCTCTTAAAGATCCCAAACTATATTCCCCAAGCAGATTAAGAAATCTGAGTAGCTTCTTTAAAGTTTGGCCTAAAATCCAAAACCCTAGCTCACTAGCCACCACTGCAGTAGGATACATGCTTATATGAATAAGAAGAGGAAGAGAAGGAGAGGAAGAGGAAGAGGAAGAGGGGGAGGATAAGTTGTTTTAGAATTTAGGTAAAGCATTATTCCAGCACTCTGCACAACATTTCTGACATATGGAAGAGTATTATATCAGGATCTAAGCTGAAAGGCAGTGGCCTTGATTAACACCTCCTGGTGAAATAATGATAGAGGTGAGATAGGAGAGGGAATTATCTATAAAATATATGTGTTATATCTTCCTCCTATAAAAGGAAAGTATTTCTCCTCCCCTATAAATGGGCAGTGAGCAATTTTACCATCTGTCTCCCCCTCTTTTCAGGTGGGAATGAAGGTAGTTGCCTATTTTGACACCCAGGATGAAGTCAGATAGGAGGGGGCTGTCCTGCACTATGTGATGGTAGTCCCCATCCCTGTGTGTTGTTTCAGTCTGGATTTGTTTCAGGTCTCCACTCTCCTGCCCATTTACATTTCAGCTAGGGTTTAGCTAGTGGACATATTTCAGGCTAAATAGGACTTTTGTTGAGGGAGGGGTATCAAAACTGACTCAGAGGATCACTTCCTTTTTTCCCTGCTTCATGCTGCATCATCAAGTGAGGGGCTTCCACCTTATATAACAGTTAATCTACAGTTGTTCCATATGTCTTTGTGTCATTTTAATTTTTTGAACTTGGCTAATTGCCCTTTTGTTCATTTGGCTGCTTTATCATTCTAAAATGGCTAATCAGACTTATCAAATCCAAAGTAGGTATGAGCATTTTGATTTCCTGGTGAACATCTTTGGGGCACCACATAATAAAAAAATTGTCCACCTAGGAGTGACCTTATATCATCCAGTGAAGGGCCCTTCTTTCCGTTGCCTCCTTGTTAGGACCATCATAAGGGTTAGTTAACTCAAATGTGGCCCACCAGGAAGGATCTCTTTATGTACCAACTTGGGAGGTTTAGATGTGACAGGACATAATGAAACATTGCTTCATAGCCACCCTTGAGTTGAGATGTTTCATGCTCAAATTGCTCTTATGGAATGACCTCTGGGAGCACACTTTTAGGCATTAGCATAACTAACTGATTTCTGCGTTGCAGATTGGTTTAATTCAAATAAAGTGGAACCCATGTTTAATTCCAGTTTTGTTCCTTCTCTAGTATATGTAGTAGGCAAACAATATGAATGGTTACATGTTGTTCTAGAAGTCTGCATTTCAGAGGCTGACAAATACAATTCAGCTCTCTACACAGCTATTAGACATGCTGCTCTTTTAATGTTTTCAAATACCACTTTTCATAAGTAATGTGCTGATCCACATTGTTTAGTAATAAATATGTAAAAGTTATTTTTTTGGACTACAGTTCTTCAGCCATCATTCCAACAAACATAGAACATTTATATATATCACTCACAAACTTTTGAGCATGGCTGGGTCCATCAACCACACACTCATCAGCCATATTTTTTGTAGTTTGAAAGGGGAGTTCAGGTGTGCATCAATCCTCTGCACATTCAGGCACTGGAAATGAGGAGTAAATGTATAGCCCTACAAAGTGCTATGATTGGCAAAAATAAGCATCAGGAACCAGTGTCAGATACTATGGCTAGAGTGGCCTAAACATCCTGAAGTCACCACATCCTATCTGCTCTTGGAAGTTAAGCAGCATGGATCCCAGTTAGTACTTGGATGTTAGAGCACAAAGGAATACCAAGCGCTGGAGGCTATACTTCAGAGGAAAGAACTAGCCAAGCCACCTCAGAGTATTCCTTGACTAAGAAAACCTTATAAAATTAATGAGGTCTTTGTAAGTCAACAGGTAACTTGAAGGCACATATATACACACATATACTATGGTTTGAATTCTGTTTACACCCCATCTTTCCTTTTTATGTAGTTAGGAATTTTCACAGGACAATTACCTTGGAATAAAATCCCTGAGTTTTTTGAGTTTCCAACCACTCCCAAAACACAGGGGGGGAAAATCATTAAAACTTTTCCTAATATCTTGATCACAACTCTTGGGCTGTTTTTTTTTTTTTTAAATTTGTTTTTATTGAATAAAATGTCTCCAGAATGTATCAACTTATTCAAATATAAAGGCCTGCTAATTATGTGCTTGGCTTCTGTCTTGTGCATGTAGAAACTCCTATTTATTAACTTACTAGATCAGAGCTTACCTCCACGTGATGTTGAAGTTAAATAGGCTCTCAGATTCCTTCCTGTAAATAACACTCATTAACCTTGTCACCCTGAGAACACTTTCAATTTAGGATGCTGCCCAGACAGAGAAGTCCACATTTTAATCCTGTTGAATATTCGCTCTCTTCTGTCTCTTTCCTTAGGGATGCTTCTAGAAATCCACAAACATTTTAAGCCTTAATAGTTGTCACAAACAATTGTCCTTTTAAATTGGCTCCAGCTTAGTTCCCAAAGTCTTGCAAAAGCAATATTCAGCTAAGGTGACAAGCCCATGTTGCAAGAAACAACATCTCTAAGCATGTTTTGTCCCAAAAATAAAACAAAACAAAGAACAAATGGACATCCTCTCTACTGAATAGCACCCATAATACTTGCCTCTTTTCTGATATGTTCACACAGCCCTAGGCATGTGTCTCTTAACAGCTGTAAGGCACCTTGCAACTTTTCTATTCTGTAGCAGAGCTCCTCACAAAAGGCCAGGAAGTATTACTGAAGCCTAGATATGTGCATTATAGAGAATCAGATGCAAAATAAGTCCACTGCTTTTCTTTAAAGAAACTGGATCTTAACTTCTTACCCTGTGATTATCTCTTACCCTCATGAAGATAGCTTTCTTAATCTTAGCACACCTGAATATATTGGATAATAAATCTATTATGAATGTCAACTCTGTAATTGCAGATGTCATTATTTTCATTAATATTTTATCTTTCCTCTAAAGAGTTCAAGGTAGAATCCATAATTAGGGGTGCGAAAATCTCTCAATTTCATTGTTTATCCAAATCCCACCTTGTGTGCACAGGGCTGACAGGTATAGTTCAAGGAATAAACCAGGCCACACATTGAACCTGGATGAAAATAGGCCACAACTTTATTGGTTACAGCAAAAACAGGATTGTCTTGCACAAAGGTCTGGATCCTGGCATCGGCCAACCAGCGTGGAGACCAAAAATCTGAAGCCAGGACCGCCTGGAGTCAGGTCTGAACCACCTGACCCCTCAGTAGTGCAAGGATGTGGACATCCAATCCATGCCGTGTGTCCACTGCTGACCCTGCCCCCCTGGCAACCACCTCCATTCCCAGGCTCCAGTGACCTGGGAATATAGCAGACCCAGATCCAGGACCCATGCCAACTGCCAAAAAAGGTGGGCAGCGGAACGCTTCCACCTTCTGCCAACCCTGAGAAGCTGTAGCCAATAACAAACACCATGACCCACAGGGACACCACCTGCTCTCACAGGAAGGGACAAAGGGACCATGCCCTCCTGAAGCCCCCAGAGTCCAAGCATATTCACCAGAAACCACCCGCTTGAGGAGGGGGAAGCCATGACTTCTTCATTCCCCCCCTTGCCACCACCCAATTCACAGGAACTTCCTGCTGCTGCTTCTCCAGCTCTTGCCTCTCACTCCAACTACTGCCGCGCTAGTGTTAGCTTCATATGCTGCTGGGCATCACTCCTTCCACCCATAGCTTATTCCCTCGATGATTCCTGCACCACTCCTGGCAGACCTGTTGCTTGAAGCAGAAAAAACACATAACTCCTCCATACCTCCAGAGCTGATCATATGTAGCTCATAAATACACTAGATATCCATCTCCCAATATGCATAATGGGCTCAGAAGGGAGCACGCTCATGGCTGCCTCCATGGCCACTCCAATGAGAAATGAGTGGCTACATACTCTGCAGCTAGAGCTGGAGATGCCTGATCACCTTCTATGGACCACAAAGAGATGGAACCTGTTAAGTAGGGAACCCTCGGTGTACATGAAGAGGTATCCAGCCCTGGCATAGCATGAGGCCAAGAACCTGCGTAAAATCCTGACTTGGCATGGGTCATGCCAGCAATAGCCTGTAACCAAATGGCAACACCCTGGTCCAGTTGGTCCTTCATTGACCTATGGATAGGGACGTTGATTGACTCCTCCCACAGGGATATGTCTCCAACCTACAGTGTGAAACTGGAGCAGCCCAAATTGGAACCAGCTAAATGAGGAGCCAGGCTAAATGTGCCACAGAGCTACTAGGCAGCAGCAGTAGTGTGGGAGGTTTGTTCAAAGACAAGTGCAATGGTACAACAGCTAATCTTGTTAGTACTGTGCAGAAGGCACCATAAATGTCTTTTAACATGAAAAACTTATGATGAGACTGTTCAAAATGAAACAAGAGACAGTGCCAGAAGATGAGACACTTGGGTGAGAAGGCACTCGATGAGATATTGGGGAAGAGTAGAAGACAAGTATGATTAGCACTGTGGCTAATTATGCAACTAGACTGAAGCTGGAAGGACTTCAGCTTTTGCTGTACTCAGAGGTGAAAGTCCAAAGCTGCATAACACACAGGAATATGGAATGTGGGAAGAATGAATGAACTGGACTGAAGCCAGGGACACCGTCAGGGAAGAATGCAAAGATACTGTTTTAAGAGAGAGAGAGAGAGAACATAACAACAACAACAACAGCAACAACAATAACAGAGCACAAGAAACCTCTTCAACAAGATCTGAGATATTGAAGTTCTATGAGTGAAATTGAAAACTGACAAATTGACAAATCACTAGAACCTGATGGCTTTACTCCAACATAGTATAAGATCCTCAAAGAAAAATTAGTGCTACCTTAACTAAATGTGATTAATCACATAGATATATCAAATAAACCAAGGGCATAGCAAATACTATTCTTACCCAGAAAGAAGGGAAAGAACCACTGGAAGTCAAAAATTAGAGACTAATTTCATTTTTAAATGTTGATTATAGCATTTATCACAAGGATATTGTCAGAGAGACTAAGAATATTGGCAGAGAGACTAAGGAAAATCTTGAGATAATGTATTTATGAGGACTAGTTTGGATCCCTAGAAGATATCTAAGAGGCAATATAAAAACCATACTGAATGTTATGGAATATTATGAAAAATATACAAATAAAAAAATAGCAATGATATTCTTAGATGCTGAAAGGGCATTCAATAATGTTAATTGGTCTTTTATGGCAGAAGCTTTGAAAAGAATGAATTTAAGGGAAAATTACATAAAATAGATTCAAGCCATGTCCCAAGATCAGTCTGCTAATATTATCATCAATGGAGAAAAAACAAAACAAATTCAAATTCAAAAAGGAACACAACAGTGATGTCTCTTATTGTCACTATTATTTGTGATGGTATTAGACATTATTAACAGAAAAATCAGAAGAGAACCACAAATAAATGGAATATAAATCAAAGACCAAATAAATTTAGAGTCTTTGCTGACAACTTGGTATTATTTTTAGAAGATCCAATGAAAAGCATGAAAAAATTAGTGGAAATTGTACAAGAGTATGGAAATTTAACAGAGAAAAAACAGTAATGACTACAAAAAACATATACAAAAAAGAATTAGCCCAAAAAAGCTCAAGAAACAAAATTTAAAATGGTTGAGAAAACAAAAAAACCTAATAATAACAATAACAACAACAACAACAACAACAACAACAGAGCTTTTTGATAATAACTAAAAACCAGTATGGAAAAAAATAAATAGAAAATAAAGGAAGGCCTTAAAAGATGATCAAAGTTAAATCTTTCCCTATTGGGTAGAAGAACAACTATTAAAATGAATGTGCTACCCAAAGTGATCTTTCTGTTCCAGAATCTATATATTAAAAGAAATGAAGAATCTGTTAAAAAATAGTTCATCTGGTTCTTGGAAAAACCCAGGATTAGAGGTTATAATAGGGGGGTATAAGAACACAGAGATATATACATATGAATAACAGTATTTTATAGGAGAAATGTTTAAATATAATATTAAAATTTAATATTAAAATTATGTCCTAAGAGGAAAGGGTATATTGGAAAAGGTTAAGCCATACTGAGGAGCCCTGGTGGCGCAGTGGCTAAATGCCAGTACTGCAAGCCACAAGGTTGTGAGTTCAATCTTGAGTTCAACTCAGCCTTCCATCCTTTCGCAGGTCGGTAAAATGAGTACCCAGCTTGTTGGGGGCATGTATAGAAATGTTTTGAAATACATGCTATTTGTAAGTTGTTCTCTGCCTCAATCCATATGGAGAGGCAGGATACAAATAAATAATTAAATAAAAAATTTTAAAAAATGGAGAGAAAAGTTATGGGTAAACTTTGATAGGTATACAATAAGATATTGGGGAGTTTCAAGAAAGTAAAATAGCGTGGGAAAAGATTCTGGTAGAGAGGACTAGGAGGTCAAGGAAATGTAATAAACAATATTATATATATATATATATGTACGAGGTGAAAATATGTAAACATTTCCGTGAAAAAATGTAAATAACTGTATATTGGAGCAAACAGAAACAAATTATATGTATGTTACGATTTTATTATATGTATTATTTACAAAAATAAATTGGGGGGGGAGGAAATACCCAGGATTAAACGGAGTTCCCTGTTAGATATCAAAGAAAGAGATAATCTCAGCTTACCAAATCTGAAAATCTACCACTATGCCTGTGCTATTGCAGATATTTTAGACTGGATAAAACTAAAAAATGAAAGATTATTTCAATTGGAAGGTCACAATTTAGAATATTGTTAGCCTGGATATATATGATACAGCAAGTCAATCTCTGACAAAGAATTCAACAGAAGAAAATCTTTACTTAGAATCTGGAAACATTATAAGAAAATTTACTGAAAAATTCCAATGTGGGACTTACCTCATGAGGTAAACAGGAAAAAATATTTATGAACTACTGGCTAATGTATAAGGATATTTTAAAGAATCATGGAATGAAAGATGGGATGAAATTAACAGAAGAAATAGTAAACAAAAGTATAAGTTGTCATTGGCTTCTATACAGACAATTGAACGAAAAACTTAAAAGGGACTTAAAAACTCAGGGAATAGAAGATCAATTAAAAGATTTTGATATTATGCTTTTTGAAAAAAAGACCATATGATAATAAATCTTTATAAACTGTTATTAAAAATGGAATTGGAACAAGAGACTATCAAAGAAAATATGAACAGATGGGCCAGAACATTACACATATAATTCAGCTGGACAACTCAGAGAAATAATGGAAAAAAGAATTTAAAATTTAAAAGAGAACTATGACAAAATGTTTTATCAGTGGCATCTCATCCTCACAAAACCCAGTACTCATTTACAAAAACGTGAAAAATGAATTCTGGAAATGTGGAGAAGCAAAGGGAGCTTATTTTCACATATGGTGGCAGTGCAGCAAAGCAAGGAGATTCTGGAAAGATATGCTCAATTCAATAGTAAAGTCATTAAAAATAACTTTCCAATGACCCCTGAACTTCTTCTGTTAAATATATTCAAAGGAATCGATAATAGGATGCAAAAAGATTATGGGAGAGTACTCTTATACATAGTGACAGGTGCTACAATTCTGTATGCAAGCTAGTGGAAAGAAAGAGAAATTCTCTCTGAAAATGACTGGCTATTAAAACTCTACAATATGTTCCAAACAGGCCAACTGGCAATTATGTAAAATGACAAAAATCCAAAAAGTGTCAAAGGAGATTGGGATAAAGTTGCACAAGTGTGGGAGAAGAAATAGGGAAAAGTGGCTGCACAAGATTTAGAGGAATAATGGACAGACAGGGCCAAGGCCCAAATGTAAAAATTCTAGATTATACAAATGCAACGCAAATATAATTTAGAATGGATATCAAAATAGAGATAAAACAATGTCTTTGATAAGATGAATGAACTTGTTATTACAGCAATAGAATACATATTAATTATATGTGATATTTTACTACTATATTTGAGATTTGTAAACCTAAATGTACATTAGATAAAGAACTGAATTGTTTCATCTACTGAACGTTTAAGTATGTTATTTGAATTATTTATTGTGTATGATGTAGTGTATCTGTGCAATAAATATAGATCCATGTTAAGGCATGTAAAATTAATACGCTCAATAAAAAGATAGGCAAAAAAAAAAAATCATTTGGATGAGAAATACTCAAGTTCTTATAGTAACAGTCTATATACTGCTCTTATAGACCTGAAATCAGCTTTTGACTCAATACCTAGAAATTATGGCCCCAAACTTTCTGCCTCTTCTTTTGATAAGCGATTACTCTAGTTAATGAGTCTGTGTAGAAACACTACTGTACAGGTGAGATGTAGTATACCAGGTTATCTTACTAAAACGATTCCTGTTGAAAAGAGAATGTGTCAAGGATGTATTTTGGCACCCATATTCTTTAACCTATATCTCAATGATCTCTCTGCATCTATCTCATCAGAGGCCATAGCAAAACTAGATGGTTGAAGTATCTAGGAGTTATTTTCCAATCTTCTGGTGCTTGGGTGTCTCATTGGACTGCTGCCACCCAATTAGCATCTAATGTTACAGGTCTGCACACAGCCCAGGTTTGATATGGTTTAATCAGCAAAATATTATTTAATTAGGAAATACATTAATTGGCATTGATATAAAATGGAACCTGATGTGACTGGAAGGTCAAGCTGGGAAGAGGAAAATTACTGGCTAAGCATATGTGATAGAAGGCAGGTGAGCCGATCAGCTGATCCCCTCTAGATGTAAGCCGAAGTCATTGATGACCCTTGTTGTCTCTTCCAACTCTATGATTAGCTCAATGCATAATCTGTTGTCAGGACAGCATACAGAGAAAAAGAATGGTTTCCAATTGGCAAGGGGATTAGGCAAGCCTTCATGTTATCACCCTATTAGTTTAACCTGTATGCTGAACATATCATGTGTAAAGTAGGCTTCGACTCGGAAAAAGGAGTAGTGAAAATTGGAGGAAAACACATCAACAGCTTAAGATATGCAGATGATACTAAACTACTAGCAGAAAATAGCCAAGACTTGGAACATTTATTGAAGAAAGTGTCAGCGGCTGGCTGGGGTCAAGCAGACGCGGGACAAGCGGCTGGGGTCTGCCCGCATTTATTACTGCCAGTAGTCAAAGGGTTAAGCAAAACAATCCTTAACTCAGGCTCCGCCTAAGCAAACAGCCGGCTTTAACAGAAACAAATAAGGGTTACTTCACCCGGGATGCTGGCAGGGGTCTTGGCTGGCTGGATCTCTGGACGCGGTCACAGGCAGGCGGGGCTGGAACTGGACGCGGGTGGAAGGCACACGGAGGGCAGACAGTTGTTGCTCCGTGCCTCCCCCTGCCCAACACCCGCCCTAAATAGGCCCCTGAACCGGCGGCGTCCAATCCAGACGCAGACTCGCAGCTGTGAGCTCTCAGCCGGGCTCACAGCTGGGAGCTGTCAGCCAGCTGGGAGCCCTCAGCCCGCAGCCACCATTCCGGCAAGCGCCGGGACCAGTGGGCAGCCTCCTTGCTTTGCCGCCGCCACTGGAACGTGGGAGGAGGGGCGGCAGCCTCCTCTGGGTCGGAGCCATGGGTGGATGGAGCCCCAGGACCGAGCCCGGGACCTGCCCACCCTGGCAAGCCCACGCCCGCCTTGCCCACCAGCGAGGGGACCGGAATGCTCTCCATGCCACCAGCGGGTCTGCTGGTGTCAGCAGCGGCCTCCGCGGCGTCCGGGCACTCCCCCTCAGTGGCGGCGGCCTCCGCGACGTCCGGGCACTTCCCCTCCACGGCGGCAGCCTCCGCGGCGTCCTGGCGCTCCCCCTCGGCAGCAGCGGCCCCCGCAGCGTCCAGGAAGTTGTCCGGGTCCTCCTCCACCCCAGAGACCTCATCCGAGGCGGCCTCAGAGACGCTGGCGGGCTCGGCCACGCCGGGGCTCCTGACAGAAAGTCAAGAAAGAAAGTGCAAAGGCGGTTACAGCTGAACATTAATAAAACAAAAATAATGACCATAGATGTCTTCTTGAGAAGACATGACTCACTATAAAAGACCATGGCCTTTGAGGTCCCTCCCTGAACTGCAAACCCCAAGATCCCGTAGGATGTTGAAAGTGTAATAATAGCACTGTAACAGTCTAGTGTGGAAATGGCCCATAATGCTTAGTTATACAAAGGGCAGTAAGAAAAGAGGAGACTTTGTTACAGGTGGGACAGACTTAATCAAGAAAGCCACAGTCCTACATTTGCAAGACCTGAGCAGGAATGCATAGCTCATGCACAGCATCAGCATAAGCTGAACTGAGTTGATGACAGTGAACAACAGGGATTTTGAACTGATGCTTCTCTGGCCCTACCTAAAGCCTCCTTGGTGGCTACCATATCATACATGAGAAAATAAGGACATGCCTGTCATAAAGGAAAGATGAGCTGAAGCAGCTTTTCAGAAATAGTACATTAGGTCTCAGATCCAAACAGATTCTTTAGGTGTATCCAAAGACTTTAGATTGGCCAAGTGAAATGTTTGAGCTTTGCTTGGTGTATTTGGAGACCTGCTTGGAGACAGTTTGGTGAGACACATGGAATTATGCTACAGCATTCTCACTCAACTGCATTGTTAGATATCCCATCAATGAATTCAAAGTATGTCAGCAAATTACAAATCCCAGGTTTCGTTAGGATGATTAAGATGTCTTCATACCTAAAAAACCTCGAAGTGATGATACCATGTAAGTTGGGGTCGGAATCATGTGATCCTTAAAAAGTTGTTGGACTGTAACTTCCAGCATCATTAGCCAGCTAGCCAATAGTAAGGTACACCACAGCTGGAGGACACCAAATGGTTCCCACTACCATTCTAAAGAGCTACCATAATGTTTGAACTTATATAATTTCCACATTCTTTAGCACCATTGCTGTTAATATCCTGCTATTTAAAAAAATACTTCAGAGTGCTCTAAAACACTGGTTTTAGTTCTAATTACTTTTTACTTGAAAAAGGCCTTTTGTTTTTTATGCTATGTTGAGAGCTTTGGATAAAATACTAGCTCATTATCACTGAGACTATTTTATCCTATTAATATCTTTTTTGTTGAGTTACTTCTTTTAATTACCTTTCTGCTTTCCAACAATATTGCTTAGGCAAAGATTTGCTGCACGAAAAAGACTTCAGCTAGATCTGCATTTAGGGAGAACAAATTTTTTCCTTAACTAAGATTTTTCCACTATAGCATCATCCTCTTCCTACAAAGGAAGAACTGCTGCATGTTTTTTAGTCCATTGCAAAATTAAAGGTCAGGTTACTTATTATATTAGCAATTGGAAGTTTCTCAAAAACAGAGATTCAAGTGGAATTATAAATAACTGAAAACTGGAGTACCTCAAAAATAAAGACAACTGGTAAGATGAGATCTATGGCAGAGACTTTGTCCATAAACTGCAAATCCCAGGATTCCTTAGGATGTTGCCAAGGCAGTTAAAATGGTATTACAGCACTATCATTGTGTAGTGTGAAAGGTTCCCAGGGATCTCAAATTACATGTAGCATTAATCACAAGGATTACCCTTGAAAGTGGAGCTATTTGTTTTTCCCCAAATAGCAAGGCTGTTTCTATCATTAAACAGAATGAGATGGCTTTTTGAGTGTCCTGAACAGGCAGCAAATTGTTAATCATGTACTTCATTACTGAATTTTTATTGCCAGAAAAGGAGAAATACTGATAAGATTTTCTGCCTTGTCCCAAAATAATTTTGTTGGCTTTGACAACTATCCACCTCAGTTTGGATGACTGGGGATGCCATTTGCTACTGAGCCTCGAACAGCAACATGCCTTGAGCTGGCCCCAAGCATAGACATATCTCTCATCTACACTGGCTGTGAGAAGGCTTTCATCACTCCTCCCCCAGTGTAGTAACCATATTGATGATCCTCCTCTGCTGACCTATTTGCATGGGAGGAATAGCTGCCATTAGCTTTGCGATCCAATTTCTCCTAGCCTGCAAATACCACCTATGGGGGAATCATTCTGGATCAGGGAGCAATGAGGGCCAAGGACTTAAAGTTTCCCTTAATAACCCACTCCCAATAACAGGATATTTGTCTGACTCAAGGAAAGCAGGGAAGAGATACACTAGTTACTTATGGAAGAAAATAACATGAAATCTCTGCACTGAAGGGCAAGCCATGTCACTTGTCAGTTGCCTCTGAATTGCTTCCACTTTTTTTGTAAAGTGGAACGACTTTACTGATGACAATTTCATCATGTAAATGTGTGGTTTTCTAAGCATTTCATTTTATGCCATAAAAAAACAAAATAACATTTAAAATAAAAACATCACTTATCATAAGTGAACCCAACAGAAGTATTCTTGAACTACTATGTCACATTAATCCTAAGTAAGCCTTTTGATGCAGTGGTTTATGTGATCCATTAATTCTTACACAGTCTGTCTTAAAATGTACACCCTTGAGATATAAAAGATATGTTGCATCTTCATTCTTTACAATCCACAGGAAACCTATTGTCCTGACACACATTATTTTTGAAGGAGCATAAAATACACAATATCTCCTAGAAAATGTGTTGGTTTTGACAGCATTCAATACCTACGTCTTATCCAAGCTATACCACAGGACCATCCCAACAGCATATCAAAGGATTATGGGTAGGTCCAATGTGTGTGTATGTGCCTTAAAGTTGCTTGTCAACTTATGGTGACCCCAATAATGTTATAAGACTTTCTTCAGCAAGGAATTCTCAGAGGTAATTTCAAAAACAAACAAACAAACAAATCTTCTGCCCCTAATATGTTATATTCTGAGAGCAATAGTAAATAGCCAGACAGTCTCCATAGACATGTCAAAGAGAAATTTTGTTCTATTCCTCACCTTGACCACTTAGATTGGTTGTAGGGTTACTCAAGGGAAAACGTCCACCACCTTTAAGGTACAGAAGAGAGGGATGCCAGAGCTAATGAACTATATTGGCAGTGAGCTTCACTTGCTGGCTCCTCCAATTGAGCGTCATCTTTTTGTCAAAAAGTGCACACCTAAAAATAAGGGAATATATATACAGGACAAGATTTCTAGCCCTCAAATAATGAACATGCTTTATCATAAGGAACACTTGGCAACTCTAGTTACATATCAAATGCTGGGGGTCTGTTTGCTGCACTCACAACCTGACATAGCAAATGTGTGCACTTTCCTGCTTCTCTGGTAGGGCTGTACAGCATGCTTGCTGAGTAACCTCCTTATTGCCACTGTGAGATTTACATGGGTTTGGGTGTGTAACTCTTATGAGACCTACAAGCCTTTATATTGGCCTGCTTCACACATTTCTAGCCAGTTTTGGGCTAGTTTGGCAAATGAGTCACTGATGGACCTCTTCTGCAGAGATAAAACCTTACCTGCTAACCCCAGAGCTAGAGGAATGGCTGGTGGAGCTTTGGCTGCTTTGGCATTTGGGGGCAGTGCATTTCCTTTGGGCTGCACAACTGATAAACGCCCGATCTCCTGACCTGAAGGAAGTTAGGAAGGAAAAGAGCAGGCGGGTACCACCGTGAAATTGTCAGATAATTTCTACTAACCTTCTCAGTTCAGGGTATTTTATGCCTGAAGGCAGCAAGTGCTAGAAGCATCAGCCTATAATAGGAGGTAAGAGTTACCAGTGAGTCAAGCCAGTCCAGGTCATATACAGGCAATCGAGGAAGTTCACTGAAGAGGAAAGGAGAAGCAGAAGCAAGATCTTAGCCATACCAGAATTTGTCACAAGAAGCCAGTAGCTGCAATAATCTGAGCCAAAAAAGAAAAGACAAAGAGATAGCAAACTGATGCTAGTCCAGAGGTCAAGAGAGCAGTCATTTAATGTCGTAGCTGAAGGTCATGTATCATCTTCTTTTCCCCTTTTGGTTGCGGTTCCACAGGGTCCTTTCCTTCCTTCCTTCCTTCCTTCCTTCCTTCCTTCCTGTCTTTCTTTTTTGGTTATTTTCTCTTTATACACTATCTTTTGGTAATCTCATTAGTTTTCAATATCACCTTTATGCCAATATACTCAGCTGTATTTCCCCACTCTAGAACTTTCTTCTGACATCAAACATCATATAGCATGTCTTTCAGCTATTTCAACATGAATGCTGCTGAAAACGTAACATGGCAAAGGCAGAACTATATTTTTCCCCCTCCAAAACTTTCTTTACAACATCTTGCTGAATTAGCTGAAGTTCCTTATTAGCTGTCGGCCACTAGTTGATCTGGTGGTGGGGGGTACTCATCTGGAGCCAGAGGTCTTCTTACATTTGACTCCTTTCTGTCTCTTACTCAAATTTCATGCTGTGAATTGTGATATACAGAAATGTGGATGGAGGAAGATGAAAAGACAATTGGGCTTGTCAGGGTTACCAGAAGTCAGCAGCATATTTTGCCATGGACAACAAAATTGAAGCATCAATGGGATAGCAACCAAAGGTGCCCCCCCCTCGCTACAGTGCTCTCAAAATCCCACATGAAGCTTCACATTCAGATGGACAGTGTCAGTCCTGTATGCTGTGCAGAAAACTTACTACTCACGCATGTATTGTCCCCATTGCAGCAATCACATGCACAGGTCCTCTGTTGTTGCCTTATCTGCGCCTTCATTACTACCTGATTTCTGTTTTTCTCATCCATTCCATACCCTTCTTCCTCCCCTTCTCCCCCCCCCCCTCATGGTGCTGTCAATCAGGCATGGATTGGAAGCTCTCAGCCAGGAAACAGAGTCACCTCAGAGCCCTTGGCATGCCATTGTGTTAGATAAACATTAAATATAGTAATATCTTTGCCTCCAGAATAGAGGCCTGTAATCTGGTCATGGTTTTGCCTACTTTCTGGCTAAGCTCTACATGCATAAGCAGAATCCAGTCACTGTTTTTTTGTTCTTGGCAACATTAACTTTTACTAAATGCGTCTGGCTCAGAAACACCCCACTGAGTTGTTGCTTACCCAGCAGGAAAGGAATATTTTGGATCTCGTGCTATTTCAGCAGCATTGGCCACAGTTCGCTGGCCTCTTCCTTGTCTGTACTGATGACGTTATTGCTGAACAAGTCCGGATATAGAATTGGGCCAAAAAGAATACAAATTACTGTATGTAAATCATTGATGAATCTTCCAAAAGGTCATCCTGTCCTCCATTTAGTATCTTCCGACTATCTCATTTGCAGCATTTGACCTTGCCTAGCTATTCATTTTTATATCTCTGAACAGGAAAATGCAAATAAAGCAGAAAATGAAAATAAATGCATGCACACTCACACACATATGCAGATAATGATGATGACGATCATATGATGATGATGATATAATCTCCAGAATGTACCCCTGGGCTTGCAAACAGTTTTCATCTTAAATACCTGGTGAAGTAATGCTTTTGATGTTAGAACATTTAAGATTTTCAGTTCAGGATATACATGCAGGCTCTAGTTGCTTCATATATGAAAATGAATGTTGTATTGAAATATTGTAAGGAAAATCCAATCAAACTGCAAGATACAGGCCTAAATCCAACATTGTGCTGGCAATGCAGCATTAATGTAATAGACCTTTCCTTCCCTGCCACCTGCAGCCCTGAACCCCTGTGAAACCACCTTACAGGCTCTTGAGGAACTTCTAGAACTTCTTGCACAACCAGGGAACCTTGGTTAAGAAACGATGGTCTAGAGTATGGATGACTGAGATGTCTTGAGTTTTATTTTTTAATATGAATTTACCAAAATTCACAAATTTCTTCCTATTCAAATCAGAAAGAACTTGAATACTTTTTTAAAAAAAAATGAGAAATTGAAACTGACAGGTTTTTCTGTCCAAGCCCAGGTGGATTCAACTATTTAAAGATTGGGTTTGAATCCCTGTGTATATTACTGCCAAGTTAGAGTTGCCACCTTTAATTGGAGAGAGGCTCATCATCTTTAGCACTATATGGCAGATAAATGATAATACACTCTCTGAAAAGAATCATGCCTATTGAATCTGATCAGTTCAAATGGGAGATGATGTAGTTGCTTAATATTGCTAGAGAATTCATCAAACTTTTAAAATATTTGAATGTGAGAGAAAGTGAAACTGACAGTATACATGGTAAAGCTTTAAAACCACTTCCAAAGAGCCAAGCATAGCAGGGGAAGATTTTGGTGTGTACAGGTACAGCTGATGAAAAGAGTTTGCTCCTTCCTACTGCTATCAATCTGTTTGGAACACTCCTGCCCACCTTTCTTGTGGCTGCTGTTTCCTAAAATTTAGAGAGAGGAGATTTGGTTGTGGATTTACACTGTATCGTCTAAATAGGCTTTCAGCCACTAGCCCCAGAGAAATCCCTGTGTGAGTAATCATGAACAGACCACCAGACAAGCTCTATGGATAATGCAGCCAAGGAAGTGTCTATTGCCTTTTAACACTAGCTTCTTTTGTCTTTCAAAGTATTGTTTTTGTTTTTACTGCCTAAAGCTTTGACAGATGCGCTGTATAATTTGCCCACAACCCATTTGGAAACATTTTAGTCTTTCTGTTCACTTTCCTAAAGAGAAGCAAAGTACTTTGTGAGTTTTTGTTTGCTTGCTTTGCAATGTGATTCTTTTTCCAAACAAGAGGAAGAACTACTCGAGCAAGGGTCTGGATTCTCAAAGGAGCACTGTAAATACCAGTAATTATGATAACCTGGACTCCCAGATCAGTGGCATCTCAGCACTTTTTAGGGGAGGAAGCGAGCTTCTGCAAGGTCATGGACTTGCTGTTTAGTACTATTTGGATAGCAAATTGCAATAAAAAGGGAATTGGCTTCTGGAACTAGAACATTATTAGATAAAAGAGAGAAGTGCTTGTTGACTTTTATGAAAGGAAACTGAATGAATTCTATTCTCATGTATCACTTGCAGCTCACTGTAATGAGTATGCTTCGTTGTCCACCAAACATGAACTTAAATCCCTTTTATCTAGGAGATAAAGAAACTGGCTGTTGGGAACAATTTCTCCTTGAATAATTAAAAGTGTAGCCCTGGGAACACATGTGACTCCCAAGACTATTCTTTTGCAACCTTCAACCAGCCAAAGTCCCCAGACTGTTGCTTTCCTATCTGGAAAGTGAACTTCATTTTCGGAAAACCTTTGAAAATGGCAATTCACCCCCTTCAATAGGCCCTCCTGAATTGCTGCATCCTATGGAATCCTGGGGACTGTGGTTAGGTGAGGCACTACAGCTCTCTGGCTAACAGGTTTAAATGCCTCTCCATCCATAGGATGAAACCATGGCAGTTAAAATGGAGTCAGAACTCTATAAGTGTATAGTGTGAAAGGCTCTTGGGCTTATTTTTGTCCCGATAGAGTTAAGATATTTGAGAACGTTTAGAAATTCTTTTTTACTTGTAGGCTGGATTAAATAGGTACTTTGGCAGAATGCAGCTTCAGTCATTTGGTTGGATCAACTATAGCTTCTGGGTTCTCCTGGTTTTTGTAGCCAACTTCTCTCTGCAAGATTCTATAAATCGACCTCTGTAGTATTCATGGGACAGAGAGGAGCCTAGTACTACCATTATAGAAGGTAGTAGCATATGTTCAATCTTTCCAGTTATTTTTTCTTTAAAAAATCATATTCAGTTTTTAGAAATTAAAATAGAGTTGGCCATGGAGGAGACCATGAGGGCCATCGAGTCCAACCCCCTGCTATGCAGGAACATCCATCAAAGCATTCCCAACAGATGGCCATTCAGCCTCTGCCTTAAAACCTCCAAAGAAGGAGACTCTACCACATTCCGAGGCAGCATATTCCACTACCAGACAGCTCTGACCATCAGGAAGTTCTTTCTGGGGTTCAGGTGGAATCTCCTTTCCTGCAACTTGAATCCATTGCTCCTTGTCCTAGTATTTGGAGCAGCAGAAAACAAGCCTACCCCCTCTTCAACATGACATCCCTTCAAATATTTAAACACAGCTATCATGTCCCCTCTTAACCTCTTCTGCAGACTAAACATACCCAGCTCCCTAAGCCATTCCTCCAGACCCTTCAACATTTTGGTCCCCCTCCTCTGGACATGTTCTAGCTTGTCGATATCCTTCTTGAGTATGTGTGTATGTGTGTGCAAACTTTGGTAAATTACCATTCTTATTTCATAGATAAATAGGTAGGTAGGTAGGTAGGTAGGTAGGTAGATACATTGAAATTCCCTTCAACTGCTATGAGAATTGTGGTTAAGAATGGAAGGAACCAGGGAACCTGGAACAGAAAGGGAATGTTTATCATGTGATCATCCGTGCTCATCAAACAATTCCATTGCTTCAACCCTGGCCCTTTCTGCACCTTACCATCTTCCGACGCTGGGGTGTGGGGATCTCACAAGCAGCCTCCGGTGAGAGGCTCTCTTGTCTGGGGTCCTTCGGCTCCACACGAGCTGCCTGCTCACGTGAGAGCCCCGCCTCTTCCGCAGCACAGCCTGGGAGTTTCTTCCTGCGCTGGGGCAGGAAGTGCGACTGGCACAGCTCTGGAGGCTCCACACGCCAGGTAAGTGCGCGCGGGGCCCGGGAGCAATGTGCGATTGTGCACCATTTTCAGCTTCTAGCCAAAAATGAAAAGGTGTGCGACTACTGAAGCATCACATGATTGTGAGTGCGTTGTGCAGATAACTTCTCACAATTGCACAATGCTCCAGGTCCTCTTTCGCATAGAAAATACCGTGTGAAAAGGCCCTTGTGATCTCAGGCTATAGTATATCAATGATGTAGTGGAGCTGGATCAAACAAGGTAAAAACCCCAGGATTGTTTGATTAGCAGAGACAACAATATCATCTACTATCCACCTGGGCTTCCCTGTCCCTTCTATCTGCAGTCCTCATAGCAGCTGAAGGGGAAATGGCTATTTGCAGCAACATTGTGTTGTTGTATGCTTTTCCTGTTGTTAATGCAAAGTGTTTGCAGGATGGCTTGATCATGCATGGGTAATAAAGACCTGTTAGCTTTATTAAACACCTCTTCTTGGTAGAGATATGTATCAACATATCCACTCTCTCTTTTAGGGGATTTCTATAAGAACTGTCATGCTGAGGGGCTGCACTTTGAAATTTAACATACTACAGACCACTGGATGATATACCCATGAGTTGGGCCTACCCACAAAGAATATTTTAAAAACCCCACAAACCTTCCACACAATGAGAATTCTATAGGAAGCCCAAAACAGATTGCAAACCCTTCCATATGTACTATATGGAAGGATTATTTCTGAGTACCAATAATCCTTCCATATAGTAAATATAGAAGGGTTAGTAATATGTTTTGGTCTTTCTATAGAATGTTCCAAGAACCAGCATGATGTAGTGGTTTGAGCATTGGACTACAACCCCGGAGACCAGCATTTGATTCACTGCTTGGCTGTGGAAGCCCACTGGTGACCATGGGCATGTCACACACTCTCATCCCCAGAAAATCCCCTGATAGGGTCACCATAAGTCAGAAACAACTTGAAGGTACACAACAGCTACATAGAATGTTTCATGGGAGGTGACATGGGATTCCTTTGAGTGTCTTAAGCAATTTCCACCTAGTCTGTTACAGTGCAAACCCAGGATTCCATAGGATATTGAAAGTGGAATAATAGCACTATAACAGTCCAGTGAAGAAATGCCCTTAGACAAAATACATGTATTGAGGGGAGGTTGCATAAGAAACACTGCATTGAAAACACTGATAAGTTTAAAGGTGGACAAAGACAGATCCTTGTGTCTGGTATTGTTGAGAAACCAAACCGTGATTTTACTTTAGATAAGGACATTGGTTGAAAATGTGACTTACTAATCCTGGTTTAATATAGAGTTCCCTTGCAAAAAATAATCACATTGGAATCTCTCTTACACAGGCATTTTATCTCTGCCTTCCTATCTACAAGGCAATATATTTCACTGCTTTTCCAACCACTATTCCAATGAGTTCTTCAGTTTCATGTGTGCAGTAATGGACTTATACAAATTTAATGCTATATACATAATAATAAATCCAGTCACTATATGTACATTACTTAGAAATATTTACACAATCAGCTGAAGAATCTAGTTTCACTGTTGTAGCTTCTGTTTCTGTTGCTATTAATAGGCATGGAATCACTTGAGAATTAATTGCCTATTAAATACAATTGTTCTAAAGAGCAGCTGAAATTTTATGCTGATAAGTAACTTGATTATTGTCACTTGCCAGAGCATGAATTATGTCTTCTATCTTAGGAAATATAAGTTTGAGTCTAGACGTGTCAGGAAAAATTGCAAAGGTCTTTTCATGTGTTATTCATACACTACCTTACTCCACACTCCAAGGTTAAATGGTCATGTGTAATGTGTGAATTGACCCCTGTGTTCTTTCTTGTGAATAGAAAGCATCAAGGAAACAAAATATATCACAAGGATGCAGTTGAAAACAGCTTTGCCAGGACATATTCAATCACATACTGAGATAATCACTTAGCTAGTTTTTAAAAGGAGTGTGTTTCACTGTTGCCTACCAGGTTGTGAGACTGGTGCTGCTTACAACATGATGGTTACTAGAGATGTAGTTAATCTACTTATTTCATTCTGACCTGCACCAAAAAAAAGTTTTGTTTGTTTTCCCCCAGGTGAGATTACAACAATTTTTGTACATTTTTATGACAGTTTGGATTTTTTTTTTGGCAAATATTTCATTATTTTCTTTCTAACACCCTACTTTTTCAGCAGAAAACAGTGTATCTGAGCAGAAAAAAGTGCATTTTCCAAAGTTATTTTTTAAAAAATCCTGAAATGCAAGAACTCTAATAACACTTGATCATTTTTTCAATGGAGTATCTTGATTCATTGACATACTCTTCCTCAAGGAAGATGAGGAGGAAAAAAGTCCTTATATCCCTAAAGGCTGGTCTCCATAAGGTAAGAACTTACAGACTAACATCTTATTAGTGACATACATAACTGCAGCTTTTTGAACAAGGTGCAGAAGGCTGTTCCCCTGCATTTGTGCACCATCAAAAAATCTCCCACCAATCCACCCCAGTTGTTGTCCATCTCAGGGGAGGCTAATGTTGTTCCTTATTACCAGACAGAAGAAGGTGGGAGGAGCTGATTCACATCATGAAGATCCAGCTTGTCTGAGCTCCTAGGACAAGGAAGTGCACTCCATTTGTAAGAATACCTTCATTTCTTTCTCCAAATGAGCTGTTTCTGCAACCAGATATTTCTCCAGGATCTGAATTAACTCCCTTCTCTGTCCCTTCCCCATTGGTAAGGAACGGCACCAGGGGCACCTCCCAGACATTGACCACAGTTGGACAGTGGGGAAAAATGAGTGTATGTTGAGTTATGCCAACAGGTAGGATTACTGCCATAGTGTGTGTGTCTGAAAAACATATATCCTTATCACACTACAGTGTTACAGTGCTATATTCCACTTTTACTGCCATGGCAATAGACTGTGGAATTCTGGGGCTTGTCATTTAGTAAGGCCCAAGAGTCCTCTGGTTCAGAATTATAAATGCCAACCCCAGAATTCCATAGGATGTTGCCATGGTGGTCAAAGTGGAATGTAGAGCTGTAACAATGTAGTTTAATTGGGAGATAGGCTATCTGAAAAACCATACTTCTCAGCCTGAGTCTGCCCAAGTTTTAAGATCTTCTGGAGAAGTTTTTTTTTTAATTATTATTAGTCTCAGTACCCTTACAAACAAGTTTTCTGAGGACATGCGATGTGGGCTTCTCACTCACTTCTCCCAGCTTGTGATGCTCTCTTCTATGAACACTAGACTTCTCCGTTCTCTTGCCATTTATTCAGGCAAGGTTTTAGTAACTGACAGCCTGCTGAAGAAGGTGCCTGTAATGACTTTTGGAGAGAGGATCTGATGTGCTTTTTATATTTTCAATCAAGTTGCTGGTTTTTTTATGTGATGCAGTTTTGTTTAATATTGGAACATATTGCAATCTTTGTTATATGTGATTTTTAATAATGCTCCAAACAACCTTGAATCACAGTCTTAGAAGCAAGATGGGATATAAAGCAAATAGCTGCATAAATTGATGAATATGATCTGAAAGAAATGAAATCTGTAGTAAACTTCTGCACCATGATATACGTAGGAATGACAAGTGATTTTTTGTTTTGTTTTGGTTTTTTTTGTTCTGGCAGTGGCCGATGCATGTTCATACTTCTTCCTGCAAGCCAGTTCTGAGCTGCTCCACCCTCCTCCACTGCCAAAAAAACAGCACTTCTGCTGGGAAACATGATATGCAAGGAGCATGGGCTCTGTTCCCAGAACAGTAGCACTTCCAGTAAGCTGCTGGGTGTACATTTCTGCTGGAAAACAAAGTGTGCTGTGCTTCACAGCAGAATCACTGGAAATAACTTATAACTTATATAACTTATAACTTATGGGTGGCAGTAGCAGAAGTATCAGTTGTGGGCGTAGGTCTGCAGCATCAAGGGCAGGCAGTGTAGCCTCCTATGGGTTTTAAAGTCAATGTAGCCTCCATTTTTCCAGGACGGAGACTACCTTACGCTACCTCTTTACTGATCTGCATTCTTGCCCTGTCTTTTATTTCACACACACACCTCTTTAAATTAAATGAGTTAAATTCTCATTTAACTCAACTAGAACTAAGTCCAGAATTGAAGCTTTCTGCAGATAACAGTTTCTTTGATTCTTCTTTACCAATGTTGGTACACATATAGATGAGCACTACAAAAATAATGATTTTGGATTCCTGACCATCCCAAAACACTCATTATTTGTTGGGCACCTTCAAGTCATTTATAACTGATGGCAACTTATGGCAACTCTGGGGCTGAGAGTGTATGATACGCCCAAGGTTACCCAGTGGGTTTCCATGGCTGAGGGTGAGGAATTGAATCCTGGGCCATTTCTGCACTAGACTGTTATAGTGCTATCATTCCAGGCTGTCCGGCCCCTTGCTGAACTGCAAACCCCAGGATTCCATAGGATGTTGCAAGTGGAATTATAGCGCTATAACAGTCTAGTGCAGAAATGGTCCTGGTCTCAAGGGTCTAACACTGAAACCACCACACTATGCTGGCTCTCTCAAAAGGCTTATATAGTGAGGAATTCATGATAGATTGGTGCACTACAAAACCATGTAGGTATGTATGAGAAACTGGACTTTTGTTACTTTTTCTTACATAAATCGACTTGATTCACATCTCTCAGATGAACGTGTTGTTTGGAAGCTAAATATAAGCAGGTGATGCACTTTCTGAATGGTCTGGTGCACTTCTCACTTTTTTAAAAAAAATGGAACAAATGCATGTTGAAAATCATTTGAGGAAAATATGTTTACATAATGAATAATTTTTTAAATAAAAAATTGATATGGATCTTTAAAACTTAAGTTTAATGTAGAAATGAAATGTGATAGACTTGTGGGTGCACAGATGAAAAATTGACAAGAAACAGAAGTAGACTGGTTTTATTGATATCTGGAAAAGAATCAGGTAATTATTTCATGTGCTCAACTCCAAATTCTGGAAAAAATGGATGAAAAAAATATTTGTAGCATCCTTAATTATTACATCTGCCCCCTGTTTCATAAATTCATAGCTTTTAACCTGGATGGCTGCAGGATTCATTCAGTATAAACATATATGTGATGGAAATGAATCACAGATAGATCTTATCTTCAGAGCCACTTATCAGTTTTTATATTTTGAGCCATTGCAAAAGACAGGTATCTTGCTGCAAAACAATTGCATAATATTGCCTGGTTTGCACCAAACTTATACCAGTGTTGTTATGAGGTGTTTACTGGGAACCCCAAGTCTATGTGTCTGCATCTCAGTTGTGGATGTTGCGAAATGCAATTATCTTGTTGCAAAAGTTACAAAAGGATTAAAACACTTTGTCACAGGTCTGGAGAAACACAGACTTTGCTGTTCCAAACCAGAAACCCTGGTTTGGAACAGCAATTACTCAGTTTGGGACTATTGTAATATGTGGGAATTTCGTTACAAAATGTTGCAGAAGTTTGGAGTAAATTGGACAATGTTGGTTTTGAGGGTGTTTGCTAAGAACTAGAGTTGATGTGTTTGTACCTTAGTTTTGGGGGCATCACTAAATGTGGTGTTTTTCCTGCAAAAAATTGCAAAACTTTGGCACAGTTTTGGAGGGGATACTAAGTATTTGTGTTCATAGTCAACAAAGCCCTAGATACACAGATGCTGTGTAAGTAAAAATTTTGTCATCAGAATTCACATGCTTTGTCCTCAGTTCAGGATGTGAAATCTCCGAAAGGAGATTACTGTTAACTTGAAATATTAAAATGTTAACCTTTAATGATGGCCTTTGGGGTAATTATGTGAGTAATTTGAAGAGCAGGACATTTAAAATTGCATGCCATCATCCGTGCTGTGCAGGGCAACCATAACTGTGTTTCTTCAGAACAAAATCCTATTACGTTTAGTGAACCCTATGTGCTGAAACTTCCAACCAAAATTGTTCCTCTAGAAAAGCAGAAGCTCTAAGTAACAGAAGGAAAATTGTGCTATCACCAAACCTTCATATAAAATTAGCTATTCCACAAAAAGAAAAAGATCTAAAGTCATAGGTGAAAAGGAACTTATATGATAGAGATTCTTAAATCATTGCCAATATTCTGCATCAGAAAGTCAGACAGAATTATAGTATGTGTCTCCTCCCCTCTCCTGCACAACTCATTCTCCTCATGTACTTGGGGTTTCACATCCATTTAGTAGTCAGTGGAAAGTAGGGGGCATCAGAGATGCATCTGGCTGTGTGCCTATAGCCAAACTTACAATGACGATATCATTCCCAGGCCCTCTTGAGGGTCCTTCAGACAGTCTCAGAGGCTTGTAGGCTTGTAATTCTGTGTCTGGCTGTAGGCTCATGGTTAGATGCTTCTGTGACACCCTTCTTCTCTTAATGGCTGTTGCAGGGCGAGCACGTGAAGGTGAGCTCTGCAGAAGGTCTGGTCATTGTATGATGGAGTTAGTGAATTCCTCTCTGTGCAATGACCAAAACAGTTCAGTACTGAAAATGATGGCTGTGTATGTTGATAAGAGGATGCCAGCCAGCGAATTATCTTGAGTATTCCAAATAAAATGACACTGGTAATTTACAAAGAGAACAACAGGCACATAAAAAAAATATTGCAGATAACAAATGCAGAATTCTATCAAGAACCATTTCCTTTTAGCCATTTCTGTCAGTCTCATTTGTTGCCAAGTAGAGAAACATGCAAGTGTCAGCATTATCACTTTACATCTATACACTGTCTAAAACATAGAAATTTACTGACATCCGTCACAAACAAAAGAAGATACTGCAAGCTTGATAAACTAAAAGCATTTAGGAAGGAACAGCCCTGTTTTCAGTAACATCTTTTTATGGATTCAATCAGGAAGCCAGAAAACAGTAAACTGAAAAAAGGGAAGAAAGGAAGGAAGGAAGGAAGGAAGGAAGGAAGGAAGGAAGGAAGGAAGGATTAATGAAATAACTATTTCTAAATCCTGAACAATGGGCTTTTCAGTCTTATCATCCCTCTCTCAGGCCATTTCCCCCCTATAATGTCGTAGTGTTATTATTCCACTTTCAACATCTTATGGAATCCTGGGGTTTGCAGTTTAGGGAGAGGAATTTAGAATTTTCAGCCAGAGAGCTCTTTGGCCTCAGTAAACTGGAAAACCCAGAATGCTACAGGATGTTGAAACTGGAATAATAGCACTATAACAGTGTAGGGCAGAAATGGCGTCTAATTTGCCAACACAATGGGACAATTTGTTTTCAGGCTACTTTGGGGCATTTAAACAGTGTTTATAGAACAGCAGTAGTTTAATTTTAGAATTTTAGAATTTTAGAAACCTATATTGGGGTGAGCAAGAAACTATACATTCTGTATAGATATGTTTTGTACCCCACCTCGAGCCTTGGGGAGAGGCAGGTAACAAATTATTTTTCATCATCATCATCATCATCATCATCATCATTTCTTCCCTCCTCCTCCTCCTCCTCCTCCTCCTCCTCCTCCTCCTCCTCCTCCTCCTCTTCTTCTTCTTCTTCTTTTTCTTCTTCTTCTTCTTCTGTCCCAAATTCAATCTCTGTCTTTTCCAGGTAAGGCTGGAAAGGACTTCTCTCTTAAAAACCTAGGATATTGTTCGCAGTTGGTAGATAATAGATAATACTAAGCTAGAAGGAACAATCACCTGACTAAGCGTAAGACATCCTAATCAGCAAATTATGAACATGGTGTTAAAGTAATTATCTGTTGTGTTTTCTTGTTTCAATAGGGGAAAAATGCTCTCCAAACTAGAGCACTTTCCTCTCCTCTAATTTCAATCAGAACAGAGGAAGTCTGTTGATATCAGGACATGAGCTACCTCTCCAGTTGAGGTGGGAAGAAGAGAAGTGCCACTGCTGTTCCCCCATTTTTGCCACTCTGCCTGCCTGCCTCCTTCACTACCACCCAGTCTATTCATTCATTCTTGCAGCTATCTTCTTACAACTACCACCTTCACTCTCTTGCTGCCACTAATCTTCTGAGAGCTAGATAGATGAAGCTCAAAAATGTGTGGACAGCAGTGCTGTGCCTCAAATACTTGGTTTTATGAGACCATTCTTTGCTTCCTAACATACAAATTCAAGGATGGTTGGTTACTAGGATGACACTCTGGCCCTTTCCGCACTGAGGTATTAAAACAGTACAGAGCGACCTCTGATGGAGGTCGTCTGCACCGTGGAGTGCGGGCGGACTACTTTTCATAGTTCCACACCTCAATCCGCTCCGAAGTGACAGGAACTGGCAGCGCTGCATGTTTTTTAAAAACCTCTTTTCAGAAGTTTTTAAAAAGCACAGAGCGCACAGCCCCGTGCAACTCCGTCACCACGCTCCGGTGCAGATTTGCAGGCGCGCACTAGTGCATGCCTGCAGATCTGCCGGGGGCGGGTTTCCAGATGGCAAGCTTCTCCAGTTGGTGGAGAGCCTCCGCCAGCTGGAAGCTGCCATTTTGGATGCTGGAGGACTGCGGAGCAGCGAGTTCGCACTGCTCCGCATGGCAACGGACTTACCCAGCTGCCAGTAAGCTCCATTTCGGCGTGTTTTCCCCAGTTTCCCCCTCCACATGCGGAAAGGGCCTCTATTTCCTCTCTATCCCAGTTGCCCCAACTTTCACCTACACATGGCATTTATCTGTATGGCCTGACTGGCTACTTCAATCCTTCTGTTCCTTTGGAATTTTCTTGAGCAAGGCAGAAAAGAAAGGAGGAGATGAGAGCTGGGGTGATGGTAGATACTGCTTCCTTTAGAAAATGAAGATGTTTGTCCTCAAAGAGTTAGCCCTGCTAGTATGTTTTTCTAGAAGGGAAAAGGGTGGTGGAGGAAAAAAACCGGGTTTCCTTGAACCAGTGTGTTTGAGTGTTGGACTATCACCTTGGAGCTCAATTCCCTGCTTGGCCATGGAAACCAATTGGGTGAACTTAGGCGCATCACATACTCTGGCACCAGAAATCCCTATGGTAGCTTTGTGTTAGGGTCACCATAAATCAGAAGCAACTTGAAGGCATACAACAACAACAGCCCTTTTGAGACTACTTGCTTAATATTTTATCATGGGCTTTTGTGGGTTTCAATCAACTTCCTCTGTGATTGCATTTGTGGAAGTAGACTGATATCCAAAAAAGTTCATGCTAAAATATAAATCAGTTTGTCTTAAAGAGACTGTAGATTCTTTTTCCCCCTTCACCTCCCCTTTTTTTCTTTTCTTCTGCCCTCAAGTGAGTTAGTATTTTCCTTCTCTAGTACCTCTTCTCTACAGAATGGTGAGTCCAGTGGAGATTGTAAAGTGGGGAAGGTGTTATCCAAGGCTTGTAATGTAAGCTTCCAATATGACCAGACTGAATCCAGATTTTAGGCATTTTACCCAATACCTGTTAGTACCATTACTTCAACTAGATTCTAAGCTTTCAGGGTATTTTCTGCAAGTGCAGAAAGTGGGAGTAGGGGGTACTATGCCCATCAGATTCACTAGCCACATAGGACTAGAGGGAAAGGTTCTACAAACCACAAAAATTCCACAGAAATTACTTTTTTGTACCCATTCCAGGCAAAATATCCAGGAAATGGCCAGAGATGCCAACTTTTCAAGAAGCACAGATTTAGCTGATCTACCAGACTAGATGTCACAGAAGTCACAGAAGTCATAGCAATTGTTCAGAAATCACCTTCAGCTACTCATTCCTGGCAAGACATCTGTGTTCTGAAAAATAACAATAGCAATAGTAATACCAAAAATAGCAACACCAACATTTCAGACAGCTGTGCTAACCAAATTCAGAAAGTGCAGAAGAATAAATGGGAGTTGTGCAACAATCCAGAATAAAATTCATATGAATCAAGGCCAAATATCTGTCTTGCAGAACAAGGCCCAAACGTTAGCTTTCTAGGAAACCACATGCAGATGGGCACAAGGAGGTAGTTTATGTGAAATTTTTATGGCCCTTTGCATCACTATTTAAAGTATTTAAAGTAGTGCATGTTTGGCAAATTGGCAGGTGTGACTTGTTAAATCTGTCCCCCCCTTTTTTTTTTACAGAATACACGTTAGATATAAATTAAACCTGTAAGGTAATAATACAAAGTTGCTAAATTTTCTAGTAGACTACATAATAGAAAGCAGAAGATGGAGAAACTCCATTGTCTCTGTAAAACCAACACTAGATACAGATTGTGGCACAGACCATGAACTGTTAATATAAAGAATTAGAGTAAAACTAAAGAAGAATATTCAATACATCATCATGCCAAAATACAACTTGAAGAACCTCCCTGTAGAATTTAAAGCCCTTATACAAATGGTTAAGGATGGACAAGAAATGAAAGAAAAATGTGACACAAATATGGTCAGAATCCTGTTCAGAAACTTGTGCATAGAGGCAAATAGAACTATTATAATAATCAGTGCAGCAAAATAGAAACTGAGAACATAAAGGGTAGAATGATCTGCAAGATTATCTACAAGATCCAAGATATCAAAGGGATTTTTTTTAACCAAGAGTGTATTCTCCTGCTGGTCATATGCCATATGCAAATCTGACCAGCAGAACACATTATATGATCAAGAAAAAACAAAACAGATAATAAAAAAAAAATGGAAGAACTATGTACGAAAGATGAAAGAATGACAGATTCATTCAACGAAGAATCATTTGAGGATGAACCTACAGTTTTAGAAAGTGAAGTGGAAACTACATTCAGAGCACTTGGAAGAAATAAATCATGAGGAACAAACGGCATACCAATAAAACTGTTTCAGACTGTTCAAATTCTAAATAAAAATATATCAACAAATATGGAAGACAAAACAATGGCCTATAGATTGAAAATGTTCAATATATTTTTCATTGCTCAGGAAACAAAACACTGGGGATTGCCATAACCACAGAACAACTGCATTAATTTCTCATGCAAGCAAAGGAATGCTCAGAAATTTACAACAAAGACTTTCAACATTTAAGGAATGAGAAATGCCAGATATCCAAACTGGGTTTAGAAAAGGAAAAGGTGCTAAGGCTCATATTGCAAACATATTGTGGATAAGTTTCCCTCTTTTTAAAGCATATATTAATCTAATTTAAACATATCAGTCTATTAGTTTTTTTTTTCTTTTCTTTATCTATTTTCATTTAGTTTAGTTTAGTTTAATTATTTTATTAATTTAATTTTATGGCATGACCATATATACAAAGTTCAATAAAAGGGAATTTTCACTGTCTCCATTTCTTGTCTGGCTGTTGTTGTTGTTGTTGTTATTATTATTATTATTATGGTTTTTACTGAAAATAATTTTGTGGAGGGGGGTGTTAAAAATGATCTACACTGGGTGTCAAATATGCTAGATTCACCACTGCTCAGAATGTTCCCTTACATTCAGGGAGCAATGAGAGAGAACAGTGGAGATTATTATTTTTGCCCACTCCCGGTATTTGACCCTGATCCAGCTTGATGAAACGCATAAAGGCAAAAAAAAAAAAAAAGAAGAAGAAGAAGAAGTTATCTAGGAAGGTGTTGGAATTGCTACTTGTCCTGTCCTGGTTACAATGAATGCGTTTTCTCCTACATTGTCCATCTGAAAAGGGGGATGGGGAAGGAAAAGGAGGAAGAGGGAGAAGAAGCAGCAGAAGCACCCCTGGAATCACAAAAAGTGTCATATCCTCCAGTCAGCAAGTGTCCTAGGAAGCAGGTGTTTGGAATGCAAGAACTGTTGGGTAGTTAGGTCAGTTTAGGTCAGTCACAGATTATCCAACAGGATGAAGGGAGAGCAAGAAGGTGGTTATCAGCCAGTCCAAAAGGTGCATAGAAAGTCCAAATAAAGCCAGCAAGGAGTAAATAGAGTTGCAAACAGTAGTCAGTCCAATGACCAGGGAACATGAAACACCAAAGAGTACTGCTAGTCACCAAGATAGATAGTTGCAAGCAACAAAACCTTCGGAGAACTTCTGGAGAGTTTAGCTAGGTGTCTCAAGGCACCAGGTACTTTAATTAGTCAGTGTCTCTTACTCAAGAATTTCTGGGATTGAGGTAACTTCTCTTTATCCCTTCTACACTCAGCAAATGTCTACACTGCATCTTCAAGCTCCTGCTGGGCAGTAGGGCCCCCTCTGCCTCAGCCCCCAGCACCTCTGCCCCAGAAGTTTTAAATTTCTGGCACTCCTGGCAATCTGACTCTGTGTTTGAATCTTCTAGTTCCAGAGGGGGAGTTATGACAAAAAACAAAAAAAAAGCCACCAGTAAATCAACTGTTGACTATTTTGTTCAGGAGTTTCCTGGTAGCTTTTGCTGGCCTAGGCCTTTCTCTTTCTCAGCATGGAACACCATGAAGCCATAATGTCTGAAGGCTTCTACTGGTTCAGCTGAGACAAGGGCCCTTTTCACATGGCATTTGCCATGCAAAAGGGCACCCGGAGCATCACACGATTATGAGGAGCGATCTGCATGATGCACTCACAATTTTGCGATGCTTCAGGGTAGGGCAGGCGCTACTCATGCACTTTTTCATTTTCAGCCAAAAATGGTGCATGATTGCACATTGTTCCAGGGCCCCACATGCACTTGCTGTGCGTGTGGAGCCTCTGGAACCACAGGGGTCACTCTTCCTGTCCCAGAGCAGCCTGGGAAACTCCCAGGCTGCGTTGTGGAAGGTAGTGGTGGGGCTCTCGTGCTACCCGCTCAGGAGCAGGCAGCTCATGCAGATTTGAAGCAGTGGGGACGTGAGAGCCTCTCGCTGGAGGCAACTTACATGATCCCCACACCCCAGTGCTGAAAAAAGGTGATCTGCGGAAAAGGCCCAGGTGATTCTGCAGATGTGCTTTCCCCTTCTTCATCCTGCCATGCTCTATGGGCAATAGCCGCAGCTGGATCATTTTACTTTCCATTTTAACTGGAAACAACAATCAGATCAGTGTATTAATTTTGAAACCCTTGCCAGCACAAAATTGGATCTATTTTGACTGACCTTATAAGATGAAAGTTCAGTCCTGCTTGAATGCTATTTTACTGATTTCTGATTCATTGTCAGCTGCATGTACTAATTGTAAACGTCACACTATCATGTTGTTATTGGATTTACTGTATTTAATCAAGTTAATCTGGATGGTTTTTGAATCCATATTGTGATTAGACTTATTTTGTTTAATAAAGTTAATTTGGTGATATTTCCATCCATATTTGTGATTGGATTTATTTCATTTAATCAAGCTAATTTAGACAATATTTGTTTCTACAGCATAATTAGACTGTGTTATATTTACTATATTACCAGATACAGTGATTTTTTTTTCTGTGTAAGGTAAGAAAGAAGAAGAAGAAACAAAGTATAGCACTGAAGATTTAAAAACAATTGATTTTATATGATATATATATATATATGTGTATATATATATATATATATATATATATATACACATACATACATACACACACACACACACATACATACACATACATACATACACACACTCTTATATATAATGGCATTTCCCATAATATATGGGAGATGTGGAGAGTTGATCTTCTCAGGAGTCATGCCTCTTACATATAGATTTTATTTAGTTTATCTATATCCTGTTTTCCTCTCAAAATGGCTCCAAAAATGGTTTAAATAGAAAAGCATCTCTACTATATAAACAAATGTATGATAATACTAATACACCAATGCAAAAGTGATAAAAAGAAAACAGCATTGAATTAGAAGTTTAAAACAGACTCAATCTGTTAATTTTTCAAATCTAACTGTAATACAGTAATTAATATAGCAGCCCTATTCATATTTTCCTTACATGGACATCACACACCTGTACAATTTATGCTGCTGACCATGCCTAAAAGATTATGTGTGATGAGATGTGCCCTGAAGTCCATGCAAAGAGTACAGATATCTGAAGTGAAAACCTTGTGTGTCAGCTGCTCACAGCTGGGTGGACAAATCTGTCAATTTCATTTTTCAGTCCTTTTCCAGTGTTAATTCTGCCTCAGCCAGAAAAAGTTTGCATCAAAGTTCCTATGCTTTTCTTTCATGCACGTGTTTCTTGTACTTTTATTTTATTTTATTTGTAGCTTGCCTTCATCCCAGCATGGGACTCATGCATGCATTTTTGAATTTTGAAATATTGTTAAGATGAATAGATCAATCTGTGCAATAGATATTGCAAAAAGATAATGCATGGATATGAATATGTTTATTAGTAAGTTTACTGTATCCATAACAATTGGAGAAGAAAAACCTATTTACAAGCTGAAATATACAGCATGACAGACCCCTATTTAGGTTGGCCCTGCAGTTCCAGTCCTTGGATTTCTATCAGTCACCTTGTCTTTGACCCTTACAATCACTTTTGGATTTGGTATTTGGCATCACGGTGACTAATATATTGGGGAAGAGGCTGCGTTGATTAGTGGATTCACTGTTGTAAAATGTGACCAGTTTTCTTTGTTAATTATTCAATGAAGACATCCTGATAAAGGTACCAGATTTCATCTGATCTTGGAAGCTAAGCAGGGTCAGTTCTGGTTAGTACTTGGATAGGAGACTGCCAATGAATATCAAGTGCTGTAGGTTATGTTTCAGAGGGAAGGAACTTGCAAAACCACCTCTGAATATTATTTGTCTAAGAAAACCCTATGAAATTTATGTTCTAGCCATAAGTTGACAGAAAACTTGAAGATGACATGCACACACACATACACACACATACAGAATGATTTATTATATACTAACAGCAACACAGTAAGAATGCAATTTCAAACCAAGTAACATTTCTTCTTGAACTATGTTCACATTCTCAGCTCCTCAAAAAGCTTATTCAAATCTCCGGATTTTCCTTCTCCCATCCCAAACTGGCCCTTACTCTGTTTCTAAATGGCCCTATTTCTATTTCTTACTGCCTCACCTAACTGTTTTATTCACTAGGTTATATCCTTCTCCCCACCCCCAGCATTCCATGAATTGTGATTGGCTGGCTTTACTTAGACTTCCCCAACTTCTTGCTTCACATATAGCGTTTCCATTTAAGCAAGAGGCCAAATGTAACCTAACACTTCAGTCAGAATATTAACTTGGAATTCTATACCTTACTAGCTAAGCTTCACCTCCTGAGTCTCAAGCAAACACAATTTTCAGAGGATTTCATTTTCTTCTTACCCCAAAACATGACCTTGGGAATTCACCTGACTTTTTAGAGATCCAGACTTATTATGTTTGCATATAATTCATATAATGTTGTTTAGAATTATTGGAGAGCTATGAGTGTTCCCCTTTTAGTTCCATCTCCTAAAACCTTTTCTGAAGAGCACTTTTTTCATATATTTCCTCCAGGTCTCAATTGTCATGCGTTTTATCTAGTTTAATTGCTCAGACATTGTACATGGGTGACCAGCTCTGCGAGATCTTTGTTCTATTCTTTCAGACAGGAAATTTCACCTTCTTTTAAATCTGTTTCTTTATGCGGTTTTTAATTTGCTTGCAACACCTCATACATGCTTTTCTCAGCCAACACAAAATGAAGGATTGCCTTTTGTTGTCAGATCAGAACCTTGGACAACTCCTCCTGTGTTTTTGCATTCTGTTTGAACAGCAGCTTCAAGTTTGGAAGCCTTTGAGGTAAGCTGATCATTTCAAAGTTTTCCCCTGATTGATGATTTGGCATGCTCATTTGTTGAGCCAACAAGACAAGTTGTAATAGACGGTTCTATCGTCTTCAGGGTCTGTCTCTGTGATGTGCCATTTGTATTACTTGTAGGAGTCTTTGTAGCAGTGGATTTCTCAGCATCCAGTCTCTGCTTCATCATGAAATTCATTTGCTTGCTTTTAGGAAGAATCCCAGCCAAGTAATGAAGAAGAAGAAAAAGAAGCAAAGGTTGAATTAGTATTTTCTCTCAAATTGCAATTTCAACAGACAACTGATTGCCTCAGATATTAATCCTGCATACATGTATGAACCAATATAATGCACTTGGAGAGCTGTCTGCACTAATCTGTGCACTTTAGTATGCACTTTCTTCTAATATATGCATATGTGTATTCAGGGGGGAAAAGCACCTGGAGAATGCTACTGCAAAATTCAGACAAGTGTAAATTTGGAAAGATAGCAGAATTTTGATTCTTGTATGGTTTGAAAGTGTGAATTAATTCTTCCATCACCAGTCCCCCATCTCACAAATGGGCTTTTATATTCAGCTGTCTGTACTCAGTGGGTAGATGAGTAGATAGCCTGTATATGAACCATGTCTTTTCTTTTCTGTAGCCATATTCAGTGAGCTGCTTCTACTGGTCTACAGCTGAACCAGAATGAGGGCAATATCCTCCTTCCTGCATTTCTTTTTGCACTCACAGAAATGGAGGAAATTCTCTGGAGCTGGGCTTTAAGGTGGCCTGGAGGGTTGCAGAAGAACAGAGTGAAGTGGAGAGGAAAAGAAAGCTCTTGTGGATATCTATTAATATGAAATTGATTTCAGGCTCATGTCTAAATGTCTCCTAGTCAGTAAGAACTTGAGGAAATTGTTCCTCCTAGTCAAGCAAGTGCAAAAGCTCTGTATCATATCCCTATACTGTTCCCACACTGACCTTTACATGATCAGACCATAGGAATTAGTAATATATCAACTGTTTTTCCAGTTAGCTGCAGGAATATTTTCATATACTATATCAGTATTTGTAAGTCATAAGTGCTATGTGCACAGAATTGGTGCTTTTGGCACCAGTGGCATATTTGTGTAACTTAGGCTCTGTATTTTTTCATAGTGTGAAAAGACTCAGTTGTTGGAATTGTTTACTCTTTTATCCTTAGCTTTAGTCCAGCATTTATACAACAAATGGTGCTGACAGTTCCAAAAGAAAATCTCTTGTTGGCAGATAAATATGATTTCACAGCAAGCTGGTCACGTTGTTTTTATAACAGCATGCTTACAGAGCTAGGCCAAGAAATTAATTGCATCAAAAGCTGAAAGGATATGCAACTTGGAATAATGTCACTTTTAGAAGACCGTTTTAGCTTTTTGATTTCTTCTCACCTCATCCCCCAGACTTGGTTGTGCCTGTAGCTTTCCATTTATTTAAATGAAATACAGCCAAAAGCTATCCTGGAAAAAAGTTATTTTCCTTACATTTTGGCCGTTTTAATTTTACCATTTTTAAAAATGGTTAATGCTTCATCTAGAATTAGGCTATTATTTATCTGGGAAATTTGTTGCATCCAGGGAGCTAGCAAAATACAAAGTGCAATTAAAATCAATACACTCAAATCAGCAAGAATAAAGCAGAAGCTGTAAAACATAAAATTGCAACAGTAGAATAAACTTGATTTGACTAGGGTTTTCAGAAGCCTAAGAAAATAAAAAGGCACTCGCCTAATTCCAGGAAACACAAGATAATGTTTCAGGAGGTCCTTCCTATGATGCTCCATCAGAGTTAAGAAAATCTTTTTGCCAATAGATGTCTACTTGATCTCTGAAGACAGGGCTACCTGGGAGAGCTTCTCCAAATATATGTCTTATTTGGAGGAGCAGCTTAAGACATGGACAATTCATATAAAGAAAAATTTCTGGCCCTCCAGCCCATGGAGGTTCTCTATCTAACTCCTGGCTATCTGGAAAAGGAGTCCCCAGTATCTCAGATTACTGTGGGAATTCCCTCCCATACTCTCAGTCAGCATTTACAAGCATGGGCAAATCCTAAGGTCAACTTCTTTCTCCCTGTTCCCTGGACACGTTCTTCATAAGCAAATATTTGATTCGCAAGTAATGTAGGGTCCTCTGATGTTTCAATTTGTCCTTCATATCATTCAGAATGATGTTACATCTTGATACAGAAATATTCTGAGAGTAGCAAAATGCTGTGGCTGTTCTAAGTCTCCAAGTGCCTACCAGAAGATATAAGAAAAAGAGCAGGGGAGATCAGTTAAATAAACACAGCTGATCCTTAGTGAGAGTTATGTGTATGCTAGAATTCCATGGGACTCAATGAAAAACCAGATTTGGAACATTTCATTGTTATTCTATGTACACCTGCAAATGCAATGAAAGGACTTGGAAGGAGTGGGATCAGCTTTTTTTTACATTTAGCTGAGATTGGACTGCCAGTTAGTATGTCATTTAGCAATGGCTAGAAAGCCAGTTTACCATATAAAACAAAGAGAATTTCACACATTTCTCAGCTCATTCAGTGCCAATGCCACAAATTAGATGTGAAAAATTAAAGAAGATTAAAGAAATTAAAAAATGTAATGCAAAGGTCCTTAAAGTATAGGAATTAAAAAACTGAAGGCTTCATCTGAAGGCTTCATTGACCTCATCATTTAGTGATGAGATCAGAAGGAGAAATAGGTCCAATACAGATCTAAAAATGGACTTCTGAATTTGCTAAAGCACACTCCTTTTTTTCTTCCCATTTAGCAGACCATTATTACTGCTCTAGCTCTACCGGTTGCAATCTGTAGCATGGGAAGGCTATTTAACAGAATGAAAAGAATGAATGCATGCTTATGTTGAGGCATGTTGCAATTACCCGGGACTTTGCATGAAGAGTATTCATCATAGAAAGATGAATAAGAGCCCTAAGGTAATAAGGTATTCTCAGCTTCTGCTCATGTCTGTTGTGTTTATACTGCTAATTTTAAGAAACAATTATTCACAGACTTTTTCCCCATTCCATATCATGACACAACTGATGAAGGATATTAAATCTTTCTTATTGTTTGAACTTCACTATGTTGCCTTCATTCAGCTGTTAGAAATTTATACCTTTTAGTTGATTGCTATGCTATGTACTATGAACAATTTCTCCTTCTCAAGGGAAAACAGAAAAGCAATTTGAAAATCATTATTCTTTATATGAAATGCTGAGCTTATGCATTTAGATTTCTGTTTTGATATTTTGTTACAAACATTACTTCTTGCAGTCAGTACAATCATGGTGGCCTTCAGAAATGGTCATAGCCAATGCAAGGAGAAGCTAGAAACTTTCCCTTTTCTCTCCTACACTGCAGGAACCACAAATAACCCTCCACAGCTGTTTTTTTAAATTATATTCAAAGTGCATAAAGTACATATATTGACACAAATATGTATATCATTATTATAATTCTTCTATTCCCCCCCCGCTTCTATATATCAAAGGTTTCCAGTTGAATCTATCTTCCCCTTTATACATATCTTATCAAATATCAATATACTCAATCCACAGGCATTTACAGATTTAGCCAAAGCATTACGCTTTTCCATTCTCTTTCAAAATTTTGAACCGTTTAGTTCTTAAGGGACTTAGCTACTTTTTCAGTCTCTACCATATCTAACATATTTATTTTCCATTCATCTAATTGAATGTCTGTTTTATCTTTCCAATTTTGTGCATTTGTCAACTGTGCTGCTGCAAATACAATAATATCTTCTGTTTTCTAATCTCCCAGCTCTGGCCTAATATATTCAATACACACCTGTTAAATCAAGGACCTAAGCATGTTGTTCATATCCTCATCCTCAGCACTCAGAAAACTAGAATACAAAACAACTGCTGTTAGCCATTGTGGAGTATGGATTCTAAAATGGATCCTAGCCCCCTTTGGGCTGGATTTATCCTGAATTGTTTCCCACCATTACTTAAGTATTTCGTTGCCTTGAGCTTCTCAGAAAATCAGGGAGCCCATACTTTGTGCCCAACTAAAGGTAACATAGGAGCAATTGTGTCGATCACTTAGATCATCTCCTTATTTCAAAGATAAACCCATTGCAGTAACAGAATTGACTATTCGATTGTTAATGTGAGATCAAAGTATGGTAAAAACTTTTCAAGTTCCTAGGTTCTTTTTATATAGAATCACAGTCACAGAATAGGTATATAGTTTAATTCCAGTAATAACAAGGTAGTGGTTTGGGAAAAAAATGGTGAATGTGGATAGAGTGGCCAATTTGTTGCCATACAGAAAATGGAAGGATTATCTCAGAATAAGGGTGTGGTCCTGTGCTCACAGTAAAATCAATGGCACTTACTTCTGAGTATATGTGTATAGGATTTCACAAAGTTACATGCTCCTTTAGTAATTGCTTTTGACAAATTAAAATGTTTTGTTTGTCCCACTATGACATAGCAACTACTCATTATACAGCCTTTTCATTACATCCATAGTCTCATCTAATTTCTTAAAAAATCCAATCCTCTGAGAAATTTTAGAGGAGAGCATACAACAGGGGTGAGCAGCTACAGAGGGGGCTATCCCAATTTTGCTTTCATGTGGGCCCCACCAGCATGCCAAAGATCCCACCCACCCCACTTTTTTTTTTTTTTTTTAAGTCTGGGTGATTTTCCACAGTCACCCATCCAAGCTCCTAATATACCTTAAAAACTTGTCCAAAAAACCCAGGTGAAATTCAGCTGAAAGTAAAGCAGAAAGTGAATGAAGGGGATGTAAAAAATTGTGTGGAAAAATATTTTTATTTGTAGAGGGTCTGTGGGTTTTGGGGAGCACTCTTTGGGACCCCCAAGGATGACAAGCAATTTACAGGCTTCACTTTGCTCGCCCTGGCGTACAATAATTACACTATGAATTAGGTAAGAGTTCTAAGAAGTACAATTTATGGCTATGAGGCACTGAATTTCCAAGATCTTACTATTATTCCAAGTCAAGCATTTCATTTAAGCATGTTTTTAAGACCTTTGTTTAATGTAGCTGTAAAAATGTGTTTAAAAGGTAATTACTCATTCTTTGTAATTGGAAGCATGGGGCTATTGGGCATCTTTATGCACAAGGCAATAGCTTCAAGTAATCAAATTGCAAAAGATATACCGTACTATGTTTTGATGATGGAGTTAAACAGTAACAAATGCAGAAGCAACAAGAAAAGGTCTCTCTTACTACCAGGAGGAAAAACATATTCACAGACAGTCTTATAAATGAGTAACACCAAAAGTGTGGTGTTAACTGCTGTCAAATCAACTTCAATTTATGATGATTCTAAAAATGAGACCCCCAAGGCACCCTAACATAACAGCCCTGCTCAAGTCTTGCAGTCACTGGGCCATGGTTTCCTTGATTGAGTCTACCCATCTGTAATGCAGTCTTCCTCTTTTCTTACTGCCTTCTACTTTACCAAACATTATTGTCTTTTCTAGTGAGTCATGTCTTCTCATAACATGGCCAAAGTATGACAATCTCAGTTTGATCATCTTGGCTTCTAGGGAGAATTCAGGCTTGGCCAATCCTAACTTTAGTATTCAATAATATATTTGTACACTTGAGGATCTTGTCTAGTTTCTGCATAGCTAGTCCTAGTCTTCTCATCAGTCTCTATTCTGATTAATGACTGAGCCAAGGTATGGAAAATATGAAGCTATTTCAATATCTGCATCATCTACTTTCAAGTTACGTAAATAATCTGTCATTATTTTTGTTTTCTTAATGCTAACTTGCATTTTTACTTTTTCTCTTGACTTTCTTCAGTAACTGTGCCAGATTTTTGCTATATCTTACTAGTAGGATGGTGTCATCTGCATATCATCTTGTTGCCTTCCTTCTCTCTAATTTTCATGCCTTATTTCTCCATGTAAAATCTTGTTTTAAGTATGATGAATTTAGCATACGAGTTAAATAGATAGGGTGATAAAATGCAGCCTTTCCTGATGCCCTTGCCAGTTGGAAGCCATTCCATTTTCCATATTTGGTCCTGATGTCCCATTTCTTTAAAAGCGATCCATTGTTTTTCATTATCTACACAATTGAAACCTTCGCTATAATCTATGAAGCACAGACTGATTTTCTTCTCAAATTCTTTGGTGAGCTGCATTATCATATGTTTGCAATATGGTCTCTGGTACCCCTTTCTTTTCTGAACTCAGCTTGGACACCTGGCATTTCTCACTCTATATCTGTCAAAAAGCCTTTGTTGTAGAACTGGAAGGTTATTATGTTGGAGTCTAGATCATAGAGTCTATTTCATTTCATTTCACTTTATTTTATTCATTTTATATTGGTATTGGGGATATTCATCAATGAGAAACTGATGTTGTATGTAATTTTTGTACTTCTGGTATTCTATTAGGTTGTATTTTTTTTCCTTGTCTTTCTGGTAGTGTATGTAACCTGAGAATAAAAAAAAAAGCCTTTGTTGTAGAATTTTGGGCATCATTTTGTTTGAATAGGAAATTAATGCAATGGCCTGTGGTTACTGCAATCCCAGGTGCCCTCTTCCTTGGGAACTGGAATGTCTATTGAGCATTTCCAATCTGTGAACAATTATTTTGTTTTACACATTTCTTGACAGATTTTAATTTGAACTAGAGTAGCTTCTGTCTGTGTACCTTTAAGCAGCTCTATTGGTATGCCATCTTTTACCTGTGATTTTTTTTCTTCCAAGTGCCATGAGTGTAGCTTCTTTCTAAAATTGTAGGTTCATCTTCAAAGGGTTCTTCCTTGAATGAATCTGTAATCCTTTCATCTCTTTTATATAGTTCTTCCCTGTATTGTTTCCATTGGCTTTTTATTAGTAAATGATCATATAATGTGTTTCACTGCTGGTCATAGAGCATCTCCTTTCTTGGTTTAAATTTGCCTTTAATTTTTCAGATCCCATGGAAGAGGTCTCTTGGTCTTCCTTTTTGTTCTCATATTCTATTTCTCTGCATTGATTATTATAGCAGTTGTCCTTGTCTCTGTACACAAGTCATTGAATAGTTGCATTCAGGGTTCTGACTCTGTTTCTGTCATCTTTTGCTTTTGCTTCTCTTCTGACATTAACTGCTTGAAAACCTTCATTGGTCATCCATTAAGGATTCTCATTACTTTTGGCTGCAGATAATGTCTTTTTGCACTCTTCCCTAACAATGTCTCTGGCTTCAAGGATTCTTCTGGCTCCTGATCAGTTAGGCTTAGTAGTACTAATCTGTTTTTTAAATTATCTTTAAATTCTACAAGGATGTTCTTCAGGTTATTTTGGCATTATGGTTGGTTTAGACTTCTTCTTTAGCTTTACTCTAATATTTAGAATTAGAAATTCATGGTCTGTGCCACAATCTGCCTCTGGTCCTGTTTTTGCATAGAGAATAGGGCTTCTCTCATCTTCTGCTTCTGATTATGTAGTCTATTTGATTTTTATAATGGCCACCAGATGATGTCCCTGTATACCCTTGCCTCTGGCTGCTTGAAGAACGCGTTTGCAATGAGCAAACTGTTGGCCTCACAAAATTCAGCCAGTTGCTCTTCTGCTTCCTTTCCTGATCCTAGACCAAATTTTCCTATGATCTTTGATTCTATTCTGTTTCCTGCTTTTTCATCCCAGTCATTTATGATTAACAAGTCCTATTTTGGTGTGTGATCATTTCCTCTAGACTCCAACATGAAACCTTTTAATTTCATCTTCTTCTGCCTCTGTACTTGGAGCACAAATTTAGATTATGGTTATATTGATGGGTTTTCCCTGAGGTCTTATTGATATGGTTTGGTCATTATATCTTTTTAATGCTTTTGCTACATCTCACTATCAATGCCACCCACTTCTTCCTAGGTAAAACCCTGTGTATTTATGTGATTCAGAATTTTTCATTCCCATCCACTTTTTCTCACTCACCCTAATATTTAGATGTTCCAATTTTTGATTTTACAAGATCTACCTTCCCCTGAATCACGTTTCTCACATTCCATGTAATCTGTGCAGCTTTGGACTTTCCTTCCAGCTCTGAGCACCTCCACAGCTGAATATCTTCTTGAGTCCCATTGCATTATTAGCCACAGTGCTATTTGTAGTTGTCCTTTGCTGTACCCCAGTGGTTCACTGAGTGCAATCTGACCCGAAAGTTTCATCTTCTGACACTATCTCTTGTTTCATTAGAGATTGTCTCATCAGATCAATGTACCTTGTGGTAAGATACGTTAAAAAGGGGTTTACTGTACCTCCTTGTGTGGAGTACTGTTCAAGTATTAGCTATGGAACCACTGCCATTATGTCTGAGAGATCCTCCACCAGTGTCACCCTCTCTTTACTGCTGCTGCCCAGTAACTGCTTGACACATTTAGTTTGGATCCTCAGCAAAAACCTATCTGACATGGGAGACCTTCCCAACAGCACCACTGCTATCAGCATAGCCTCTCACTTTACAGAAGCATGTAATCCCACCATCACAGAAAAGTATGCCAATAGTAAAACTGTAAATAGGAATGAGCACTGTATCGAATTAATACTGATTATATACATTGCTGAGCAAGACAAATTAAGCAAGGAGAAGGAATCATGGCACCATCCCAATGATGTTTGACCACAGTTCCCAGCAGCTCTAACCAGAAAAACCAAAGGGGAAGGACAATGGGAATTGCACTCCTAAAATATCTGGAGAACTGCATGGTTACCTCTGATTTGACCTATTAGGTTATCCTTATATGATTCTCCCTTCAGTACCTTTTGAAAGGGCAATAACTAGTTTGTCATTAATTATAACAACACAAATATTTTAATACAGCAACTATTCCAAACATTTCAATGGCTGCAACATAAATGGACTCTAAAATCTGGAGATGTGGTGAGTGCACATTCAGGACTTATAATGTTTTTTCAGATGTCACAGAAATGTGGTCAGCATGAAATCTGCAGGTGAATTTTGGTATTGCCATTGGTGCCTTTTCTTCTGGCTTTGCATAGACAATTTTGTTATACTTATAGCTATGCTCATTGGCCATTGCTTGGATTAGATCTTTCCATTTTACGGGACATCCCTTGGATTTTAAGATAATTTAAGGCAGGTCAAGGAAGGAAAATTTGGTTACCTTGTGCTGGAGACAGACCCCTGAGTAATTTGGAATAGGGACAGAGGATGGACTCATCTCTAAATTGGGTCTGAACCCTTAGTTAACTTGATTTCCAAGGAGGAATATCCTGCACCATCCCATATTGTTTAAGGCCCTTTTCACATGGCATTTACCATGCAAAAGGGCCCCTGGAGCATCGCGTGACTGCGAGGAGTGATCCACATGACACACTCACAATCGTGCAGTGCTCCAGGGGCTGGCAGGTGCTAATAATGCACTATTTAATTTTTGGCTGTGAGCTGAAAATGGAGCATAATCACGCATTGCTCCAGGGCCCCGCACACACTTGCCGTGCATGCGGAGCTCCAGAGCTGCAGTGCTCACACTTCCTGCCCCAGTGCAGCCTGGGGAAATCGCAGGCTGCACTACGGAAGGAAGAGGAGGGGCTCTCGCACGAGCAGGCAGAAGCTGCAGAGCTGAAGCAATGGGGATGCAAGAGCCTCTTACAAGAGGCTGCTCACATGATCCCCGCACCCCAGCTCCGCAAACAGGTGAGTTGCAGAAAGGGCCCTAAGAGAAGTTCTAACCATGTCAGCACCTCAGGTAGAGAGCAGAGCAAAGGAGAATCTTTCTTTCAAAAAAAACAAAACAAAAAAAAACATTAACTTAGATCAGGATCAACACCACTATTCGCTATTTCTTAGTATGGGAGTCACATGATCAAACAATAACTTCCACCTGCTTCAGATGCATATTGGGACCTTAGAAGAGTTTGATTATTTTTTTAATATGATCAATACCCATGAGTTATTTTGTGAAATTGTGCTCTTAGATATTTTTCATGCATTGATTCCTTTCACTTCTAGAATGGAAAATAAATTAATGGTATACAAAGAGAAAGAGACCGAGCCCAGGAAAAGGCAGAGTCCACAATGGCAGCATTTGGAGTCTGCAGGAGCATCTGTGGAGGCACTGATGCTGTTGTAAACATCACGATACATCAGGAGAATATTTGGTACTGGTTCTGTGCCAGCATAGCCCAATTTGCCAACATACTAGATTAATTTGACATCAGTTTTCCAGAAAAAGAGGTAAATATTTGATGATGGGAACTCTGTGTACGCCAACCTTATGATGAACCTCTTGGTGTGTTTGTAGCTCTTAGAGCAATGATTAATTATCTATGTGGGTGCTTCTAAATTGTGTCAGTCTAGCCAATGTCTGGATAAAGACCTCTCTCTTTCTTCTGAATTCTTTGTCCAAGGCTGTCTATAAAGGAAATCATTGAGTGAGAGGAAAGGACTGAGAAAAAAACAACAGATTTTAATGTAATGTTATTAACTTATCAAATTCATACCCTTCCCTTCTGAACTATATTTCTGAGCACCTAAACTATATATTTTCTCAATAAAAATAAGTGAATATTTTCATCAATTCTAGTATGTTGTAACTTGATTTCACAGAATCAGAATGTCATATTTTTCAAACAAACATCAATAAGCACATGCTGATCTACTGCAGTTTTATTCCATTTGCTTGCTTTTTTTTGCATAATAGATTGAATAATAACTTTTTCCTTGGTGGTAATAAATGACTAATTCAGATTTTAATATATTTAAAAGCTTTTTTTAGAAACTTGAGAAAGAATTGCGACTTATTCTTCTTAGAAATTTGTGGAAGTTTTCTTATCTTATGGGGAAAATCTCATTCCTCCAATTATGTATCATATAGAAAAATATCTTAGATTGATGAGGAAGACATAGAGACATCATCATTTGATGTCATCCATGCAGAAGTACACTGGACTTCCAAGGTGTTGGAGTAGTTTTGTTCTTGTTCATGAAATATAGGCATCCTTTTTTTCACATCTCTTTCATTTATACTCCATTATTTTATGTGACTTTCTGCTGTAGTATATTGCCTTTTTATAAAAGGAAGAAATCCTGCAATTCAAAGCCAAAAGCTTATATGTAGTGAAATATGGCCCACTTTGTGCTTGACATAATAAATTCGAAAGTAATTAAGATTTCAGAGAGATTCTTCTTTGCAGTGCTACTTTTGTTCTCTAGTAATAGGATTTTTAAACTTTTTCAATTCAGACCAGTTATCTCAAAATGCAGAAAAATAGCATGATATATTAACTTAAAGGGAAGGAATTATAAGCTATACTTAATCAAATCATTTCCATGTCCAGTTAGTGACATGCATTTACATACAAGCCCTTCTTTTAAAATGGGATAGGCAAAATAGATGAGCAAACAGCTATGTCACCGCCTTTGATTTAACAGGTCGACTCTATTAGTTCAACTACCAGTAAGATTTGGGCTTAATTGGCACATGCCAGGTGTCACTATGTGAGATATTTGTAACAGATTAAGCAAATTATTTGTATTAATATTAGAGATCACGATAAGAATCCAATGGAACAAATTCCCATTGTCTTTTCCCAGGTCAAAACCAATCAGGGTTTTGTAGGCAGATTTGTAACATGCAGTTCATTGTGCAAGGTGATATATAATATAAGGTGATAGAGACATATGTGAACACTATGGTCCATCTTGATCTACAAATAGATATAAAATTTTGAGGAACTGCAACTTTCCTCTAACCTAAATAATCTGGATTTTAAAAGAAGATCTGAAGAGTTATTCAGATCACTGCTCCATCTCTGAACCATCACTGCTATACTATATTCTAATATTCAGCTGGAAAAAAAAAATTACCTGCACAGAAATGGCTAATCAGCAATGTAACATTGTTTAACCTTGTAGGCTCATGCCAAGCTTCATTACTAGCTTTATGACAATTTACTTATTCATTAAATGACACCATCTGCTGAAAACTATTTTCCTTAAATCATCATTACATATCTCCACTTTCCTAGTGAGATTTCATAGATAAGTATGAACAATAACCTTCTCTCCAGTTCACCAGTTTGGGCCATACTGGGAGAGTCTCCTTTTAAAAAAAAACAAAACAAAACAAAAAACTCCACAATGACCCAAAGTACTTTCTATTTTAGAGCACCACTGATAATATAAAGCCTACAGAACTCTGTTAAATAGCATACCATGTATAATTTGAACAGCCAGCAAGTTGTTACTGTGTTACATTCACATACTGCAGTATATTGTAATTAGTGATATAAACTCAAAACACATCCAAGAATACATGACTACCAGTGTAATCAAGTCAGAGTGCGGTATGCTGTGATGAAGAGCCTAGGAGGCACAGTTGGAGAGTTTATAAGCTCCTTCCAGCCCTTCCTCTGACTCTTTGACTGGACTTCGTTGACCCACATTCCCACTTCTGATACAGTATAAATATTGTTGATGGCTTCAAGGGCAGGCAGGAATTTTATTTCCTTTTCCCACAAGTTCTTTGCTTACCCTTCATTGTTGACTGGAGACTGTTATAAGTGCATCTTGATGATGTCTTAAATAGATAGTCACTTGGTAGGTTGTGGTGGAGAGAGAAGTAGCATTTCAGTGAGCACCTATGGGACCTATTTGGTGAAAGGGAGGGCTCTGAATCTGCTTCTTTAGGACACAGAAGCCAAGGAGATGGGAAAGGAGATTTCTTTGGGACTGGCCTAAGCCCTCACTTTAAGTCATGCAGCAGGGGGAGAGCTTCTCAGACTGACCTTCCAGCAGTGGGCCAGCCAGGGAGCAACCCAGCTTTTTCCTTGGGCCTCAGGTGTTTCACCCAGGGGAAACTGGGAAGGGATCTGGGTGAGACCACCTGCCTCAGCAGCTCCCACACTAGGTAGCCCCCACTTGCATCTCTCAGGGTTATATATTATTTACATAATAGTTAAAATAAAGTGTCCATTATTCAACCCAGTCTTTGTGTTTTGGTCTCTTTATATCCATGAATGTTCAGCAAAGACTGCCATCTTCTTTGGTTGCTAGAATCTCCTCAGAGAAGCATTAAAGACTATGACAACCCAAAGCAACAGATTGGAAATATTCATAGAATAATTTTGCAATTAGGCCAATACTTTCAAGGACATTTAGAGATTGGAAAGAGACTGCTAGTATGATCCAAGATTTTTTTCTTCTCAAACTGGTTTTATTGCTCAGATGATGAAAACAGAAGGAACAATACCTACTGCTCTGCCAAGTAAGAGCCAATAAAGCAAATAAATCAAACTGTCAAAAAGTCTTAAGGCAAAGTTCTTCTTTCCAAGATTTTGTTCTTTTTTCTGATCTGGTGTATCTTCATCTTTAAGCAAGAGGACGAGTGAAGAATCAAGGTGAGAAAACCTCTTAGATGGTCATTTGTTTTCTGCTGTTGATCACTATTATTCCATAATTGGTTCAACTAAGAGCAGAACAGAAGTTTATTGTGCTTCAGCAATTTGTCATTATACACATTTAAAACTTGAGAAATAATTCATTACAGCTTTATAGAATTTAAAACTCTAAAACATGGACTATCAGATTTTGGATAATTTTCTATACATCCCATAAGCCTTGCATTATGCAGCTGCCAAGCACTGACAAGAAATTCAGATGTTCTGAAAGATACATATTTATCAACATTAGACAGCAGAAGACAAGCCTTCACAGAATATGACCTTCCTTTCATTGATTTTAACAGGGGGTGGATGTATTTATTTCTAAATCATTCTAGCTGGAACAAATGAGGAGCACATGAGTAATATCTTCGACAGATAGAGAATCACAACTGCATACTCTGTCCCATTACGTGTCCCCTTTTGCTGACCCATTCAATCTGCCAAACGGAGAACATTTAATCTTGCCTGAGTAACCATTATTCTCATCTTGATATTGGACAAATCTACTAGGTACCTTGGAAGTGCCAATACTTACCTGGACTCGCATGCGTCACTGCGGAGGAAGGGAAGCTTTTGATGATCTCCATGGAATAAGACCAGAGTGTTATTTTGATTGGTGCTAAGCACCAAGTTAAGACATGTGATGGGGTAAAAGAGACAGTGAAGCAGTCCGCCCCCTATACGTGTCATTCAGTGCTCAATGTTGATTGAGAGTAAGAGATTTTGAGTATTTTTTTATTTTTTCCTTTCTTTTATGTTTTTACATTGAGACCTTTTCTTGCAAAAAATTCCATTTTGCACAACATTCTATTTTCATAGAAATTTTTTTGTTTTTGAGAAAAAAAGTTTTGCACAATTGCATTTTTTCACACAAAGTGTCAAGGTCAGAGACCCAGGCAGCAAGCCAACCCAGAGAAGGGAGCGGGAGAGCTAGCAGAGTCCTGCCAGGAGGAGTCAAGGAAGCACTTACTCAAAGGGAGTCCTTCTACCTAAGCCAGAGCAAGAAGCAGAAGCCATAGTCAGAGTTCCAAAAGTCAGGGGTCAGGAGCCAAGAAATCAATCCAAGGTATCAGGAGCCAGGTGCTGGAAGCAAGGAACAGGCAAGGGAAGGGCTTGTAAGAAGTTTGCCACAAGCAAAGGAAGGCTTCCAGGCAGGCAGTTATATAGCTCAGGCACGGGTGTGGCCAGTCACAGCTTCTTGAACTTAATCAAGGAAGCCTCCCTTTGCTCAGCTTTCTTGATTCTCCGCTTTGTTTGTGGGCTGATTGGCACAGGCTCTAAGGCATCTTCAGAATCGGATCCCTGTTGCCCTAAAGGAGCAGACAGAGGAACGTCCAAGCCTGCTTGGTCCATGGCAGCAGGGGGAGCTCTTGAGCTGCAGGACTCATCTCCAGCCAGAGCCACAGGGACCGACAGCTGCTGCTTGTCATCAGCAGCTCTGACAGGGGTTTCAGTTATCACACAAAGACTGAAATTTTGTTAGTGACATACACAGTTGCTAGTTGTGCTATGCATTTGTCTCAGACTTTGGAAAATTATTGGCTACAAAAAGGAAAACTTTATACAGTCCACAGATTAGTAGACATGCAGCAGATGAGATCTGTGGCTCAGGGGCCTTGTTCCTCATTTCTTCACAGCAACCTCTCAGGCTGTGGGATTTTTTACAACTTCCAACTGTATTCATTAGCTATCCCCAAATACAGAAAAGCATTTACTTTTGCCCACTTCAGTGTTTTACCATCAGCATTACTAGAAGGTAAATTTAATAAGACCCCAGCTAATGAATGAAAATGTCTGCGTGGAGCAGAAGTATTGGAAACAGTTGAGTATGCAAGATTGCAGACAACGGTTAATCTCTCATCTGTCAACAGCCCGCTTTCTCTCTCTCCCCAAAACTCTTTTGTAAATATTGGTTCTTGTTGTCTTGAAAATTCTTTTCCATTTCCAAATGATTGGTATTTAAAAAAACAAAAAAAATAAAAACTCAATGTGGGTCAGGAGTAAGAAAAGTAAAGATCCCAAAGTAATTCTGGACATGGTTTAACTTTTTGTTATTTCTTCCATTTTAACTTCTGTAATATATTTCTTGGTCTGTGGCTTCAACAAACAAACAACCAGCTATAGATGCAGATATATTTTTTTTGATGATGCTCAATGATGGCAGCATAAATAAAGTGATGCATGTGGAACTGATGCACATGTAATAGCACACTGAAAGACACAGAGCAATGTGTTGCCTCTGTTCATTTCCCTTGAGCATTGCTCATTGCAATTGCACAAAGCTTAGACAGCCATCCACATTGATTATTGATATTTTGCAGTATTCAGTATGGAACATACATAATGTAACTCTGGATATTTTGTGCTAGGCTAAGCAATGCAAGATCTTGGCTATCAAGTCCTACAGTGCAAACCATCTTGTGGTGATTGTCCATTTTCTCAGATAAAGGTCTCAATGTATTGAGACACATTTCCCCATCAAGGTTGAGAAAATTTGTGAGGTTTTGTTACATGTCTAATTCAGAGTTGCAGCTGCTTGAGAAAAAATAAAGACTGGTAAGGCCAAGCATTCCTTGGGTCCATGCATGCAGCGTAGTAAAGCCAGCCATGAAGATGGCAAAATATTTCCTCATCAGCCTCATATGTGGTAGCCTTCTGAAGGAAATGGTCTTGGGCAGGAGAGGAAGAAACTATGTCATTTATTGCTTTGCTATGAATTCCCTGGCTCTACATGTTTCTGATTTTTTTTCTGCTTGAAGTCCACAGTCTTCTGTCAGTAATTTCTCCATAAGCCTGTAGCAATAGCTCTTCTCTTTGGCACATACAGTTGGCCCTCCATATCCACAGGTTCTGCATCCATGGATCAACCAACCATGGCTTAAAAACATTTGAAAAAAAATATCCAAAGCAAATGACTTTGCTGTATGCTGAGCAGTATCCTGATGTGTAGGTAAATCCTGCTTTAGCATCCCACCATTTTACAGATCCTCAGGCTCTCTCTGGCACTTGTTCACACATCAATTTATTGACCTACTGTATATAATGGGACTTGAGCATCCACAGATTTTGGTACCCATGGGTGATCCTGGAAGCAAACACGTACAGTACAGTATTGTTCAAAATCAGTCTGAATTAGTTTGAGTTGAACTAAAAGACAAAATATAATGTGAAATAAAATCAATTATAGACCTAGCATAGTGTATTGGTCGGAATGCTGGCCAGATCAGGGAAAAGAAGTATGTTTAAATTTCCACTCACTCACCAAGCTTACCAGATGGCCTTTGTACATGCAGCATCTCTTTCTCTGACATAATAATTCAAAGGAGCATTAGGAGGACTAACAGGGTTATTTAGGGACTGTTGATCATCTTCTTGGCAAGTATGAAGTTTGGAGTATCAGTATTCTGATGGGGATTCTGGAATTTGTTAATCCTTGCCTTCAGTGGGAAAAAGTCATTCTAGGGATATGAAAGACTCACTTCTGCTGCCTTTGCCATTTCTGTCTTCCCTTTCTCTTGGCCTGTGGCATATTGATTTTGGTTATATATCCTTGGGGCAAACAAAGGCCAGGAAAAGGAATTCTGAGGAAAGCAGGTAAAAAGAGTCAGTCTTCAGCCTGCTTGCCATTTTAATATGTAATCTAAAATTAACCTTCTCTCTCACACAAAAAAGAGCAAATCCATTAATCCTTCCTCAATAATAGCCAAAATGTGAGGGGGTAGAAATGTTCTGAGTTCCAAAGTATTATCTTTCTACTGTTCAGTCATGGATGACTTCAGCATCCATATTACAGTGTATTTATTCATAAAAGCAATTTTCCTTGTTTCTTCATATTTTGCTTCTCACTGTTTAGGCAAGGAGGTGTACTTTACAGCAACCCATTTCCAAATGAAGTGTGGGAATGGATATCATTCAGATGCAGTAAGATGAAAGACGCTTCCCTGAATGTGTCGGTGTATGACTCTAAGGTAGTCAAAAGTTTAGTGAGGGGTCCATAGCCCCAGTTGTTTGCTTTTTTCTGTTGTTGTGTGCCTTTAAGTCCTTTCTAACTTATGGTGACCCCAAGGTGAACCTATCATAGGGTTTTCTTGGCAAGATTTGTTCAGAGGGGATTTGCCATTGCCCTCCTCTGAGATTGAGAGAGTATGACTTGCCCAAGGCCACCCAGGGGTTTTCGTAGCTCAGTTGGGATTCAGATCCTGGTTTCTCAGAATCTTAGTCCAACACAGAATCTTACCCCAGCATTTCTACACCATGCTGGGTTTTGCTTTTATATATTTTGCTATTCTGTGCCTTGGGCCCAAATAATGCTTTGTGCCTGGTCCACTCCAGTATCTTACCTCAGAGGGCATTCTCATTTAACATTGTTACATACATGCTGTTGCTATTATTGACACATGCACATGTGTGTCAAAAGAAAAGCTTGGGCTGTGTAAGACGTTGCTATATCTTACAAACCACTGCCATGGATGTGTAAATTATTATTTTAGTTGGCTCAGAGTTTGTTGTGGACTGCACATACTAAAAACTTTTTTTTTCTACGTATTTTGGTAATCCGAAAGCTTACATTCAGATATATGGTGTCTGTGGTGGCAGAAGTTACTCAAAGGTGCTGATGCCCAATGGGGATAAAGATGATTAAAGTCTTGCACAGGAACCAGAAGGGCTTCAAAGGTTCCCACATCTGATATGACAGCAGTGAAATTGAAAGAAGTCCTTGCAACTGGTGGCAATGAAGGGATAGGTGAAAGCACCACCACACACACGCTCAGTTCTTCAGTTTTTCTCCACACATTTTGGCTAAAAGTACTGTGGGCCCATGCCCTTTATAGTAATCATTGTGTACTTTCAAGTCATTTCTGACTTATAACAACCCAAAGGTGAGCTTATCATGGGGTTGACCAAAGGGGTGGGTGGGATCTACAAAGTCCTAGTCCAACACCCAAACCACTACTTCACAAGGGCTCTTTTGCCCTTTGTAGTACCTTGTGCCAAATGAAACTTTCAGCATAATTCAATGTTGTTTAATATCAGATGCCTCTTTAACAGTTGTGCACAGAATGATTTGGGAGGAGAGTTCACAAAAGTAGAGAGAGATGGCCTTTCACTGTGCAGCTGCAACACATTGACAACTAGCTTGGCGTGACCGTTCAGATTTGAAGTAAAGCTTCCATTGATACCAATAGAATTTGCCACAGCTGACACAGCTGCTGTGGTTTCCCTTCTTCTTTCTCCTCCTCATCCTCCTGTTCCTCCAAAATCCTGATGGTATAGCAGATTGAGAAGCCAAGATTACATGCCAGATGGGGAGGCTCTGCCCTATTGATTTCAGCAAAGTTTTCACTGATAATGCAATGAAAAAATACCTGCATCTGAACAGATTTTTGTTTTCAGGAACATATTAAAAAACCCTGAAGAACTGAAACAATAGTTGCAAGAGATGAAGTTCTAGATTCACTTTTAGTTTGATATAGTAGGGCTCCCTTTATGTTGTGTATAAGACTAATATGTTTATAACATGTTGTATCAGGCTTTCAGGCCAAGGACAGTCTGTTAGTCTGCCCCACAGGTTAGTTGCCATGGGGCTGTCTGGGAGCAGTTAACAGGGAAAATACATCCAGGGACTGCAGCAGAATACCTATATAAATAAAGCTTGAAAGCAACTGGTTAGAAAGAGCATGTTTCAAAACGTATATTTCTCTTTGGAATCTGATGAAATCTTGGCACTTTTTCCTCTTTTAATTCTGATTTGAAAAATCAACAGAAAAGGTTTTTATTTTAAAAGCGCACAATCCTCTAAGTTATCAGCTAAGATCATAGTGGATTTTTAAAATAGCACTGAATTCTTGAAGCTTGGCAACTTTCCAGTGAAGCTTTCTAAACTCACAAGTCTAATGCAGGTTACATAAGATGAGCTAGATAATTCCAGTCATTTGACACAGTTTTGTCCTGAAGCAGCCAACTCTACTGTACAAATCACCACTGATAATTTAGGTGCCATTCAGCATTCTATCAGGCCTAGAATAATGAGGAGGTTGCAGCAAATGCTGGTAAAGGCGATTCATGATTGGTAAAAAAGATGTGCTTGCCTTGGCTTGACAGATTAGCAGAAATGTTCCAGAAAATGGTAGTTTACTCAATGGATTTCCTGTTGCTGAATATTTGGCTGCTTAGGATTTATTTTGATAGACACAAAGCAGATAAAGTGATAGCTCCGATAGCATATATTTGTCCAGATGGAAATAAGTGCCTTTCAGCCCTCATAACAGGTATAATCCACAAAACTTTACTTGTGTATATGATTCACTTGTGTGTAAATTGCATAAATAGAGAATAAGCATGGTTTTCTTCAAGCCTGTGAAAGATACACTCGCTTTCCCAAGCAGTGCTCTGTTTCTTGGTTACGCTACAAGATGAAGTGTTTCTAAGTTATGTTGGACTATTTTAACAGTGTGTGAAAAAGACAATTGTTCAATTTCTTCCTTCAGCCAGGATCTATGACCACTGAAGTAAGAAGCTATATCCATACTCACAACTTCGAGGTGCCGTGCAAAATCTCTTCACCTTTCACAGACCTCTTTTTCAGCTACTTTTCTCTCCTTTTCTTCAAGCTTGTCCAGCATTCTGTCTCCTCACTCAACAGCCAGGGCTGATGTTAGAGCATCTGCAATTAAGACCCATTTCATTTTTTGTCCCATCTTTCTTTCAAGGAGCTCACACATCTTCACAACCACAGTTCTTCAAAGTAAACTATGCTGAGAGTTCGTGGCTGGGCCAAGATCACTGTGAAAGCTTTGCATAAATACATCCACCACCAAGGACACCATGGATTCAGACCAGCACTGAATCACATTGCCCATTCAGTATAGGGACAGAATAATTCTCTTGCTTCATTTTAGACTGTATTAATTTGTTCATACAAAAATAGCTGTATCAATATGCTTTTAACATTTTGCACCAATATTGTTCTCTGTACATCTGTTAATGTCTATTTTGTTTTAAAGCTAGACAAGCACCCTCCCATGCTATAACCATTTATGTCTTATTTCCAAACACAGCAGTGGCTTCAAAACTATCAGGCAATATATAATGTGCATTTTAAAAAGTTTTGGTTCTCTGTCTCCTGTTGTAACAGTAAGGGCAGAAGAAGGAGTCAGATACATTGCCTTGAACTCCTTGCAAGAGGCCCTCTTTCCTTCCTTTGATGGGGCTAGCCTTGTGACACAGTGATTATCAAGGCACACTCCATCTTGATTCATAGTCACTCGTCTCCCAACCTAAGCCTGCTAAGACAAAGACAACCAAAATCAACTTTCATGTTTCTTGCGTATTTATTGGATTAGTGCTATCTCACACCAGGTAACTTTCAGTGTGCACTTTCCTGAGTAATAAGCATGCACAGGAAGACTACACCACAAGACCAGGAGAAGTTGAGGAACTGGCATTAGAAGAACTGTCCCACTTACTCAGCCTTTCAGTCAGGTAGGTGTGATGGTTAAAGCTCCTGGCAGCTGCTGACAAGCAACAGCTGTTGGTCCCTGTTGCTCAGGCTGGAGATAAGTCCTGCAGCTCAAGAGCTCCCCCTTCTGCCATGGACCAAGCAGGCTCAGACGTTCCTCTGCCTGCTCCTTTAGAGGTACAAGGATCCAGCAGTGATCCCAAAGATACTTTTGAGCCTGCTCCAATCAGCCCACAATCAAGGCAGAGACTTAAGAGACCTGTGCAAAGGGAAGCTTCCTTGATTAAGTTTAAGACGTGGTGACTGGCCACACCTATGCCTTGGCTATATTACCTGCCTGCCTGGAAGCTTTCCTTTGCTTGTGGCAAATCTTCTACAAGTTCTTTCCTTGCCCGGTCCTTGCTTCCAGCACCTGATATCTTGGATTGAACTCTTAGCTCCTGACCCCTGGATTTTGGACTCTGACTTTGGCTTTGCTTGTCATACTGGCTTTGGTAAATGGACTTTCTATGGTTAATTCCCTGCTTTGACACATTCTGGTTTGATTCTGTTATCTCTCTTACTCCCTTCTTCGGGCTGGCTCTCCGTTCAGGTCCCTGACCTTGACAGTCAGCACATCAACCCATGATTTGTGCTCTGGTCTTCCAACCTGAAAGTCTAAATCATTCTTCTTTGGTAATACTATATTTCTTTGATACCTCAAAGGCTGTCTGAGTTTTCTAGAACTCTTCATTTCTCTACAAGAAGGATATCTAAGATAAGTGTTCAGAAACTGAAGGGATCTACGAGCTCCATGTGTGCATGGGGTTGCTTACACAAACACTGTTGAATGGAATAGATACATAGCTTCTTGGCTGGTAGGGTTACCTACTTCTACTGTTTTCCTACCTTCAGGGCAGAGCAGGGCGGAGCAGGGCATGGCATCAGCTGCTGTCTAGAGAAACTGGAATGTAAATCCTTGACTATTTCATCCTCATATGTAAGGATGAATGATTATGGTGGTGCTTTTCCCACTGCAAGAGAAAATAAATATTCCTCCACAATATTCTCCCTGCATTTGAATACTTCAAAATGCTTCAGAGCAATTATTCCGTGGAGAAAAAAATACTTCAGGATGTTTAAATACCAGAGGAAAATAGTGCAAAATTCTTACAAGTTTATTCTTCTTCTTGACAGGAACAAATAATTATGAATATTCTTTCCACCCCCATTGGAGAAGCTTGCTCATTTTTCCAAATCAAACTTCTCCTTACTCCACATCCATTGTACCATCCAGCCTGAGAAATGTGGGCTGCTGAAGTGCCACTCCCAGTTTTTTTCTGGAGGTGGAATGGAGGAACAAGTCACTAGCAGCACATTGTGGGAAGGCAGCTCAACAAGAATGAAAAAATGGAGGCAGACCTGTGATTGCATAACAAAGGAGTAAGCAATCTCCAGTCTGACACCAAGGGAAACTTCTCACAAACCAACAGATATGCTAGTTCTTACTCCTTTAATACACCTGTTCTTGCCTTTTCAATTAGTTCTCTTTCCTCCAGTCAGGTCCTTTCCCCTTCTCTTCACCATCTTTTCAATAACCTATTTGTTTCTTGAGAATTATGTCACGATCTAGAAAAGATGTAGTCTTTGTCGGTTCAAGAGATGCAGCAGAACCACTGAATGTGTACACCAGGGATGGGAAACAACTGAACTTCTGGGAACCACTTTTCAGGTTGGCTCAGCATTTAAAACCCTCACTTTTTAAAGAGCAAAAATACATTTGCAAAATATTGTACGTACAATAGATTAAAAATAGCTGTAAAGATTTTTTTTAAAAAAATCATTAAATTTTGCCATTAATGTTAAATGTTATTAACAAATAAAATCCTCTACTTATACTTGATTAATTATCATATATCTCTGTCTATCTGAACCTTATCTGTATGTACTTAAACTGACTAAATAAGGTGAGTATGATAATAAAAAGTCTGATATCATAATCAATACAGATATTAAAAAGGAACTAAGTTGTCTATGATACTGACTATGATATTGACTATCACATTGATTATATAGTTTATTTTCTCATTCACTACAGTGCATTTAGCAGTTTGCTACTGAATTATGAGCACAAACAGTAATGCCAACTTTTGTAATAATAAAACTGGGAAGGGGGGAATTGGGCAGTGCACAAAGGGGTTTGGGATTCACATTGTCTCTGCTCTGAGCTCCCACAGATGACAATATAGGAACATTCTTGTATATGCGCAAAATGCCTGCCTTCAAGTAATGACAGTAGTCCAGAAATGAAGAGATGTGTTGGAGGAGTAACCTCTTTATTTGGAAACAGTATTTTCCCCCTTCTTCCTAAATTGTCCCTGATTATTCACATTTCTCAGGAAAATAAAGTGCAATCCATACCATAAAACTTTAACCCCTCTTCCCTGCCCAAATTACAGCTCAGAATAAAGGACAGTCTCAATATAGATGAGGGGAAGGAAAGAGAGAAGAAAAGAGCAGGAAATGTGCCCCAGTGCACTAAATGTAATCTTCATTGTTTAACAAGTTGGTCTAGCACCTTAAAACTTTCACATATATTTAGTAATCTCCATTGAGAAATGTGTGAGATTTGCCACCAATTGGAAAATGCCTTCCAGCAAACACCAGAATTAATCTACCAGGAAAAGGAGGAATTAAATTCTGTCAGGTAATGTCCCTCCAGGCTAGAGTTATATTCATTGGCAGGTCAACTCTAAGGCTGTCTGCTTAAGCTGTGAATAAATGGTATTGGTCATGGTAATGCCTGAATTTAAGTATAGTTTGCTCTGTTGTGGCGAGGAAAGGATGAAGACCTTCAGGTTCTTTCAAAACAGAAAGTTTTATTTTCCAAACCTTTTATTTACTGCGCAGGGCAAGCAGCGGAAATACAATGTTCAAAACTGCCCGCCCCGATTGATTAAAACACTTAGTTCTTATACCTTTGGTCAACAGCGTCAGCAATCAATCACATTTCTAGTCTACGTCAGCCATTACATTTGGAGCTTAATACCACCCCCAAAACAAGGGAACAAAGGCCTCAGTCACCAAATGACTGACAAAAGATGAGGCAAAAGAGTATGCTTGACTCCCTTTTACTTCCCAGGCACCTAAGCATAGCGCTACAAGGCCAATCATACTTTTAAACTGAGATAAGGCAGGGACATCTGCTGTCCAACTCGCTTATTTTTCTACTCAAGCTGTACTTGTCTGAATTTAACTCCTTCACTCCCCCCTTCATGCCAAATTCAATTCCTTGCAATTTGAAGCATGCGCTATTTCCCTATTTCCTTTATAACACAAAGGATACATAGCAGCAAAAGTTACATAGCAGCAGTAGGATTCCTCCAGCAGTCAGGTATACAAAACCTGTGAACAGGGCTTTCAGACCCACGGTTTTAGGGGAAAGATTTATTGTGCACAATTCCATCCTCCCTAACACTGTCTCACAGAGTACCATTGTATTCCTTTCAAACACAGAGAGATTTCAATCAAAGCATATACTGCAGCCTTTCCCTCTATTACTCTAATCATTACAGATTGAAAACTATTTAACATGCAGAGTACAGAAAAGCAGATTTAGTAAGGCCATTATTTATGCACAAAGCAATTCTACAAACAGTGTCTTTTACCCATACTTACTTAGGGAACCAGATAATCATGTCCACATGCCTGAGAGTACAAGAATGACTTTCTAACATTGAATACTGCTAAATGATTTTCCCTCTTCACAATCAAATTCATTTACACAATAGTAAACAGTTCAACCAATTTCATGTTGGGCTACCTTCATTGGTTGGTGCCCTGGGTGAAAGGGGATACCCTCAGTGGCCACACCAACTCATCCCAGAAGACAAACCATATACCCTTTTACCATTGTAAAAGCTGGTTTCTTTTAAATCTTTTATGGAACCAGGCCCCCCTTTTCCCATAAACCTCAATAAAACCATTGCTATAACTAAAGGAAAAGTCAACATTGGGATGTTTCCTGGGCATCCCTGTAAGATTCAGGGATTTAAAACTTTACATAAAAATTTGGGGATAGTCTCCAAAGCTTAGCCCATGAGAACATACTCAGCCATTACTGACCTTCAGGGTGTTCAAGATCTGATTGACCAGTTGGTGAAACCAATTCACTTCCCAGCCTCTCCTGCCCAGCATTCTCATCATCACCATCATTACCAGCAATTACCATATACACATATTTTCCCAAACCCCCAAAGCATCCGTCTGTAGTGATAAAACAGGCAGGCCAGGCTTCCTGCCCCTCCTATGCCTGCCACAACCCATAATATTGTCTCCAACATTCAGGGATCTGGCCGTGTGTAGAGCAGTGTGTACGTCCCAGGTCACACCTGAAAAGGGCCTAGTCCCCGTCTTCTTCCTCTCCAGTTGCAAATTTAAAAGAAAGGCCACAGCTTCCAGGTGTGTCAGGCAATAAGGTCTAGCTTAGATTTCTTCATTCACCAGTTGCGGATCTGACTGTGCTTAGAGTGACCAATTTCTCCGGGGTGGCAACAGACTAGTCCAAATTTTTCTTTCCCCCCTTTCCGTCTGGAGATCTTCAGGTTCAGAGGTTTTTACAACCCAATCAGTAAAGGCCCCTTTTACCCCTGGCATAAAGTATCCAAGCTTCAACCCTGCTACCTTTACAGCTGTAGGGGCAACCAGAAAACCCCTAAACAATCCCTTCCACCTATGACCCGGGCACTCAAAGGGGGGAATCTCTACTCCCACATTTTCTCCCTTGTTGTACTCAGAGCTTTCCCAAATTTACTAACTCTCTCCAATGTCTCCATCCACCCAAAATGGCCTCATGCTTTGGCTTGAAAGGGAACAAACAGCCTTATGGTTCTGTGAAGTGTGTACCTCATCCTAGCCATCCTATGATGGGGCTCGGGGAAAAAAAAACTCCTGGTTTTTTTTTGTGGGCTGCACATGGAAAAAAAGTGAAAAACCTCTGTAAAATGGGTAGGAGATGGTGGTAAAACTTGCCCTGTGTTGGCACCAGTAAAGACATAGCCAGGGCTGTTTTTTGGGCCATAACTTTAACTACTGTTTCTTGGGGGGTTTTTTATCCCACTTCCTCCACTTCTCCTGAGTTCTAGGTCTGCAGGTAAATGTGACTTCCAGGTGATTCCTAGAACGGTGGTTCTTGCCTTTGGTGATCCTGTGGACAGATGCAGGTCTGTTGCTCTTGAGCATATGTGGTGTGTGGGCCTTTTAGGGCTGTTGTTGGTCCCTTAGCTGTCTCACAGCTTGCATCTCTCTTTTCTCTCTCCCCTTGCCTTTTCAGTCAGCGTCCTTCAGCTGCAGTTCCACTTCCAGCCTGGGGGGGCACACAATCGCCTCTCAAAAGGGCCCCCCATTTTCTCCCTTCCACTCAGTGGTACACCATCACCTCTCCCCCAGCTTACTCGTAGGGGTGCTCTGTCACCTCCTCCATCCAGCTGAGGCTGCGTTAGGGAGCCATTCCAATCTCCACCTTATCGGGGACTGGTGAGGGGCACTCCTTTGCGCTTGGACTGCCTTTCATTTTGGACTCTGCCCTTTCCTGTATTCTTCATGCTTTTGCTGCCAATTTTCCTTTTTCCATTACAACTCCAAGCCCTTGCCCTTCTCTGTCTGGGGGATGAGGAACAAAACCTTTTCCTCAGTTGCTCTTGACATCTGGCCACTGACAGTATTCTACTTCCATTAGTCCCTGCATCTGTCAGTTGGACCATCTTTTCTGCTTTCCCTTCCACACACGTCCACATCCTTCTCTGATTCTCTTCAGGCTCTCTTGCCTATATCTCTCCTCCCCCCACGGGGCACTTTGGCTTAGAGCCCCTCACCCTCCCCCGGGGGTCTTTTTTCTCTTCTGACCTCTGCTCCACCCGTTAATTTTCTTTCTTTCTCCCACAGCCAGTCATAAATCTTGTTTCATAGAGCCTTACAATTGCAGGTCCTTTAAACCTTCCTTAATTGTTCTGTGGAATCCTGAATCCTTTTCAAAGACTTCCTAAGAGATTCCTCTGCTGCATCATAAGAGAGGTTGCAAAAATAGGAGTCTTTGGCTCTCCAACTATCTGTCCAGCAACCCTTTGCTGCCTCCAAAACCTTCAAATTCCTAAAGCCTCCTCCAAAATTTGAAGCTTTGGGTTTTACAACAGTCCACAGTCCCAGTATTTCCAGGCAGTCTCCCTTTTTTAGTACTAACCAGGCCCGACCCTGTTTAGCTTCCAATAAAAGGGAAATGGGGCGTGTTCAACTTTAAACACATTGACTGGCTTTTACTAGAAGGCTGACATGGGGAAACCATCCCCCCCTGCCTGTCAAAGACACTCTCCCCCTTATCCACACCTGGGAGTTCTCTCCTGGATGATCTGCTTTGCCTGCTGGATAATTTGGCTCCTTTCTTAGTAGTTACTGGCAATCTTGCCAGTTAGGCATGTGATTGCCATGATGCTAGAACACAGTTCACTATTTTTAATTCAACAAATCAGACGTGGTGGAGGGCATATATGCATAAACAGGTATGTAGGGAGGTGTTGTAGATTTTACCCAGTTAGCTGCCTCAAAGAAGGCAACTGCATTTAGCCGAATGTCCACAGGCAAATCTTCCTATTAAGGGGAGTTTACAATTTCCCTAAGTTGTTGAGTAGCTTCTTTAATAAAAATCATGACACCATGGCTTCTGGTTCTGCTGCTTGAACCTCAGGCAGCCTCTCTGGTGGGGTCTGCCGCTACTCCCATCCTCCCCCTCCTTCTCATTGCAAGCTGGGGGTGGGGAAGAACTGCTGCAGCCATTTCTACTTTTTTCTCTTCCATGCAAAAGCAGGCAGGTCTTTCATGCAAATGCTGATTCTATTGCCTTCCCCTCTCCCTGCTGTCTCCTCAGGGAAGGCAGTTTCCTGTTGGTGTGTTTAATTCCCCCGGGGGGGGGGATCCAATATTTTACTTCTTTTGTTACTACAATTCCCATGTGCCCCAAAATTGATTCAAATCTTTTTTTTTTTTTAAAAAAGTTGTTGACATAATAATGCCAGAAATTTCAAATTAGCTCCTCATTCCCTCCGTCTAAGAGGGGAGGGTTGCATTCAGCCCGATGGCCACAAGAAGTGAGAAAAAGCCATGTCTTTTGGAGAAACAGCCTTCCCTATGCTAAAGCTGCATTGTAATCTGGTTTTCCCTCTTTGATGTAGAAATGTATCAAAAAGGTAGACACAACTGCTGCCACACTAGAAAGAATAGTTCATTGTTCATTGTAAAGGGAAAAACGAAACTAACGCCTCTTTTATGACATGTTTGTCTAACCTCTCAAGGTGTTGTTTTTTTTTTTTTTGTTTTTGTTTTTCCTTCTGTGTGAGCCCAAAGGGGGGGAGATTTTATGGCAAAAGTTTGAAAAATGAAACAGGCAGCTGTCACCAAGTCTTCAGCAATGTTTTCCAGAACTCCCCATCCTGTATTCATTCACTTGAAAGCCTGCTCTTTTGTTATTATTATTTTTCCTCTACCTCTATGTGTGTTGAAGGTTGCTTCCGGTTATTTAAAATAGACCCTGCTTCTATGACATCCTCACTCAGCCTGCCAGGCTGAAAATGGTTATTGAAACTATCTTCATAGCCCTCCCTATGTACACACTACAGAATTCTTAGCATTTGGCTAAAAAATTTCCATTCTCCAAAAACCAGCAACTATGGAGTTAACATCTAAAGGAAGGGGGGGGAAGGGGGGGGAAAGGGAGGCAGGCAAAGGAATGCCGCCTTTTTCAACCCCCCTTTCCCGCTCCAAAAATTGAGTAATAAATCAGGTAAGAAAAAGTCTCCTAATTCAACTCCTTTTTCAAAAACTTGGCTTCCTTTTTTTTTTTTTTCCTAAAGTCCTTTGACTTTTGAAGTGCCAGCCCATGGGATACTCTCTCTGCCTCTTGCAGAGTGTTTTTTTTCCCGTTGATTGAATCACCACCTTGCATTTGGAAAAAAATGAAACCCTATTGTTTCCTCACTATTTCTCATTAACACCTACGGTTTGCCTCATCATTTACATACGAATTTCTTTTTTCCAAGCCCCTGGAGATAACTTCCATCCCTGCAGGCAACTTCATGGTTAACTCAGAGCCAGGAGAGGGAGGGGCTATGGGCAATGGCACCCAGCAGAGGGAAAACAAGGCTTTTCTCCTGTCCTGGGAAATTTTTCCCACACATATTAAAGTACAAATGGCACAGAAATAGTAAAGTTTCCACTTAACCCTTTCATGAAGTTTTCAAATGCATTGAAGCAGTGTCTGTCAACTGCCACCCTCCACCCAATTTCTTCCCAAACGACAACACACAGTAGGGGTGGGGGTGAGCTGAGGGTAGGGGTCCCCAAAAGCTCGAAACAATGAGGTAGACATCTTTCAGACTCGCTGACTTACGCAGCCGGAAGTTCCACGGTCTGCAGTAAGAAATGCAACGATCATTTCTCATTTAAAACGCATACGCGCTTTCAAACAACAAACACAGCCCCCCACCACCCTTTACCAGACTTGAAAACGTTCTTTACCAAAATTTGCAGCTTCACTCACGGCCCCCCTAGCCATGAGTTACTAGGGCGAGACTTAGAGAGGTGATCAAACTCCTTTTCCCAAAAAGAAGGGAGTCAACTTCACCAATTAGCCGTGGGAGGCCTTATGCTTTCTGCATGGCCAGAGTCCGTTGACTAGAAAATACTGCTGCCAGGGAAACCACCCCGCTCAAAGCCAAACCTCTTCGACCAAAAGCAGTCGAGGGCGCCCTGGGTTTCGCCAAGAGGGGGGGTGGCGACCCCAACACTCAAGCATCTGTCAAGGGGGGCCCCAAAAGCCCCTTCTCTCGTTTCCCGGCCAATGCACCAAAATGTTGTGGCGAGGAAAGGATGAAGACCTTCAGGTTCTTTCAAAACAGAAAGCTTTATTTTCCAAACCTTTTATTTACTGCGCAGGGCAAGCAGCGGAAATACAATGTTCAAAACTGCCCGCCCCGATTGATTAAAACACTTAGTTCTTATACCTTTGGTCAACAGCGTCAGCAATCAATCACATTTCTAGTCTACGTCAGCCATTACATTTGGAGCTTAATACCACCCCCAAAACAAGGGAACAAAGGCCTCAGTCACCAAATGACTGACAAAAGATGAGGCAAAAGAGTATGCTTGACTCCCTTTTACTTCCCAGGCACCTAAGCATAGCGCTACAAGGCCAATCATACTTTTAAACTGAGATAAGGCAGGGACATCTGCTGTCCAACTCGCTTATTTTTCTACTCAAGCTGTACTTGTCTGAATTTAACTCCTTCAGCTCTATGGTTTATTTTCTAAGCTATCCAATTTTTGAAATTGAGTGAATGTGAAGAGTAAGTGTGATTATTAAAACAAAAGGAAATTGTACGTATGGTTGTATGTTATGTGTTCCAGTTTTCTAGCAGCTGTTCAGCTGTTGAAACATTTAAATGTTTCTCTTGTGCTTTCTCACAAGCACTTATGACATGTAAATCAAGTTTTTGATTATCAGTATCTGAAATATGAATGTGATCCTTTACATTAAGTAAAAGGTACAGTCTGTGGGGCACATATTTTGAATAATGCAAATTGCAGTATAGGGCCACAAAGCACATATTCAGTCATACCAAGCAGTCAAACCAGTCTGCATACACAATTTCTAGAGAAGATGATGTAGGAACTAGAGGATCAAGTGAAACTACTGCACTTTACATCAAAGATCACTTTTAAAAGCCATATTTCCATGATATGAGAAGAGGAAAGAACTTACTCTTTCCTTTTGCAATATTTTCCCCACACAATTTATTTATCACTAGAGATTAGAAAGTTAGTAGAAAATGGCCAATGCATTTGACTAACCTTTAACAAACTTATGGAGTCTAATTTAAATGCATTTATATTGGAGGACAGTTGCATATTAGATTTATTTCAAATAGACATTTAAACATAAATAAAATGTTTGAACTAAAAACCTTATCAGAATGAATGTGAAAAATTCCATGCATGCTTTAACTTTCCCTAACCCCTGTTTTTTGCTTTGGAGAGAAGCAGAGGCATTAATTTTTGCAAACCCTATTTCTCATTCATCCCACCAATAACCTTTCCTTTGCCTTCCTTTTGTTCCCTTACGTTCTCATTTCTTTACATGTACCCCCCAGCTTTCTTTAGTTTACAAATTCCTATGTGGATTCCAGCAAAAGCCTCAGTCTAAGAACTTCAGAATTCATGAACACCTGTGTGTAGAACTTAAGAGAATCCCTCCTTCTAAGTTGACTTTGCTTCTTGTTGGTTAACAATGTTTTAACCCTTGAATTCATCAAACCATTATACTCAATTATAAAAAAAAATAAGTGACCTAAACAATGCAATTTCTCAGTTCTCAGGAACCACCAAAAAGTAACAGTAGTTTTGCAAAACAAGAACAAAACCCAAGAGAACTAAGCTTCAGGTAAATACCAGCTGGGATATGTAGAGATTTGTCATTCATTTTGTCCCATTTAATTATTTAATAACTTTTGAAATTAATTTAATACTAAAATTCCAGCTTAAATCAATCACTTTAAAAATAAATATAATGAAGTTGCTTCTTTGTTTTAGAAAATGTCTTACTTAAATAATACCTTATTCAATTTTCATTACTTAGCTTCCATCTCTGTTTTTCATATGTACACATGAATTCATGTGTGCATATGTACCTGGTAAACCCATATATGTTGGGTTCATTTGCATATGTATGGCATACACACAGTAGATGGCATGGCCCTCCAAATTCTGTTCAACAACAAATTCCAGTTTTTCTCACATTGGCTATGCCAGCTTGAGCATCTGGGAAGTGATGTCCAACAAGAACTGGATGGGCGCACAATCCTCATCTCTACAATGGGAGGGCTGCCTAGTTCCATCCCTGTTTTATGTGCAACAACATATATAAAGTGTCTACTGCACCTTGACAAAAGAAAAGGTAGTGATTTAATATAAACTTTTTCTTTTATTGAAACATCATGTTTTTATTAAATTCTCTTTATGCTGTCCTTAACAACCAATGAAGTAAAAAGTCTTGTGACAAAAGAACTAATTGTTCACGATGGTGAAATTTAAACCTAAAATGAGAATAAATAATGAAGTTCATCAACATTTTTTATGTTAGATGCATGGGTTTTTTCCAACCTGTTTAGAGGGAAGGAATCAGAACAATAAAAGAGCCATAAAAATTCCATTAGGCAATCCTTTTTGAAGCTGTTATGAAAAAGGGAAAAAGTGAAGTCAAAATTAAATGGTAATTTATTGTTAACTTAATATAAATATTTTGTAAAAATCTATTTGTTCCTGATAAATACTAACCTAATCTTGGCTCCATCCTGTACTATAATTCTCGAGTTTTAAGGCTGATCAGGATACACACAGTAGTTTAATATCTTTTATACAACCCTGGAGCATATCATACTTCCTTAAAAGGGATTTTCCCGTTGGCTGTCACTCTTTGGCACATACATGGAAGAACACTTTAATTATTGTTAGACACCTTTATTGCAGTCATAGAAGAAGTGAAACCCCCAGGTCAGAAACTCAACTGTGTGTTTTATTAAGGAACACATAAAATAAAATACATAATAGAGAAGAAGTATAAAGAAGCCTAATATTTTCTGCCCTTGACAGTCTCTAAGTTTTTAATACATCTAATAGTTTATGGTGTTTTTGAAGATTTAAATAAAGCGGTGATTTTTCTTATCTGGCCTGTGGCTCTGGACACTATCAAGGATCTCATTATATAAAATGAAACCCTAACCACTCCTTGGGTGGCTACAAAAAAAATTAAATAAATCAAGAATATATAAATAAAATATAAGCTAAAATGCAAAATTACTCATGAACTTGCCTCCAAACATATGTCAAAGTTGCATCATACCACTCCAGAAATCAGGAGAGTTAAACCACAAGACTCAGACCCTTTCCACACGATGATGCTCTTCCACATCATGGCACTGCAAATCTGGGTCAGAGGGACACATCAGCTACACTGCCCTCTATACCTGCTCGCTTCCTGCCAGAAGGAAGGATACTCTCCCCCTTCCTTCCACAGTACAGCCGGGCACTTGCCATTGCTCACCAGAGCAGGAAGTGTGGCAAATGGGTGACTGCAACTTCCACATAGGGTAAGTACAGGAGCGTTGCGGGAGGGGAGGTATAAATGGATTTATCCATTTTCAAATACCATGCAAGTGTGACACTTCGGAACAGGATGGCAGTGGGATGGTGATGACATTGAACAGAAGCACGACCCACTGACCACTGCCATCCCATGGCAGAAGCAGTTCAGCAACACTGTGCAGAAATGGCCTCAGTTCAAAACCTAGTTCAATGATTCAGGAGAAAACAACTTGATTTCATTTAGACAACTTGTTTAATTTCAGGCTCAAATCTAATCTTTGGGTTGGTAATCCAAATTTTTGTGCTTTCCCTTGACTGTTACTTGTGAGGGTGGTGGATGCAGTAAAAGTCCCCATTGGTGAAGGTAAACTCCATATCAATTTTTCTTTGGAAATGGCTGCAGGGTTTTTTTAAATGTACAACTTCTTCAGTCTTCAGTTCAAGGCAGAGGTGGGGTAGAAAAGATTGTGGTGCTGTTGCATATGTGTACATTCATTCAGATTTGGCTGTACATTCTGTTTTGCATTCCACTAGTGTTGTATCTGGCTGCTCATTCAGTTCTGCTGTCATGCTATCTCCTGGAGAGTTCATGTTCATGGGAAGATGAGTTGGACTTTCCATTGCAAGAGTTACAGCAGATGCTTGATTGCCAGCCAGGTCCTCCTGTTCAGCAGGTCAGGTTGGGTTCAGAGCAAGAAAAGGAGCTGGAAGAGACAGTTGTCAGTGCAGAATTATCTGAGGAAGCACCGAATACAATATTCTCCAGGGTTTTGCTGACTGATCCAAATGTATTTAATATCCCTGTTTTGGGGAAAGAAAATTAGTGAAAGCAGTGAAATATCAGATCAGTCCTGCCATGATTTATCCTTCAACATCCCTTATCCAAAGTCCTGGGATTAGCAATCCATGGTAAAATCATTCCTTGTAATTGGGAATGTAGACCCAACAGTCACAAAAATATACCTGGTTCTGTCCCTTTCTTTTCTCTGCATGCTAGATTATGACTCAGGCCCTTTCCGCATCCTATCTTTTCTTGGCGCTGGGGTGCAGTGATCATGTGAGCAGCCTCTTGTGAGAGGCTTTTGCTTCCCTGCTTCTTCAGCTCTGCACGAGCTTCCTGATTGCGTGAGAGCCCTGCCTCTTCCTTTCACAGTGTAGCCTAGGACCTTCCCAGGCTGCTTTGAGACAGGAAGCATGATCGGTCCAGCTCTTGAGGCTCTGCACGCCAGGTGAGTGCACGCAGGGCCCGGGAGCTATGCGCAATCGCACAGCATTTTCAGCTGAAAGCCGAAAATGCAGAGGTGTGCGATCATTGCCTGCCGGCCCCTGGAGCCTTGCACAATTGCAAGGGCATCATGCAGATCGCTCCTCGCAATCGTGCGAGGTTCCAGGCCCTCTGCCATGAGAAAAGGGCCTTAAAGGCCATTAAACCCCAGGATTCCATAGGATGTTGAAAGTAGAATAATCGCACTATAAGAACGTAGTGCAGAAATGGCCAAACAGAGAGCTTAGGATAAATGTATCAGTTGTTAGAGACACACTGTGCCTCTGGATGTGTCTCAATCCAAGATGTTAATGCAGTGGTTCTCAAACTTTATTCCTGTGTCTCCTTTACATCAGCATGCAGATGTCACCCCCCCCCTCACTGGATGTGTCATATGAATACAAATATTTTGTTTGTTTATAGTGTGTATTTCATTCACACATTTATGCATATTCACATTTTAATATTTTATAAGGAAATAACATCATTCATATTAGAATAATTTTATTTTAATTTTTTAATAATAAATTCAATACCTAACTCACCAGAATCCCTGGAAATGGGATTGACTTATAATAAATTAAATTAAATTAAAAAAATTATTGTGCCCTGCCCGCTTGAGCAACTATTGTGTGTTCTCAGTGGTCCTGCCCCACAGTTTGAGAACTGCTGTGCTAATAAATTCTCAAAAGTGTTCCTATTTTGATTTGGACTGTATTGGAAGAGTCCCTTATATACTGAAACTTCTGTCATGTCTTAACTGGAGAGGTCGTTCCAGGATGAGAAGGGGAAAAGGACATCAAGTCAACAGGCTCAACCTAGAGTCAGGAGGAGACTGGATGCTTTGGATAGTAACTAAAGCATAGCTACTGAGGCTCGTCAAAATCAGGAGTTAGATGTTCAGTCATTCCCCTGCAAGCATCATAAATTAGAACAGCAGCTGCAAAAAAATTCAGGGACGATAGTTAGATATCTTTATTGCAGTCATTGACCGGCACCAAAAAAAAAAAAAAAAAAAGGCAGGGAAATCTCACCCATCTTTAAAAGAAACATACCACAGTTGTGTTGCTTTGTTTCATGTCTCCTGCTCTCCTGGTTTCCTGACTCTAGTTTTAACTTGGCCTGTTTTTTCTCAGTTGTTCCCTGACTGGCATTGAACCCTGATAAAACACTCTTTAAAGTCTTACTTCTGAACTGAGTTGACTATGTTTCTGCCTACAATTGTTCTTCCTAATTCCCTGAGTATGAACCTGGGGCTGTTTCCTTGGACTCTTGGAATACACTCACCTGCCATCTTAAACAAGGAAATTTGTATTCCAAATCAATCTGAATTAACCTTACTTGATTTGGAATACAAAGCATATTCCTACTCAAAATCTTTTCTAGAACCTCAGAAAACATTATGTTGTACCTGAAGTTTCTGATGTTTCTGGTGTCGGTAACACAATGGCCTAATGACATTTCCAGTGAAAAACTATAACTAAGATTGTTTGCATGTCGTTACAGCTAATATAGCCTGTCTTTCACTCTCACATATACTCATTTTTTTTCTCCCTTAACCCATGCCCATGGGACACAGCTTTGTCTAGGTGTAGAAAGATGAAGATTTTTTCTTAACCTCATGACATTGCATCATCCGTATTGGAGACCCATTGGGAAGGGGGATGTTGATTTAAATCAAGTTGAAACTCCCACTTCCTTGGACAATTCTTCACTAGGTTGAATCTACTCATCCCTTCATCACAGTTTTAGCATCATGTGAATAGTCAGCCATCTTCTTGCTATGCTAAAATCCCTATGGTGGTTATGAGGGAAGCCATCTTCAGATCCAAGTCAATCAACTTGGATCCAAGTCAATCAACTATTGCATGAGACAATGAATTAGGCCCACACAAATCAGCTTCTTCTTCATGTCTTCAGAAGTGATCTGGAGAGAGTTTTGATATAACCAGTGCCAACTAGTTCCTACATCAGTGACTCTGCTCTGCATTTCACTCTGAAATTTAAAGGCATTGTCCATGGCATTGTTAAAGACATTGAACACATTTGTGAGGTAGGTTAGGCACCTTGGATAACACTTTAAAGCTCATACTGAAAGTACTGGATACACATAATGCATAGTCTAGTTAGATTTCCACAGAAGAGTTAAGAAACTGTAAGTGGAATGCCTTTTAAATAAAGTGACTAGTAAGAATATTAATTTTTCTTCTCTAACAATGCAAACCATATCACGTAAATCTTGTCTCTGTTCAAGTAGTTTCAATGAGCTTTTGAAGCTGTGAGAAGAAAGTTCACAGTTTTTATTAATATTCTTGCTATTTGTCTCTTGAAATTAGTATCATACACTTTCCAGATCTTATCAGCTGCTGGATTCTGTGACACCAGAGTGAAAGGCAAGCAAGCAAGGAGGACAAGTGGTACAGCAAGAAAGCTCTGGTGAGAATAACTGGCTCAATGTTGATAGATAACCAACATGGATGCCAAACACACAGTAATGCTGACTCTTCAGTCTGGCCTTCTCCCCCTATGAAAAAAGCTTCCTGGACATTCCAGTGCTTGGAAAAATATAGCATTTACCTCTTTGTGTGAGCCCTGCATTCAGAACATCTCTGAATGCACAAAGGTTTGGAACATCATACTCAAAGGATGAAGAGAAATAGTGATAATGTATTAACAGTGTGGACTCACAAGTGTTGCTTAAAGCTTAGTGTTCAAGCATCAGCAACATGGCAGATTTCTACTGCTCATATGTGTTTATTAATTTACTGTGTAAGTGCATAGAATCTGGACCTCTGGAAATCTATTGCATGCAGCCTAATACATGCTAAACTAAAAGACCAAAATGAGAAGGAGAGGAAGCACATGATTCCAAAGAAAGTTTAGCCTTCTCATAGCATATCTGCCCTGGTGCACTGGAAACATTAATCAAGACCTCAGAGAAAGAGAAACCAAAAAGTCTAGTTTATAAATGTGTGTGTGTGTTTTGTAAAGCACTAAATCTGATGTTAATGAAGTTCCAGTTGAGTGGAACAAAGATCTAGATTGTTCTGTGCAAATGAAGCAATAGAAAACTGCACCAGCCTTGATATTTAAAATCTCTTTAGACCTAAAACTGTATTTGGTCCAGCAAAAATTGGTGTTTCAAGTGTATTGGACACTGTCTTATTATTGCAAAATGACTTACACTCAAAACTTACACTTTCTGCACTGCCACGCATCTGATGAAATAGACTTAAGTCTATGAAAGCTTATACTACCCACTTCTTTGTCTCAGTTTGCCTCAAAGGTGCTGCAAAATCCCTTTGCATCCTAACTTGACTATGTCCATTTCCGCACTACAGTGTCATTGTGCTATTATTCCACTTTTGACGTCCTATGGAATCTTGGGGTTTGTAGTTTACTGAGGTCAAGAGCCTCTCCGGTTGAGAATTCTAAATGCCCCTCTCTAAACTGGAATAGAAGTGGAATAATAGCACTATAACAGTGTAGTACGGAAATGGCCAAAGTCTTTGAATTCTTACACTTCAGGGTTGGAAAGATTCATTATTACATCATTCTTTTTTTAAAAAAATATTTTTATTGGCAAAACATAAATTCTGTCATTCAATGGCAAAAGATATCACTACTTTAGCTATGCATAGAATATATTTTATAGATGTTAACTTTCAGAATATGTATTTTCAGAAATAGTCACTTTATCTGAATATATATTTTTAGTTCTTGTTCATATCCTAATGTATTTCCATTTCCTCCTTTTCCTTTTCTTTCCTTCCTCCTCTTTATACTCTGTCTTTTCTTTGTAGTCATACTTTAAAAATCCAATTAAAAAACCTGCTAAGACAGGGGTCTCCACAGGGGTGAGAATTATGTGGTTCTGCAGATGTTGTTAACTAATTGAAGGTTTTATGTGGGTGCAAGAACCTTAGATTGTATGTTATATTGGGACAAAGAAAATGAAAAAAAAAGATATTGTTTTGTTTCAGCAATTGCAATTTGATGTTTACATTTAAAAACTGTAAATACTGCAGATTTATATGAAGATACTACATTGTATGTTTATGGGCAGTTCACATACAATAAACACATATCTGTTATATTTAACTTTAGAAATATAGGTCCCTATATCTAAAATCCCAAAATTATTTATAAATAACAAAGTACGCATAGGATCAAATTGCACAGCTGCAATCAAAAGCAGACATACTTGGAAATATATTAATCCAATCTGATGGAAGTTATATGTGAATGTAAATAAACCCAATGTTAGTCCCAGCTACTGGCTGAACTTTGTAAGTGTTGATTCATCAACTTTCCATTGATCCCATGGGTCTTTCCTACTTAAGACTAACAATTGGGTTCATTTGAGATTTGCCTTTCTCCCAGAATGACATCCATTGTAATTTCCGATAGAAATAAATAAACAAACAAATAAATAAATAAAATTAAATAATATATTATAAACCCTGAATAGAACATCTGAAACACGTTTAAAGCATAATTACAATGGATTAAAATAAAATAAAATATAACGCACCACTTCATACATGCTATATAATTTACAACTGAAAGTCCTTCTTGAATAAAAAGGTCTTCACCTGCCTATAAAAAAAAGAATGGAGAGGTGGCTAACAGACTTCCTTTTGAAAGGGTGTTCTACAGCCTGTGTTGCTTCAACAGTGGAGGGGGAGCTTTACATCATCTCTATAATCAGCCCCAGTCAATAGCCTAGGCACAGTGTTTTGAGTTTGCTGAAGTTTCTGAACAATTTCCAAAGAAAGACCCCATGTAGAGCATGTTACAGAAAATGCAAATGAGGTGTAATAAAAAAATCTGTCACTGTAACCTTCTCAATGCCTTCTTATTCTGACTTCTCAATGAAGGGGTGCAGCTGGCATGCTAGTTTTAATTGTGCAAATGCATTTCTGGCCACTACTGAAACCTGGGAATCCAGGCTCAGTCCCATGACCAAGAGTATGCCCAAGCTGTTAACCTGAGATTTCAGGCTGATTCCTTGTTATCAACACAGGCTGAATCCCGATTTTCTGAACTGTCATAAGACTTATCAGGAGTACCTCTGTTTTGTCTGGATTAAGTTTCAGTTTGTTCATCCTCATTCAGTCCATTACTGGCAGCAGACATTGGTTTAGTACAGAAACAGCTTCTTTGGAATTGAATAGAAAGGAAAAATTGAATTGGATATTATTAGCATACTGGTGACACTTAACCCCTAAATTCCAGATGACCTCTCCCAGTGGTTTCATGTAAATATTAAATGGCATGGGGGACAGAACTGAGCTCTGGGAGACACCACAAAATAGTGTCCCCAAGTCCTATCCCCAAGAGGTGACCCAGAAAGATAACATATTTGATGGTACTGAAAGTCATTGAGGGGTCCAGCAGCACACACTTCACTGTTCAGTTCCTTGAATAGGTCAGCCACCAAGAAAACCAAAGTTGTCTCTATTTCACAGTTAAGCCTGAAGCTTAACTGTGAAATGAAATGGACCTGGATAATCCATTTCATACAGACACTCCTGGAAATGGGAAGCCACAACACCCTATAACTTGCTTCAGATGGAGATATTGGAGACTAGCCAATAGTACTCCACTATGAGGCGACAAGCAGGGATGTATTTTCAATAAATGACCTCACCACAGCCTCTTTTAGGCAAGATGGAAATCTACCTTGCTCTGGTGAGGCATCCCCTCTGTTTCTAAAGCATTCAGCCAATTTCCCTCAGGCTGTTTTTAGGAGTCAGGAAGGACATGGGTCCAGTACTCATGTGGTAGCTGTCAGTGCTCCGAGGATCCCATCCACATCCCCAGGTTGCACAAATCGAAATGTATCCAATAACACATAACAAACAGGGGCCAGGTTACATCCATCAAACCAATATCAATTATAGCATCTAAGTCAGAGTGGATCTGAGTGATTTTATCTGAAAAGTGTTGCACAAATTCTTCACAGCAGGCTGCCAAGTAGTTACAGGTCTTTCTTGTGGAGCAGAGCACAAAAGGTCTCTGACCGCTCAAAACAGCTTTTCTGGACAACTTTGTGCAGATCAATGATGTCAGTGAAGAAGGATTTCTCTGGCCATTGCAGGTGATCAGCAAGGGGGGTAAGGGACAGTACATCTCATTCTGCCCTCCTCCACCACCTAGCAGCATGGAAATCATGACTGAGGAAGCAGAGCAGCTCTCAACCAGTCTCAACAATAAAAACCACACAAGAAGTGTGAGTGGTGAAGAGTTAGACAAGAGTGGCCTAGAAGGAGATGGAAAACAGTGGAAGTTGACATATGTCCCATAGGTGGCTTGTTTGAATGAGTATCACTGTGTGCAAACATATAGGGGTGGTTAATCTCCACTTTCCAATTCCTGACAGATGTCAAAAACAATGAAAGATTTTTTTTTCATCCCATAGCTTCAGGATACTCTGGAATTCCCTCTCTCTCAAAATGATAAGAAACTGTTTAGATATTTTATGAAAGCTGTGTAGCTTGCCCAGAAAACTGTGTAGTTTTCTGGAAACCACACAGCTTCTCCTGAGAACTGTGCAGCCTTCCCTGAGAACTGTGGAACTTTTCACATAGAAAGAAAATTGCACAACATTCAAACTGGCAAAGACTGTAGGTTTAGTCAGCCTGAGTCTCTTTTCCTGCCACATAACAATTGAATTGTGGAACATTCAAACTGGCAAAGGCTGTAGGCATGTCAAACTTTTCACTATGTTATTTGCGCAGGAATATGGTGTGCAATTTAGCTTTGCATTTTGCACACTTTTCTCAAGCACATAGTGAAAAACAACATAAGCAGGTGTGTTTTTCTCAGAAGGCTTTGCAGTTTTCTGGACATAATGAAAATATTGGAAGCATAGGTCTTTACTCCAAAACTACACAATTTCTCAAACTCTTGCACAAATTTCAAAAACTGCACAAAGTATGTTGTGTCAGGACAGACAACAACAAAAAGCCCCACACTTCTGCAAAGTTTCAGGAAACTTTGACATCTTTTTTTGGTTCCCATGCTATTTTCTTGAAAGGCTGGGAAGTCCAAATTTGACCCTAGTCAAGAAAATGAATTTCTATTCCATTTCTACAAAACCCCAATAAGTTAATTTATATAAAACTAGGCTTTAATTTACATACATTTAACATAAATTAGGCTACGCAGGGGCACCTATACATGTCGATTGGAAGATACGTAATATCTTTGTGTTTGTTTTACATGCAAAAATATAGTGGCTTCAGTTAAAAACATATCTTACTTATAGCACTTAGGTTGGTTATCAGTGTAGCAAGACTTTTCAGTTGTTTACTGCTATTGGAAAGAAAATTGCACCTTTCTCTGAGTCACAAGGTTAAACATTGTTTGAACAGTTTGAATGTTTTATTAACACCCTGCCTGATGCTTTTCAAATTGCTGAACAGCTCAACTAGTGGCTGCTCATTTTTAGAAAGCTGATACAAAATGCATTGAGTGGAATGAGCCATCATTCAAGCAGCTGTCATGCTGTTCACTTAAACATGAATGCCTCTGTGGAAATGTTTGTTTGTAAAGATGGAGCAAAAGAGAGAAATCAAAGCCAGTTTTAATGTTCCTAAGATAAGCATTAGATGTTGATAAAACAATAATTTAATTATCCCTCCAAGGGCCTGCTTTTGGAACCAAGCAATTTTGCTTTTAATACATATCCAGTGAAGAGTGGTTTTTATGGATGGTTCACTGAAGCAGTTACATTGCTTCATAATGTATTAGCTTTATAGGACAACTATATGAAAATATTTGTTTATGAGCATTCCATTCATGGGCCACAGTTCTAACTTCATGGACTGATTAGCATGCACACCAGTTAAAATAATTTGCTCTGGTCAAGCAAAGGCAGCTGTTTGTTGAAATAGGCTTCTAGGTATGGGTCACCCTTTGACTGTAATCCCATATGAAGCAAACAGATTTTGTACTGGAAAAAAGCACTCAACTAACATCTGAGACCAGAGGCCATTTTCCGTAGCTGTACTACCCAACAGTTGCACAGCACTGTGAGTTCTGCTTTTCTAATCAAGAGTTAGAGGACAATGATGCAGCTTAGGGGTAAAATATTCCCCTAATCATCCCTAAAAGGATCCTTTGTCATCTAAAGTATGTCAGGCTTGTGGCTGATTACCAAAAGGAATGTGTACATAAGAGAGGGAAAGAAGAGAGACAGGGAGAGCAACTGAGGCTATTTCCTCACTACTCTGTTAGAGTGCTATTATTCAGCTTTCAACTTCTTGTGGAATTCTCAGGTTTGTAGTTTACTGAGGTCCAAGAGCACTCTGGATGAGAAGTCTAAGTGCTTCTCCCTAAACTGCAAACCCCAGGATTCCATAGAATGTTGAAAGTGGAATAATAGCATTATAACAATGTAGTGTGGAAATGGCCTGAGACAGAGGCCCTTTTTGCATGCCAGTACTGTTGCAAAATGGCCTTGAGAGCACAGCAGGATTGTGAGGACTGTTCCATATGATGTCCTCGCAATCACACAACGCTCCCAAGGCCATTAGGCAGCGATCGTGCATAATATCATTTTCGGCTCATTGATGAAAAGGATGCGTGATTGCGCATCTCTCCCATGCCCTGCCTGCACTTACCTTGTGTGTGGAGCCTCCAGATGCGTGGTCATCATGCTTCCTCCCCCAGCACAGCCTGAGAAAGTACCCAGCTGCACTGCAGAAGGAAGGGGTGGAGCCCTTACGCTTCCTTCTGCCCAGCACAGAGCTGGTGCAGAGGGGAAGCAGAGGGAACGCGAGTGCCTCCTGCAAGAGGCTTCTCACGTGATCCCCTTTGATGATACTAGAATGAGGTAAGGTGCAAAAAGGGCCAGAGACACAAGGAGAAAGAGATTTTTTCCTTGATAGCAGAGGTTCTCAACCTATGGTCCAAGTACCATAGGAGGTCTGAACTGAAGAAAGGGATGGTGTTTTCTGTGATTTCTGCTACCAGTGTGACCTGGTCTAGAATCTCTTATCAATTACGGTTTGATTTATATGGTTCTGTTAAACTAATTACATGGGATAATCCTAACTGAAGAACAACCACAGTGGGAAAAATTGGTTGAATGTGGGATTTATACTTTGTATCAACTGATTTTCCAGACCAAGCTTCCCCCCCACATTCTCAATGTTTCCATTTATTTATCAGTTACCCATGGGTGCATTATGGTGACATTTACCAATGCAATACCTTTCGATGTCTATATATATGAATGCTTTAAACCCTCCCATAGTGTTTTCTCTTTTTTTCTTTGTAATCATACTTTTAAAATACACCTTAAAATTATATTAAAAAACTGAGCACATATTTTTTTAAAAATCCTATTATTTTGAAAATTGTGTTTAAGTGCATTTCGGTAAGGAGGGGGCCCCTAGCTTTCATCACATTACCAAAGACTAAGGACCATTGACCTATGGCCATAATGAAGTAGGAACAAATTCTCTCATTATCTTCACCATGAATTGAGCTTGAAAGGCATCTCAGTGTGGGAGGCTTCCCTCAATTCTCATTCCATGAGCTGCGGTTGATTATCACTGTACAGGCACTGACTTCTTAAATCCCAAACTGATCTCTTGAGCTTGGTTTTAACAACTGCTTTTGCAGACATGTAAATGAATTTTTTTCATTCTGAGGTCCTTTCTGCACGGCATTTTCCATGTGAAAGGGTGCCTGGAGCATTGCGCAATTGTGAGGAGTGATCTGCGCGATGCACTCACAATTGCGTGACGCTCCAGGGGCCAGCAAGTGCTGATCACATGCCTTTTCATTTTCGGCTGGAAGCCAAAAATGATGCGCTATCACGCATTGCTCCTGGGCCCTGTGCACACTTACCTGGCGTGCAGAGTCTCCGGAGCCGTGCTGGTCATGCTTCCTGCCCCAGCGCAACCTGGGAAACTCCCAGGGTGCACTGCGTAAGGAAGAGGCAGGGATTTCGTGCAAGCAGGCAGCTCGTGTGGAGCTGAAGCAGCAGGGACATGAGAGCCTTTTGCCGAAGGCTGTTCGTGCGATCCCCCTATCCCAGCACTGGAAAAAGGTAAGGTGCGGAAAGGGCCTCAGAACAGAAGGAGTAAACAGATTTTTTTTTTCTTCCAGTTCTAAATATATTCTCTGAAGGACTTGACCTGCCTTTGCAGTATCAAGGTGGACACTTCCTCAAGTATTTAGATTAGAGCAGTCATCAAATGGAAAGAAACTTACCTCTGTTCTCAAAAATCCCAATTATCGTGGTAGAAACATAAGCCACAATAGACTCATGATTGTTTAAACATTTCAAGACTTCTTGCTGTTCTTGTTACAAAACAGATCTTCGTTTCTTAAAGCTTCTCATCTTTTTTTCTGTCCAAATGGCCAATTTTCTCTGCCTTGGTCTAAGACTTTAAATAGCACATTAGCCAAAGATACTTCAATGACCGCTTTGTCTCCAAAGCCTAGAGTTGTTACAAAGCCCTGAAAAGTAATCTATAATTTCAACCCTTTTTGCATGGCATTTGTCATGGAAAAGGGTCTCTGGAGTGTCGCGCCATTGCAAGGAGCATTTCAGACAATGTCCTCACAATCACGTGATGCTGCCAGGGCCAGCAGGCACTGATCGCATGCTATATCATTTTCAGCTTTTCAGCTTTTAGCTGAAAATGGTGCGTGATCATACATAGCTCTGGGACCCACATGCACATACGTACATCCAGATCCTCCGGAGCTGTGGCCCTTGCGCTTGCTCCCCCAGCACAGCATGGGAAAATACCTGCCTACGCTACAGAATGAAGAAGTGGAGCTCTTATGTTGTCTGCCGGCCGGCAGGCACCTCCTGCGGAGCAGAAGCAGCAGGGACACGAGAGCCTCATGGAAGAGGCTGCTTGCGTGATCCCCATGCAACCGCGCCGGACACAGGTAAGTTGCAGAAAGGGCCTTTGATTGGTATTGTTAACTTGATTTACTAAATTGTTTTTAAATGCTTTTTTCATTACATTGAAGGGGGCATCTTAGGATTAATGAGCAAATGGCGTAAAACTTGAAAAAATTCTAAGAATTCCCTTTAAAAGGTAACTAGAAAACCTTACTTACTCTGACTCTATCCATACCTTAAGTCCAGCTTGAGATATGGAATGTGTGGGTGGGTGTGACGTTGAAGGTACATACAGAAATACATTTTCCTGTTAGATTTGAAAATGCTTTTGTCCTATCTGGCATTTCTCTCTCTCTCTCTCTCTCTCTCGTGTGTGTGCATGCGTGTGTGTGCATTGTAACTCACTAAAAGGAGAAAGAACCAGCATAGTATAGTGATCTGAACATTGGACTATGACTGTAGAGCCCAGAGTCCATTTCCTTGCTCAGCCATGTAAACACACTGGGTTACCTTGGGCACATCACAGACTCTCAGCCCCAGAAAATCCTTAGGATCACCATAAATCAAAAATGACTTGAAAGCACATGACAACAACAAAACAACAATGGTAGAAAGCAACTTGATAAAATATCAGTTTTTCCCTGAACATCAATCCAACAACAGACTGATTTATTCTTTTTTAAAAAATCTGTTCTGTGGCTTATACTTCTGAATAGTAGCTTCATTGAGGGATAGTGTTACCCTGATTTCTGGGGGTCCCATGAGGGACACCTAATTGCGCTCCAAATTACAAAATTGGGAATGAGTCAAAAGAGCACAAGCTAGCAATACGAGAGGCAGGGCAATGGAGCAAGATCTTTTACCCAATGTCTACGGGGTCAGGCCGAGTCAAGGAGCAAACAGAAGCAAAATAATAATTGTTGTTTTTATTAAAATACAGCCAAACAAGTGTATGCAACACACTAACACAGAGAACTATAGAAATAAAGGTTGGAGTTGGATAGAGGGATTTTTAGAGGAGGTTTTGGTATGGGAAATACTACACCTGTCCTGAAGCCCAGATAGTCTGAAGAAGTAGTTCATGGAAATGAAGTTTCTCAGCACGTGGAACTGAGGGGAAGGCTCGCCGAACGAAGTGACAGCAAGGCTGGATGGAAGCCAGGAGCGATCCAAGGAAGCGCTCAAAGTCAGGGGTTCTTATAGGGTAAAATGTGGCCGTAGGCTAGTCCGTTCCCGGGGATAACAATGGGTTTCAGGCTGGAGACAAAGCCTCTGAAAGACCAGTACTTTACATGATTGAGTTATGACAGAGTTTTCAATATCTCAGACAGTATGCAAACATGGAGTACTTGACAGTTGAGTATTTGGCTCGTCAAGTTGCCTGCTCGGGGCAGGGAATCCTGTGTAAGTAGTGTGCATACGTAATGTGGTACTTGCCTTGAGGTCTCCTAAAGTGGCAGTCTGGCTATTTCTGTCCTGCCTGTATTTGGAATGTTTCGGCTATTAGCGGCCGTGCCTGTGTGAGTACTTGTCCGGGGGCCTCGCAAGCATGTGGAGAGGAAGGGGTAAGGAAGGCCAAATTATTGATATCAAATGATATCTAATATCCCACAAGTCCTGGCTAGAAACTACGGTAACAATAGGTCACTGAGGGGCAACTGTGTGGACAAGTATCAATGTATCTCACACTAATCTATTTTTAGCCCTGTGTCTTAAAGGTTCTACTACTTTCCAGACATTCTCGATATTGTAACCAGTTGCCATAATTTACCAATTAATGGCCTGATTAGCTTCTTTGTATATTCACAGAAATTTGTATAATTATTTTCAGAAAAGTATGGCTGGTGTGGTTATCTTATCCTATCTTAATCTTGTTTTGTTTTCAGATTATCTGGTAAAAATATTTAGACATGAAGAAAGATGGTACTTTCTGAACTGATGTAAAAATTGATTTTATTTTTTTTCCCCTTTCAAATTTCCCTGCTTATTTCTTTAATTTCATTTTATCCCTATACAAAACTTTAGTTTTCTGTTGCAGCAACTTTTAAAAAATAATTTAGAGGTATCATAGCAAATAATATCTGTAGATATCCTGCCTAATCCAATGAACATTTACTCAGAAGTTAGTCCCCCTGAATTCAATGGACTTGTTCCCAAGTTGTAAGTATGAATGTACTGCGTAATTTGGTTTAATCCAATAGTTAGCCTAATAATAATTAGCCCAACTGGATCATTTGAATTTATATTGGTCACTGGTGTTGCTTTATCATCTAGCAATTATCATCCAGTGGATCTACCTAACCTTTTTATATTATTGACAAGAAACAGTGGGATCAGCACAGAATCAGATGTACTTTGATTTTAGTGCGCTTCAAATCCACTACTCAGGTCTGTGGTTCATCCCATATGATATTTCTAGATTTTGAGATCTTTGGGAGATATTTGTTTTCTGAATAGCAGCAAGTAAAGTAGGAAAGAAGAACTTTTCATTGGCTGTACCTAGCTCTGAAATGAGTGCCCATTTAGCCTCCTTTGTAGTAGTCTTCCATCATCAAATATATACTTTTTTAAATTAAGCAGGATTTTGGCTCATTTTTAAAAATCTACTGATATTATAGTTTTTAACTAGCTGTTTTTATTGGTCCATTGTCATTGGTTTTACCTCACTGCAATATGTGCTGCTTTATATTTTATAGAGTGGCAACCATGAATGCTATTGTGTGAAAACCCCAGTATGCATTTAGACAGACATATATGTTCTTGAGACAGCAAGATAATACCAGTACAAAGATGGAACAATTTAGCATTGCCAGCATTGATCTTGTGACTTAAGAGCAATTTGATTCACAGACACTGGAATAACATTGACCTCAGTGCTGTGAAGCAACAAATGTATTCAGATGCTGATTCATGTATATCAGGGAAAAGGGACTTGTGGCTTCCAGATGTTGTTTGCCTCCAGCTCCCGTCAACCTGAGCCAACAGGGTCAATGGACAGGGATTGTGGGATTTGTAGTCCACTATCTGGAGAACCAGAGGTTTTCTCATTGTTATTGTTGTTGCTGTGTGCCTTTAAGTTGTTTCTGACTTATGCCAACCCTAAGGTGAACCCATCATGGGGTTTTCTTGGTTTGACAGTGTATAATGCACCAGTGGGTTTCCATGGGTTAGCAGGGCATCAAACCCTGGTCTTCAGGGTTGTAATCCAATGGTCAAATGATTATGTCACACTATCTCTCAGAGGTTTCCTACCCTGCCACTTATCAAGCTGCTTTTGAAGACATAAAGAAACTGGTGTACCTTTTTCAGGTCACTTGGTAAGCCCACAAGGTGCTCCAGACTCAGAGTATGATCAATAATGGAAGTTTACTTCCTTCCCTTTAGCCAATAGTATGACGACCAGAGAAGTTCTACAACCTCAGAAGAGAAAACAATCTACTAGAAGCTAGTAAAATGTGGGCTGGACAGGACTACTGTTAGGTGGATTTATAATTGGTTGACCGACTGCACCCAAAAGGTGATCACCAATGGCTGCTTTTCTTCCTGAAGAGAAGTGACTAGTGGGGTACCTCAGGGTTCTGTCCTGGGCCCAGTGCTATTCAACATCTTCATCAATGATTTGGATGAAGGAGTGGAGGGCTTGCTGATCAAATTTGCAGATGACACCAAACTCGGAGGGGTTGCTAACACACCAGAGGATAGGATCAAATTTCAATAGGACCTTGACAGATTGGAGAGCTGGGCCAAAGCTAACAAAATGAATTTCAGCAGAGAGAAATGTAGGGTCCTGCACTTGGGCAGAAAAAATGAAAGTCACAAATATGGGATGGGGAACGTGTGGCTGGATAGCAGTATGTGTGAAAAGGATCTAGGAGTCTTGGTAGATCACAAGCTGAACATGAGTTAGCAGTGTGATGCAGCAGCCAAGAAAGCCAACGTGATTCTTGGTTGAATCAATAGGCGTATGGTGTCTAGATCAAGGGAGGTAATGGTACCACTCTATTCTACATTGATTAGGCCTCATTTGGAATACTGTGTCCAGTTCTGGGCACCTCAATTCAAGAAGGATGTCGACAGGCTGGAACATGTCCAGCGGAGGGCGACCAAAATGGTGAAGGGTCTGAAAGCCATGCCCTATGAAGAATGGCTTAGGGAGCTGGGTATGTTTAGTCTGCAGAAGAGAAGGTTAAGAGGGTACATGATAGCCATGTCTAAATATTTGAAGGGATGTCATGTTGAGGAGTGAGCAGGCTTGTTCTCTACCGCTCCAGAGACTGGGACAAGGAGCAATGGATTCAAGCTGCAGGAAAAGAGATTCCACTTGAACCTCAGGAAGAACTTCCTGACAGTCAGGGCTGTCTGGCAGTGGAAAATCCTGCCTGGGAGTGTGGTTGAGTCTCCTTCTTTGGAGGTTTTTAAGCAGAGGCTAGATGGCCATCTGTTGGGAATGCTTTGATGTGTGTTCCTGCATAGCAAGGGGTTGGACTCGATGGCCCCTGGGATCTCTTCCAACTCTATGATTCTATGATTCTACTTAGTGCAAATCTGTACAGCCCATTTTAATCCTTATAGCTTTTGGTGAGGTATGTTTCTCTGCAATGTTGAGTCTCTAAAGCTTGTCTTGTTCTTTTAGTAAGAAATTTTGTCTTTTTAAACACTCTAAGGAGTTTGAAATTAGAATATCCTAGAGGTGAAAAGAAGGAACATGGTGTTCTGACTAAACAACAAATAGGTAAGTTTACTTTACAAGTGGCCTATTAGCAGATGACTCCAGACATTATACTGAAGCTTTTTAAACAAGAAAATGAACTACGAGATTAGGAGATCTTTGTAGCAGAAGAGTTTTGTTCTAAACTTCCAAGTGTGAAAAACTGATACCCTTCTTGAGATTATAGCACACCCTCAACACTCACAGGGTTTTTTAAAAGATATTTTTATTAAAGTTTAAAGTGACAATAAAAAACCCTTCCCCACTTCCAAACTTTTTTCTTTTTTCCAGTTGAGCCTGCTTATTTACATTCCATTCATACATAGTTTCTCTTCAAAAGGTAATCTTACATTGTTGCATCATACATTGTTACATTGCTGCTTTGTTACATTGCCTTATTACATTGTTACCTTGTATTATGTATAATCTTGCTTTATTTTTTTCCTTTTCTTATTACTATATCTTTATCCAATTTAAGACTTCTCTCCATTCCCTTTTAAAGTTCTGGATAGACTTATTTTTCAATGAAAATGTTAGCTTTTCTATCTCTATCATATCCAGAACTTTTAATTTCCATTCTTTTATATCAACATAGTTCCTTTCTTTCCAGTATTGTGCATATGTCAATCTTGCAGCAGTTATCAAATATAACAATGTGACACTCACAGGTTTAAGTTTTGCAAATTTGATTATTCACAGGTTTCTAGCTCTTGCCCTCCCCCTTTGTCTCACATGATTATGCCTCTCCCAGATTGTCAGAAGAGACAAATTCAGACCTGCATTAAAAGTTTTTCTAACAGCCATTGTGATACACCTTCCTCTCCATGTTTGTCCTCCCCTAATGCTTCTGCTTTCCACTCCTGCAAAAAGCCAACTACATTGGCAGAGGTAGAAAACACATATTTGTATTATGAATTGGGAAGTAGAAACTTGGAGAGATGAGTAGATCTATGAAAGTACCTGACTGCATTTTTTTTTTTTAAGATAAGAATATACAGCAACCTAAATTAAGTTGTTCAAGCAAACAACATTTGGAAGGAAATCTGTGTTGGATTTATACATAAACTAGTAAATGACAATTTAGAGATTCAGATTATAAAGAGCCTTTAAATGTACAAACATTCCATCCAATGCAAACGACATTTTGCTAAGGGGCCTCCTAAACAAGATATTTTCAAAAGATGTTTACTGTTTGCATTCATTTTCACTGAGATTTCAATCCTCCAGTCAGTGTCTCAGTGTCTCAGTAGCTTCTAATCTGAAGGTGGCATTTTTGGTTACTGGTTGAATTGTATGTCTCTGTTTCCAATGGGCGTCCAAAAGCTACGGCTTATACAGGTTTTTGTAGGGGTTAAACTAATACTTTAAAAATGCTTTGGCTTCCATATATGGGGGGGGGGCAGGGGCAAGTACATTTTGTTCTTCAGCTCGGGCAGCAAAATAACTCAGGCTAACTCTACACCAAACAGCTTTCTCTCTTGTAGCATCAGAATAGTGGACCAAAATGAGAGTCACTAGATGTGCCCAGGATCAGCTTTACTTGTTGGATGCTACTCTGTGGTGGGAGAAACTGTGCCAGTTCTAACTTCCTCAGAGGACTTTAAAGGGATAGAGGCTTGTTCTTTCTAAAAGATGGTTGCCCTAGCTCATGTTCATATTTGTTCCACATAACTCAGATGGACTTGGCTTGTTTCATCATTTCATCACAGAAGGTAAAATTATTTCCTATAAAAGAAAATTAGATTGGCTTTTTAAAAGGAGTATGTTGGACTGGTGAAGTGGCACATACCCTACAGTGACTCCTTTTAATTCTTTTTCTTTGGCACCTCAGGAGCATTCAAATGACAGTGATGTTGTTAAGGGCACTTTAACTAAAGGGCTTCAAAGCACACATGTACCTACTCGGTTGAGAACATTCACTGAATCTATATTTCCATCACTAAACATAAGCCAACAAAAGATCACAATTCAATTATTCTTATTTCTGTTGCCTAATTTTATAAAGTGGCTGGTTTCTGACAGAGGGATATTTTATAGAGAGATAATAATATTTTGTTTTGCAGTTTGTGAATCTTTGCTCCTCACTTTCTTTGAGAGCATAATAACTTTTAGACTCACACTTGCTCCTTTTTCTCCTTTTCCTAATACTACAATCTTCCCAGTACAAGCACAAATGTGTTTTTTCCCCTCTCCACAAAGGCTTCCATCTTGGGAATGTTGACTTGTTGCTGCCTTATCAATTTCAAAGAACTTTTAAAGTTGCTAAACATTTTACAGTCTTTATTGTGTTTTCTTTCACAGCTTCTGGATAAAACAAATTTATGAGCAGGCTCACAGACTATGTTTCTTCTGGAATGATTGTTTTTGCCACTGCAGACTGATATATACTATTATGTTTACTCAATTTAACATTCCCTTTGACCAGTTTGCAAAGGTTTTGTCTTCTTTTTTCAAATTAAACTAAGCTGAAAGGTTTAGACTTTTCTTTTTAGATATGGTTATATTTATTATGTAGATTCCATAATTATCCATCTTTGCTGCTAAGTGGGTTTGCTTATATAATCTTTAAAGTTTTCTCCCAACAAGAAATTGTCCTCTTCTTTACAGAAACCAATATCTCCATTTTCTTTCACTGCCCACATTACCATTGCTTATTGTGTTTTGTGTTATTTTACTAGCTTTGTTTGGTGTTATTTCAATAATATTATTTAGAAGCAGAATTACTGAAGGTGGAATGCCTCTGTATTTAAATAAGAATGACATGCTTAGCATTCATCTCAGTATGCTCCTCTTTGAGTTAACCAATAATTCTTACTTACTGACAGACAGATACATTCCAAGTGATGTGTCAGTGTGAAAATTGGAAAGGCTGTTCTTTGTCATTGACTTCTCAGTACTTTCAGATGTGCCTCATTTATGGCATATGCTCATTTGCATAAATTGGTCAACATAATGGGCATACTACAATCAAAAAATAAGTATTGTTGAGCCCTATTATGATCTGTAGCATCACATACAACAAAAAAGAATTCAAAGACACAGCAATGTTAGCATGGATCAGAATGCAAAGGGATCCTGTAGGAACTTTGACACTAACTGAGAGAAAGAAGTTGGTAGCAGAAACTTTCATAGACTTAAGTATGCTTCATTAGATGAGCAGGTTATTTATTTGTGAATATCAATAGAAATGCAAAATTTGTGGGTGTGGTAATGAAGTGACAAACTGGGAAATAAGAGGAAAGGAAAGATGAAAGATATTGCCTGAAGGAAGAGGAAAGATATTGCCTAAAGCCAAGGTAACCAAATGAATGGTAGAGCGTGCTAGTGGATGCTGGAACCAGAAAGGTGATATCTTTCATTTTTTTGTTTTGTTTTAGTTTTTTTGTTCAAACACTGCTATTCTGAGGTCCGATATGGAATGCCCAGGATGAACAAAATGTTCTGCAACTGTTTTTATGCATTACCTTTCTTAACGTCTGATTTATATCCCCCAGTCATTAAAATGAACCTCATCATACCCACAAGTTTTGTGTTTGTATCACTATTTACACATACAGTCTGCTCATAAAGGTCTGTTCCTGGGCACTTTACTCCATGCATCTGATGAAATAGACTTAAGTGGACTTAAGTCTGTTTATGAAACCTTATGCCACCAACTTCTTTCTTTCAATTAGTCTCAAAGGTGCTACAAATCCCTTTGCAACATGGAAGAATAATAATCTAGAGACATCTTAAATACCAATACATTTTATTTTGCATAGGCACCATTGACTGCAGTTCTTATTTATTTATTATCCAATCTTTCTCCCAATGCAGAGCCTAAAGCAGCTTACAATATAAGATTAAAACACAATACAGTTAAAGCAACATATGGTACAAAAGTTTTAAAAGCCATTAGATAGACAACCATATATATATAAACATAAGATAAAGATGCAGTGCACACTATTAAAAGACCTTCTGCTAAATCAAGGTAAAGACTAAAGGCATTTTTAAATGAAAAGGTCTTTGCCTTCCAGAGAAAAGAGATCACAGTGGCCTCCTGTGGGAATTAGTTTCACAGCTTGGGAGAAACCACAAAGAAAGCTCTCTCCTGTGTACTCATGGTCGTGGCAGATACCTACACATAGAGTGCAAAGGTTATGTTTGGAAATAGAAATGCAAGAAGTACAGACATTTATAACTATTTTAACAATGATCATACTACAGCCATTTCCACACTAAACTGCAAACCCCAAGATTCCATAGGATGTTGAAAGTGGAATAATAGCACTTAACAGTCTAGTGCGGAAATGGCCTACAACTAGTAGTTAGGCAGTTAACAGGTACATATTTGCAGAGATTTTTTAAAAAGCTAACAAATACATGTATGTATGCCAAGTACGAGAGATGGATACCAAATATCTGTAAAATCCCTTGGCATCAGTGGGATTTAGCAACGAGAAAGAGTTAAAGTATGTGCTCAGATTTGACTGGATTGTGCCAGTATGTGTGATATGAAATGTGAGTTGGCCTTCCAGCAAACATGACTCACCAATAACTTAGGGCATGGAAAACTGTGAAGCTGTAGATGCTGTTGGGTTACAACCCACTATATCTGGCCATACAGAGTGGAGACTGATGAAGGTCAATGTCTTACATCATCAGATTCCCCAACTGCAGAACAAAGAAGAAAGGGAGCTGCAATGGGTGAAGCTGTGTGGGTGAACCTAAGATCATTATTCCAACTGTTCAGATGGAAAAAAATATTAAGTAAGAGATAGTTTGAAATGTTGTGCCACAAATCTATTGCTGGAGGAGAATTCTGTGGAAACCAAAGTTTGCCAAAAAGTAAAATAAACAGGTATGAAAGCAAATCAAGCCTGAACTCTTGCTACAAGCCAAAATAACCAAAGTCAGGCTATTGTATTTTGGACATCTCATGAGACAATTTGACTCATTGGAAAAGAGGAAAACGTTAGTAAAGTGAAAAGCAGTAGGAAAAGAGAAAGACCACATTATAAGTGGATAGAATCCATCAAGGAAGCTATAGCTCTCAGTTTGTAAGACTTGAACAGGGCTATTATTAACAAGATGCTGGGATGTCTCTCACTCATAGAGTGCCCATAAATCAAAGCTGACTTGACAGAAAATAACAAAAAAGAGAGAGTTGCTCACCCAACACCATCAAGTAAGAGTTTAAGAGCCATACCCTAGTCTAGCCCCCTTTTAAATCTTCTGGCCCACCCCACAGAGCACAGCATATAACTATCCATCCACTTTGAAAAAGTGGGGGCTCTAAAATGATGCTGTGCTATGCCTCCACTCCATACATCTCCACTTTCTCCAACATGTTGCCTCCATCTGGCAAGAAGAGACTAGGGATGCTTGTTTAAAGAAAAGGCGACACAGCACATTTCCCCACAGAACAGCCTATTCAGCTGTTTCCTTTCCTCTTTTTCATTGTAATCTTTTGTAAGCAAACCATATCTTGAAACTTAGCCATACGGTTGCCTGCATTGCCCTGCAAGAGATGCTGTCAAGCTGGCTCGCTCCCTCTCCGCTACACAGCCTTGGCTACCAACAGGAGCCTCTCTTGGCCCCTTCGCTTTCTCCCTGTTGCTTGGGGATGGAGGGTGGAGTTTGCGGACGCCGACGAAGAGGATATGAACTGGACGCGGCACAATGACACGAGAAAGTCTTTTCCTACAATTACAAGAAAAAAAGGGGGGTCAGCTGCCACTCACACGCTCCCCAGATGGCCAAGGGCAGGGGAAGGAGATTAGGAAGAGCGCGGCTGCCCGATTTAATTGATTCGATCGCGGGCAAGACTCCCAAGGCGAAGCACAGGCGGCAAAGTGGAAGTTGCTCCAAAAAGTGGAGGAAGGTGGACTGGGGTTCGAGAAACGATCGTTTGCTGCAGAATCTCGAGACCAAAAAAAAGAGAAAAAAAGAAGAAAAAAGAGGGGGAGTGGAGAAAAGAAAAGGAGGGAAGGGAAAGGGATCTCACAGTTGTCTTAGGAATTGTACTGCTGATAGCGTAGTAGGTACCGAAATCATTCTGCCTGGTAGCCTCCTGTCTCCCCGGTTACGCGTCAGGTGAATACCACCTGGTGCCTGAAGGATGCAAACACAGGCTTGGGGGAAAACCATCTTTGGCTCTAGGGCCGGGGAATAGCTCTGGGCTCTCCCGTGTGTAGACAGCCGCCAACTCGATTCCCATCCCATCGCAGCGAAACCTCATCTAGGCTGTTATCATTACTTGGAAGCGAGTTCCCCTTAAGGCTGATGAGACAGACTGCCGACGAGTCAACCAACACAGCAACAGTCTGCGCTCAGGGTTGCAGTCCTAAGACGCAGACTTCCCAAGGGATGTGTTTGTGACCAGGCTGGATGGGTGGGCTTAAAACGAAGGATTCCCATTCACTGAGGGGTGGGCAGAGTTAGATTGGCCTATTCCCGCCCCCCCCCCAAAAGAAAATATTGTAAAACGCATGACATGCCACCGTGGGAAGGGAGTCTTTCAAAGGAGGAAGAAAGGGAGTCATGCCAATCATCCGAACATCTATTTGTTACGCGGTCAAGAACGCCCTAAGGTCACGACCGAGCTTCTCTGAGCCACCGGCTTGTGGAAGCAGCTTTCGTGGCATGTCGTGTGCGTGTCTTCTGCCTCCCCATAGGGACCCACTCGTTTTCTTTTCCAAGGTCGAGTGCAAGAAATCCACTTTTTTAGAGGGGAATTGAAGCAAACGCATTGAGAACGCGCCCGTCTCTCGCTATAGTATAGCTGTCTAGTCTCGGCTGGACGCCCGGCCTCCCGCCCTCCTTCTGCCTGTCAGCCTGGGGGGCGCCCACTCCGGAGGGAGCCTCCACAGAATCCGTGGAACTTACTCCGGAGTGACACCGGCGGCGTTCTTTTTCTCTCCGCCCGACGGGGCAGTTTTAGGGAGGAAACGGCAGAGAATAAAAAACATCTGCACGGTCGTCCTGATCCGGATTGCCTTCCCTTCCCACTTAGAAAGGACGGGGGAAAAAAGAAAGACGAGCTCAACTAGACATTCGCTGCCCCCCCCCTCCGGTTATCTCGAATTCAAACCCACCTCGTAGCTCTTTCTGGCAGAGAGAAGCAGCTCGAGGCGGCGGGAGAACTTTGCCCTGAGCGTCCCTTTGTCTCCCTCAGCTCCTACCGAGTGCGTGTGGCAATCGGTGGGCTTTTCTACCGGCTTCAGAATTCTCCCGCTCTTTTTCTCTCCCCCCACTATCTCTGACACCCCCCCGCCCTTCCTTTGCAACAGCTTTGGGAAGCAGCAGGTGTCGGAGGAGGAAGAGGAGGCGGAGGCAGAAGAGCGCGCGCGCGCCCGCTCGTCCGTGGACCCCCCCCAGTCCCGTCCCTTCTCTTTCAAACCGGTCTTGTCACTCGCCGCCTTCTCCTCCCCACGCACCTCCCCCTCTCTCCCCACCCCACCCGCCACCCTTTCTTCCTGCGTGGCAGCCTTTGCCGGGAGGAGAAAAAGAGACACAGAGAGAGAAAGGGAGCAGCGGTGGCGGTTGCTGGCTGGGAAATCCCGGTGCGTGAGGGAAAGAAGCCGGTACTGCGGACTTTCCCCTTGGCAGCTGAACGTCTTCCGCAAACTGGGAGCTTTGACGCGAAGGAGCCGGGACGGAGGAGGGGGGCGGCCTCTTTCCATTACCACCCCGTCCGCCCTTCAGTTTCCGACAGCCGAGTTTGGTGTTGACCTTGCGTCCCCTCCATCGACCACCCTCAGCCGCCTCCATTCTCACCGGAGAGCTTCTCCTTCGGGATGGAGTCCTGACGCGGCGGGGCGGGGGGAGGGAAGGCGAGGAAGGGAGAACCGCCAGGCAGGAGACCACTTCTTGCATGTCTCCGGGTCGCTTGGAAGAAGCCAAACGGTCTCTCAGCGGCGGCAGAATTCCCGCCTAAACTTTTATTGCAGCTTCCTTTTCTCCCTCAGCGCCTCACCGACTGGGTCTCCCCTGCTCAGGGAAATGGAGAGACTGCAGTTCCTTGAATAAAAGGGGAGGGGAGTAATTGGACACAGGAGAAGGAGGGAGCCCTTCCTGGAGGGGGGGTCCCCTGGCAAGAAGAAAGACCCCTTCCTGAGCACGACTCCTTCCTGCCCCTCAGAGTAGCCACACTAAAGACTGCTTCTCGTCCCACGCCGCTGTGCCCCCTCCTCTTCGACCCGAGCCGGGAATGATGTGCTTCTTCCGTCTCTCTGCTCCGGCTTGATCCTATGCCACAAGGAGGGCAAGATGGATTTGGTCGATTTTAAAGGATTTCGCCTCTAAGAAGGATTGCATGGCACAACCAAAGAAGACTAAATCCCCGATTGGGTAAATCGCCTTCTCCCTCTCCCCCCGTCGCATCGCCCCCACCCCTTCCCGCGAAGTCCTCAACTCCCTCTTTTGGGTGTTCCCCCCATCCCACTCCCCCCATCCTAAAGAACTGATGACGGACCCATTAATCTTCCTTTCGATGCATCAAGAAAACCCCGGGGGCCGGGAAACGTTGGCCTCGCGTCTCTCCAGGAAAGACTTGGGGCTCTTTTTGGTGTTGTACGAAACGGGCGATTAGCGGCGGCGGTGCCTGGCGACGAGGGGACCAGTTTTCCCTCCCTCCTGTTTCTTTCTGGAGCTCAGGGGTGGCTCCGGTCGGTGGCGGCGGACTGCGATCTCTCCCTCCCTATCTCTTCCCCCCACTCCTTGGCTAGTTATGCTGACTCGCGGCGGCGGCAGCGGCGGCAGCGGCTGCTGCTAGGATCCGATGCTGGTCGCTCCAGAACCGGGCTCTGGCAATGGGGGGCTGAGGCTCACCGCGGGCCACGGCGAGAAGGGAGAAGGAAGACAGTCCTGGGGGCGCTGATCCCACGGGGGCTGAGTCGGTGTGGAACGCGCGCGCGCGCCCTCGTGGGCTTCAGGCTGCCCTGCTCTCCGTCCTCTGCCCACCGCTGGAAGCCCTCCCGTCTCTAAATGGAATTAGTCGAGAGCGAAGCCCCTTGTGTAAGGAACAGACATGATCCATGGGCGCAGCTTGATTCACAGTGAGTCTTTCTCTTTCTCTCTTCGCCTTGAACCGAGAGCCCCGAGCTCACTCCTTTCCTTGTTCCCAGCTAGCCAAATAGAGGAAAGAGATGCAGAAAGCTTAATGGCGTAGGTGTAAATCTCCCCCCACCCCGATTCTTCTTTTCCTCCATCCCTCCTGGCTGCTGGACATTGGAGCTTTTCGACTATTGGCTTTGGTTTGTCTAGAGTGAAATTCAGGAGGCTCCAATTCGAGAGCGAGTAGGTTTGAAAGTCATGCGTAACAGGAGTGAGGTGGAATGGGGAGGGAAGACTCATCTGCAAAACTCTCTTTACTCTCCCCCCACTCCCGTAGCTAAGCTATAGAGGGTTTAGGCCACCATAAGCTCACTTGCGGAAGAAGTCAGCAGCACGAGAATCAATGGGACTTAACTACGTAATTATGTAGGAGAAGAGATTAGAAACCCCCTCTCCCACTCCCCTCCTATGTTGGCTGCAGTCTTAACTTGGATGTCTGATTGGAACCAATGCCACTTGGTTCCGTGTAAACGAATGGAGGCAACTGTGTTTCTACCTACATTTTTCATCCCATTTCTTTGCATGGAATAAATCTAGGAGCCAGAGTTGAAGTTTGAGGCTGGGATTATAACCAAACCTAATGACACACATCCATCCTTGGTGCCAATTCTACAGCATCAGCATTAATCCAGAGGATACACTCATTGATTACTGTCATTAGTCAGGATTAATGCCAGTGCTCTCAATTTCGACAGTAGTCACCCTCATTTTCATCTTCATTCTCAACATGAAGTTTAATTATTTGGATTTAAATTGGTAGTTAATATCATATCAACAACTTCCTTGCTTTTTTCCCCCAGCAGATGATTTTTTTTTAAAAAAGTTGTTCTTGAGGACTGTTACTATTTCTTTACTGCTTCATGCATAAGCAAAAGTTAGAGAGCAGTCCTCAGTTCATATACTTATTCAGTGTTTCCTATAAGTGCTCATATATGGCCAGTTCTGTATTAGTTTATAGGTAAGGAAGACATAATAAGATGATGGAAGGTATCTACATCCTGACTCACAATTGGGACCAACTGCTTGGATTAAACACTCAGAAATTATGCAAGATTTGTTTCCTCAACTGAAAGTACCAAAACATTTTTGAGTTCCAGTGATAGTTTAGAAGCTTTGTTTTCTGCCTATTGCCCTGTTGTTGGCTTATATTGTCAAGCTGTATTAGTATACTGAGTAGGGAGGAAATTTAATTGGGACTATAAAACTGCAGAAAACAAAATGCCAAGCTTCCTGAATGGTGGCAAATGGTAAAGAAAAATGGACACAAAGATGATCCTAGCATCCCTTTCCTATGTAACTGTCTTTAATGGAGACATTAGAAGGTGAAGAGTTGAAAGGATGATAGAATTTTTCATTACTACTTTCTAAATCATATGAATAAATTAGTTTTAAAAGTTGCATATAACCAGAAACAAATCATTAGCATATGAGTGTAGCAGCTAATAGGAATATATAATTCTACATGACATTTCCAGTATGCACCTGGAATTGCAATATCTAGTGCTAGTAAATCTCTGTATCCTTTACCCTGCTTGGAATCACAATACCCAGCTGAAGTATGTAAGTTGCTGTTATGCCCATTTTTCAGATGCAAGTGGAAATAATTTAGTGACACCCCCTTTTGTTCTTATGAGTTGACCTCTCCGATTCACTCAGGTGGCAATTCTGTGCCAATGTACTCCATTAAACCCAGTGGGACTGAGTAAACCTTCACAGAATAGTGCTCCATGGCTGTGCTTGTAAGCAGAGTTGGACTGAAATAATAGTTTCTTAACCATTTGGTTTTACTGCAAAATGCACCCATTTGGATCACACAAATAGAATTCATCATGTACTTAAACTCAAATTCAGCCATCAGCCTCTTCTGCAGAAATAAGTTTCATAGACTTGCTTCTGACAACCTCCCATTAGGCCTGGGCTGTCAATTTTAGTTGTAGCAGTGAATGGGATTCAACATGTTTCACTGAATGCAAAATTTTGTCTTTAATGAAAGAGTTCATGGTTTTAAATATTACATGGCATTATCAAACTTTTAAAACTTGACTATATGAAGCCATGTTCAGGCGAATCTTTTCTCATGCAGTTGCCTTGCCCCTTCATGAAATTTGAAGAAGGGATCCGGCTTCTTCTATTTATATTGCAGTGCTTTCTGTCCACCACTTCAAACTTTTTGCTTAGCAGAAACAGTGTTAGATGCTGCACAATGCTTTTTGATTGGATATAGGAGCTGTCCACAGAAGCACCTCAAATCACAGAGCATACACACCTCATAATCCTTTCATCAGGCAACAGCATATGAATGATTGCTTCCTTCCTTTCTTTCCTTGGAATCCTTGAAACATCACTGGCTCTTTTAGAATGGCTGTGTGACCATACTGCATTCTTTAGGGAATTCAGAATGTTTTATATAAATGCAGTAGATAATGAATGTTTTGTAACTTCCTCCATTTCTCTCATTTTTGTTTAAAAATGTAATAATCTTTTAAAAACTTTTAACATATATATATATTCCATGCTGACTGGTAAGTGGTTACTAACCACATTGGTGTTATGTGGAATACCGGAATAAATCTTACAGGAACTTTTCTAGCTAGAAGCCAAAATCACAGAACAGTCCTATCTCCCCCATGTTCTCTGACATGCCACATAAATTTTACAAGATCTAGTCCTCCATTCTAAAGAAGGACTTCATTTATGATGGAATTTCTGAAACATGTTTTGAGACTCTAAGGTAAAAAGATATGCTTTCTATTGCATACTCCTGGAAGAGGGTCATTCCCATTTCTCAGTGGTCCTAGGTAAGATAGGCAGCCCAGGATTAAGTATGGGCTCTTTTAAAACAATAATGTTATAATGCAGCACATTTGTTTGTTTAAAGAGTTCATATACTGGCTTTCACAGCACTAACAAAATAAAATAAAATTTTGCCTAGACAAATGCAGCCCTTTCCTCATTTAGCAGGGCCACTGTGATTTAGAATGGTTTCACATACACTTGTTAGAGGATGCCTATTTTATCTTTTTTTTTTTTAACTACACAACTAAGGAGCTATAGGTGATTGGGCTTAGAATCAGTTATACAATTATATATTTATTTGCCTAAATAATTCAGGAAATAAGGTCACCAAGTCAGCTTTATATGGGTGCAAGGGTTTGAATTCTCCCTTAGTAGTCTGGCATTTTAGGTACTCATTCTCCACTGTGGCTTCCCCACTTGTCTTGAGGCTAGACAGTTCGGACTCCACTACAAAGCTTCTTTGCGTTTACTGAGCACTGCCACTTTTAGGCAGAATTCATCTGACCTCTTGTTTGTGTAGAGAAGGAGGAGAAAGAATTTCAGCCTTCCCAGTCTTTGCAGCAAGGATCTCTACTGTTTGTTTTGAAATTGTCAGGACTGCTTTTAAACAGTGACTTGCAGAATTACCCCACATAGCATAGAGCAACATATTGAACTGACAATCTAGATGCTCTGGAAGGGCTGGAAATGAAAGAAGGATGGAAAACTATATTGTATAAAGAAGCAAGGAAGAATGAAACAAAAGGCAGAAATAGAGTGACATATTGCAGGTATGTGCAAACAGACAAGAGGTCTGTGGATGGATGTGAACTGCAGGTCATTAAGTAGCAGAAACCTGTCAGGACCTGGATTGAAGGGCCCACTAAGAGTCAAAGTACATATAATACTTGTCATCAGGCTGACACCAAAATGATATCTCTAATCCCCCATCATGCCACGAAGGAGTACTTCTGTGGCATGGTGCCACCATGTTACAGCTCTTCATGCCCCTGACAGCTGCTAGTGGAAACACATTCTTTCACTCTGGTATCATGAATCCCCATGATAGCTGTTCACAACTATTAAGGAAATAAGTTGAAAACCTGTTATAGAAATAATAGCATGGCTCTGAAGATGAGTTAACTTAAGGTATTTCATACAAGAGATGTTTCCTTTCTCCTTCTATTATCACTAGTCTCAGAGGTCTCCAAAACACATCCAGAACAATGTAGAGTAGATTCTATGGAGCTTCTGCAAAGGAAGGAAATGCTAAAGCAAATTAATCCAGATAGAAAAGTTTCCCTTCTGCCAGCAGCTTCTTAGACCTCTGGGGTGGCTTTTCAGAGATCTCACATGAAAGACAACATGGGGAATTTCCTTCTGTGAACTTCTCTTAAGATTGAAATCCTATTTTTCAGTGAGATCCCTATGGCAAAGGTGAAACAAACTCTGGCTATAAGATGTATGGAGCCTTTGTGGGTCTAGCAGTTTGTATCTCTCTGTGTTTGTATGCATGCATTCTTCTTCATATGCTTTGACTGGCACAGCTGTACAAATTGATGAAAGCAATGAGAGATATCTCACGAGGAGTCATCTGAACAGCAGGTGGATACCTAATTGCACCACTGTGGGATGATGCATCATTCCTATTCAGACCAGGAGCTGCTAGTGGGTCAGGACCCCAGGATATGTTAACAAGTCAAGAAGCTGTAATGAAATGTGGCCAGTGTACGTACTTTGTCTTACCTTGGTTGCCTAAGTGCCTAAGCTTGATGCCACATGATGCATCTCAAGGAATCTGTCCTGATTCCCACATAGTATCCTAACCTGTCAGGGATGACAGATCATTATTGTTTATATTGTTTGTTATTCCTTCTCATTTTAATGTACTAGATTTGATGTGAAAAGGTAAATAAATAATTTATTAAATGTACTCATTGGATGACCTTCAAGAATTAATAATTCTTTCTTGCCCTCTTTTTAAACGTTTAGAACAGAGGCCAAGAAAATTAATAATAATTAGCATCTTCAAAGATTGCCAGGGATTGGGTATAAGTACTATGAGAAACTGTATGTGCTAAATGTCTTATAAATATGCCATATAATTTTTTTGCTTCCTAGTCTTCTAGATTCACAAAGATCAAACTCTTATGCTATTGAGGAAATGTCTACAATGAAGAGATTTAATCTTCATTAAAATCTCTTTAATGAAGAGATTTTATATTTTCTTATTTGTCTCCAACATAAACAATGCATTAGTAAATGCATACCTCCATTGTGCTTATGTTTCCAGCTGCAACAACCATCTATTTTAAATAATCATTTATATTTGTGTGATATTCATGTAAAAGAAAACCATGGTGAATATATTATGCAAATAATATTTGGTAAATGTATTCTCAAGAAACAGTGGGTATATGGATGTAACAACATCGTCAGTCAAAGCAGTTTACAGAAAGGGTGGTTATGTTCTCACTTTTTTTAGTTCATCTTCAAAAGTTTATAGTATTTTATCTGCTGAGCCAATGTCCAAACTCAAAGTGCTCTGCTAACACAAATCCTGCTAGATGGAGTTAGTCGTAGAGGAATGTTCATTGTATTAAATTGCCACTGTAAACAACCTGTGATGTGGAAGCTAAATTGTAAGGATGGCATCAGCAATTAATGACATTGGAAGTCATTGGAGAATGAATATTAAGGCTTTGAATCAGGCTGGTGAATCTGTGGAATATTGTAGAAGAGCCTTTTCCCATCTCTTTCTACAATCAGCTCTCCCAGAAAGCTTAAAAAAAATTCTGTCTTGAAGAATAAGGGAATAAGGGATGAATTCTAAGGGGCTGCTGGAAAAGGGGAGAATCTCCCCAAATTACTTAACAAAGTTCATAAAGGAATGTTTCCCGGATGATAACAATTTGGTTTTGCTTAACTGGATCATATAAGATAAGTAAGTCAACATGTCAATTTTTCTGTGTGTATGTGTGTGTGTGTTCTGCTATATGTTATAATGTAACAGTAAATGTAATGATTATATCCAGAGTTCACAGAACTGTTCTGAGTCATTAGTAGCTTTAAATAATAGAATTTAATCTGATAGCACTCACTCTAGTTTACTAGGAGAACACCACCAGCACAATCTTAGGCACATATACTCAAAAACAAATCCTTCTATGTTCATTGGGGCTTACTCTGAAAAAAGTGGGTATAGGAATGCAGCCTTAATGTGTTAATGCATCAACATGGATTTTGCAATGAGCCTGTAACCATTTGGTTACAGTCTACAATACTTCTAAAACCATCTTCAGTAAGAGATCACATAGCTAAAGCAGCCAAAAAATACACATTGTTCATTTGTTCTTTAGTATTTTCCTTCTTTCATGAACCCATTATTGCAACTAATATCTTGGGTTTTTATTTTGTTTCAGTTGTAGCAAGTTTTATCATCCTACATTGGGCTGGGGCAACAAAAAAAGGAGCAGGTATGTTTCTTTCTTCTTTTTTTAATGACAAATATCCTATTATCTGGATTTAAATGTAGTTAAGACATAAAATAGCCTTAGATTTATACTCAGCCTAATGATTTTTTTAAAAATATCTGGGTGAAACATGATAATTTAAGTATGTTTTATTTTTCAAAACTAGAGCACTAACTAAACCATAAATCATAACATTTTTAGCACAGATTGAAGCCTGAAGTCTCTTATTCTGGTGTTTGGATCAAGAGGTCAAACAGAGGAGTGAAGATACAGGAAAAAATGAAACTTTCCGAGTAAAACCTGGGCAATGGCTATAGGACACTGAGGCCATTTCTGCACTCCACTGTTATAGTGCTATTATTCCACTTTCAACATCCTGTGGAATCCTGGAGTTAGAATTCCACAGGATGTTGAAAGTGGAATAATAGCACTAGAAGAGTGTATGGTGGAAACAGCTTTAGGCATGTCAGTCTCAGGTTGTGACATTTGGTGACTAATTTGTGAACAAGCTATGTACACTATAGTTTAGGACTTCAGATTATGAGGGATCCATCCCTGAACTGCTATTGAAAAATGTACATATTTTGATAATGCTGTGGGGCATTGGCAACCTGACATATTTTATAGTATCTCACCTTTTTTAATCTAGCCAGGATTACATTTATAGAATCACAGAAGAGACAGAAAATATTGTAGTCCGGTCCTCATTTACAAGTGAAGTCTCTTAGTGATGTTACCAAAATTCTTGTTTTCTAGATTTAAGATATGAACTTGAACAGTTTATGATGTTTACCTCAAATACAAGATGAATATTACATCGTAAATATCCTTCAGTGGCTCAGAATGAAAATTGGAATGAGCCACCATCTCAGTCTAGTCAGCCAAATCTTAAACCAGCATGTGGAACCAACACTGGGTTGGTTTAGAACATAGGTAAATAGATGTGTAACTTCTAGGAGTTACTATGTTTTCATTTGAACCTCAAGGTCCATGGACTGGAGCTGGATGTGAATTCTGGGCTCATAATGATGGACACAGATAAGACCAGGGATTTGTTTTCAGGGACAGAATCTGAGCAGGCACACAAGCCTTTTCCACAGAAGTCTACTCTTGTTTTTCCTCAAGTTGTCCTACTGAATTGAGGAAGGAGAATGTGATTTTTGTTGTAAAAATTGTAGCCCTTCAAAACCTTTCCTTTCTCTGTCCCTAGCTCCTGAATCTGCACAGTTTGTGCCACAGTTTACTATAAACAAAGAAAGTGGTTGTACGTTACTGAAATATGCCTGTAGAACAGATGTCTCTACATAGGTCCTACTAAGAGAGCTAGGCCACAAACCATGAAGAAATGTTATGTTTTCTAACAGGTTTCCTGTCTAGTTTAAACTAAGAAAGAATTATAGTGATGACAATGACCCTAGCCCTGAGCAAAACACAACTACTGCAGCATTATAAAAGAACTGTTGCTTAAGGGCAATTCAGCACATGCCCTCCCTAGTCTATTTTGTTTGGGGGGGAAATGAGTGAGTTTCTGTGGCTCTCTACAACATGGATGAGAAACTTGGTCTTCCTGATGTTGTAAGGCTGATGATGTAGATGTTGTAACGAGCTGAAATCCAATACCATCTGGATGGCACAGCTTCTGTATCTTCTAGAGGAACAAAGAGGGAAAGTTGATCTTAGTAAATGTTAACAAAGCCTGAAAGTCAGTAAAGTCTCCTGACTTTCAGGATGTTACCAAAAAGTTAAGAGTAAAATGCAATTATTTATTGCTGAAATCTATTGTTAGTCCAGACATTTCTGGTCTAGTGAAGATTGTATGTAGCTAAGTGGGTTCACTTTATTTACATGGGCAACAACTCTATAGCATGGAACCTATGCAGTGATTTGGAAAATTGCATAGAATAGTGCTTCTCATTTTTTTGCCATCCATATGTTTTGGACTTCCAACTCCCAGAAGTCCCACCATCTTGACCAATGGTCAGAAGTGCTGGGAATTAAAGTCCACTGGCATAACACTCCTCTCTTTTGACTAGGGGAGAGTGAGGCCACACTAGAAGGATTAAGAGCTGCCATAGCTTTACTTTCAAAAGGAGAGAACATGGCCCGATGTTATGTCCCTTATTACTTACTGGAACAAAAGAAGGAATAAGAAAGGGACTTCATTATATAGCAGTTATTTCTCAGTCCTTTCTAATGCATTATTCCCAGTTAAGCCCTTTCCAGAAGACTAGGTTCAGAAATATTCTGTCTTCCCCATAGCTTTACAATTGTGGTAAGGGAGATCCCATTTTTAGAAACAGATTCCCATGCACATCTGTTATAAAGGTTTTGTGCAAGTCCACAAGTCAGAGGTGGAACCATGCAGCTCACCAGCTATTGCTGAACTTCATTTCAAAGTATTACTCACCATGGGCCGTATTAGCTAAAACTGCTAAGAGCTGCAGTCCAACAAAAGCTGGAGAGCCACATTAGTCCCATCGCACCACAATTAAGTAAGTAGAAGTTCTAATGTGTGTGCCACATCTCTGTCATCTCTAATGTCATTCCTTTTGGTTTTTTTTCAGAAAAGCAAACCACTTCAGAAGGACAAAAGACAGTGCAGTGTGGAACGTGGACAAAATACCCAGAAGGAGGCATCTTCACTTCTCCCAATTATCCCAACAAATACCCTCCTGACAGAGAGTGTGTCTACATTATAGAAGGTGATTAACTAATACATTCTTCCCTATTTTTAAATTAGCCTTTCTCTTCAGAATTATTATTATTTTATTATATCTGTAATGGTTGGATTTAGGAATCATTGTCAAAGTCTTTTGATACCATGATAAAATGTAAAACCAGAATTTTTTTGAACTAAACCTTTTATTGCTGTTGAGTAAGTGCTCTAGTAACACCTTGGGGTTCTTGGAGGGTGAGGAATTGCCATATTCCTGCCTGTTCTCAGTTTCTTTTCTACCTATCACAGTACTACTGTATAGAACAGCACTGTATTTCAACAGCCAAGGAAGAACAGAGTTACATGATAGCAGCTGCTGGCCTTATCTCAGCTTGTTTCTCTTTCTTTGCCTGAAGACAGAGAAAAAGAGAGCACTGGAAGCTGCCACATCTCAACATTTCATTTATACAGCCAGAGATATGCAGTATCATTTTATGGCAACTTCCAGTCTAATCCCCCTGCACCTCTTTTGGCTGAGGAAAAGTAAGACCAGAATAGATAGATTAAACAAGGAAAAAGTAGCTGTCTCCTGCTATAGCTTCACTGTCAAGTCAAAGGAACATGGCACAATACCATGGCTGTTACTATTTACTTAGCTTTCTTCTTTCTTGTCTTAATCTTTTGTTATAACAACCTCTCTTTCTTGGAAGACAAACAACTTTTGTAAACTGTTGTTCTTTATTGCCATCAAGTCAGCTTATGGCAACCCTTTGAAGGGGAGACCTCCAGAATATCCTGTTACCAACAATCTTACTCAGGTCCTGCAAACTCGAGGCTGTGGCTCCCTTGATTAGGTTTATCTACCTGTAATGTGGTCTTCCTCTTTATCCACTGCCCCCAATTTACCAAGCATTAATGACTTTTCTAATGAGTCCTTTTGTCTCATGTTAGGACCATAGTACAGTAGCCTCAGTTTGGTCATTCTGGCTTCTAGTGAGAGTCTAGGCATGATTTGCTCTGAGACTCATTTATTTGTCTCTTTGGCAATCCATGATATCCATAGAACTAGACTGGCCTTTTGTCAGGCTTTCTTCACTGTCCAGCTTTCACAATGATACATACAATTTGGAAATCTTATAGCATGAATGACCATGACTTTGTTACTTACCTGAGTCTGAATACTTGTTTCACCAATATTTTTTTTAAAAAATCCTTTCACTTTCTTTATTTTTATCAGTTGGGCTGATTGAACACAATTCATGATATCCATGTGCAATATTGATGCCTCTATCCATGTCTGCAAATGTTATTTTCTGTGCAGAAAATGCTATTTTATTCCATGAAACCCCGTGTGAGAGTTTTGCACAGAATAAGTCCCAAACTGGGAATAGTTTTGAAAAACTGTGCACTTTTTGGAGATTTTCTCACTGTGGGAATAAAATCGCTAATTACTTGTTGCTTCTTTCAAGAACAAAATTAGCAAGCAATTACATTCCTAAATACTTTGATCTGGCTGGTTCTGGACTTGTGATGCTGGTTTGGAAGGATGAATATATTCATTTTCTAAAGTATATCAAGAACAATTTAATTTTAGTCTGGGATACACAGGGCTTAAAAAAAGGGCTTCATTCCTAGCACACTGCTTGAGAGTTGCGGTCTCTTTCTTTTTCTTGCTGGTGCATTTAAGGATCTGGACATGTTTGTAAATGTTTGAGATGGGCAGGAAACATGGAGGAGAGGTGGAGGAAGAGAAAGAAGATGCGGAAAATAAAAGGGAGAAATACTTGGCAGAGTGTGTGAGAATATCACCCTTTTTGATACAAGGTTTTTAAATACAAACATTAAAGACATCTTGTATAACATTTTAACAATATTTGCAGCAGTATCTTGAGGCAGCAGGACTAGCCAAATTAAGAACTGAGTTTTTGTTTTGTTGTGTTGTGTTTAGAGATATCTGAGTCTACAGGCTGATATATTAATAGAAGAGGCTAAATCCCATGTTAGTCCAGCCTAGAGAAGACATATTGAAATGAATGGGATTTGTTAATCATTACTTGCTTAAGCTCTGTTGATTTCAGTGGGTTTGGTATATGTGGTACTAATGCTGAATCCTGAAGTATCTTCTTCCTTATTTGGCATTCAATAGTAAGACTAATAATCAATGCTTAGTGTTAACAAGAGCAGTCATTTTTACATGATTAATAACATGGTTAAACTTGTAATAATTTCATACTATACTTGGGAACTAACTCATGTTTCCAACAAAGTACACCAAGAGGGAGTTTCAGCCAATTAGAGCTTTTTGACAAGTATGGTTGTGTGATATGCATACTTGATGTTTCCAGACATATGGAATGTCTAGATCCATTTAAAACCATGTAATATGCACTGTTGCCCATTTCTGCCAGAAATGTGAGGTTGTATCATTCACTCTATTATTTGTGTGCTTGGTAATTGTTTCACAGTAAAATCCCTGGTTGTTAACATTAACATAAACCTAACATAAAAAATGTTTTAGATTCATAGTAGCTGGAGTCTGCTTTTTCCTCCTGTAATGTAAATGAGATTGGGGCATTAAAAGCTATGCAAAAATATTAGCAGCCATTCCCTCAAAGACCATTTTTGTAAAACTGATAGTTTTTTTCTAACAAATCTGTGCTGAAAAGCAGTAGTATTTTGCTTTTCCAAAGCACATCTATATAATTATCTGCATGAGTAATACTATCTTCTAATTCCATTCACATTCCTTGTATTCAAAATGCATTCTTCAAAGCCAGCTGAGAATCTCCTTTTGAAAGAAAAATGACCCTAGCTTTCCCTGTTCAACTGTCGAGCAACTGGAGATATCAAGGATTATTCCAATCCATTAGTGTGGTACAGACTCACATTTGTATAGGAGAGAAGTTTAGATCAATCTCTCATTTCCAGACATTCTGTTAAACTGAAACAGTTTTTTTTCCTGCTTAGCTTCAGCTGTCAGCTACATGAAATTACAGGGTGGTAAGAATTAAAACCTTAATTGTGTGAGGCTATTTCTCTGCAACTGTTCCTCTGTTTCTGGTTAGAATCCAGAGCCTTTTTAAGCAGATGTAAAATCTCAAGATAGCACTTGTATGAGATAATTAGATGAAATAGATGACAAGACATGCAAGCATTAAGCAGTCTTTTCCATGTTATTAGGAATCTTTGAAGAAAGGTAATTAGAACCTAAATTTTTTAAAAAAATTGCTAAGAATTCAAATCAGCACAGGACAGCTGCATTACACTGCCTCTGATTTTTCAGAAACATACTTTTTTCATCTTTGGCTTTTATAACACACACATAAATACAAACACTCCTTATCCAAAACCATACAATTTAATGTGGTTTCCTGAGCCCCAACAAGCAATACATCAGAGGCCCTTCCCTAAACTGCAGATCTCAGGATTCCATAAGATGTTGAAAGTGGAATAATAGCACTATAACCGTCCAGTGCAGAAATGGCCTAAGTCAAGGTCCTATTTACTGCTTTCTATTTCCCCAAAGCTATGGGGAAAATGACAGTTCTATAAAATGGAAGTATTGACTGTAAAGAGGCTATATGGACAATAGACAAGAGATTATTATAGAACCTCTGCAGTGCTTACAACCTGTCTAGCTCAGTACCATCCTGGTTTTCAGGTGTTGTATTAGAAGCAGAGGCACATATTCTAATAGCTATTGGACATCATTTCCAATAGCTGCTAAATCAGGGACTTAAATCTAACATCACATTAGCAGATCTGTTCCTCCCTGCTACCTTCTGTGCTGACAAAGCATCTGCTGCAGAGGGATTCCCAGTTCTCCAGACCAGCCTCTGAGGTCATGCAGAGACTGAAAAAGGAAATGGTAATCACCTTTCCTGGTTTTGGTGAATGAAGCAATGCCAACTGAGGAATAACAGCATTAATAGACAACAGAAATACACAGACTCCTTGGGCTTCAGCTTTCTGGCAGAGTAGCCAAGTTATACCTTGTATTTTGGCATAGACATGGCCATAGTGGAACCTACTGGGTCAGGAAGAAGAATTTGCTAATTTATAGAAGATAAGGCAAAGGCAAAGTTTGCTAGATGAGGAAAATCTAAATAGTTCAGACTGCAAAACTATCAGAAAAATGTTTGCCTGCATCTTACCAGCTCAGAATCCCTAGTTTATTCAGCAGTAGTTAGTTCATGATCAAAATACCAAACTGGCTAGCTAAATTGATACCTACAGAAGCAATCCTGTTTTAATCATGACTGCAGTGCTTTAAAGAGATCTTGTGCATCTTACAGGCTTTAGGATGATTCTCAAGGAGTCAGCAGCAGTCTGTGACTACTGAAACAGATGACAGTTGTGTGGGCACTGAATAAGTTTGAGGATTATGTGAACTGCTTTCTGCTGTTTCAGCAAAGATTCAAGATAAGGTCCCAGTATTAGAGTAGGAGTTAGGGGAAGCAAATTTGGGCCAACTAGAATGTGTTTTGAAATAGCTACAGTGAAGACACATTTCATCCATTGCCATTAATTTTAAAAAAGGCAAGGCAAATTGTAGCTATTTTAAAATTCCCAGATATATTTCAATACAAATGATAACGGCAGGTGGAAGCCTTGAGAAAGATAGAAACTATTTTTTGTTACAGCCTTCATAGTTGAACAATATACTATAATATTTGTTGCAATTTAGAAAATACTTGGATTTATGAATGAAGCTAAACTTAATATCAGTGGTGAGCAGGGTGGTTGATGATACAGTGGCCCGCAGGTTTTTTATCTGTAGGGTCACCATAAGTGGAAGTCAACTTGTGAGAATGAAATAAACAAATAAGAAAATAAGAACATATTTCATTTTCTTTTTCAGTTATGTCATTTTCAATTTGTTCTGCAAGCCAGTGAAGATAAACTATTTAGAATGCATGATATATCAGTCCCATTGAGCAGAACAGAATTGGGACTAATTCTGAAGTTTTTGAACCTTTACTGTACAATTCCATTGTAGCACCTTAAAACAAAGAGACCACATTCTTGCATGTGCTAGTTCGTAAATCTTTTGTGCAAAATCCATGCTTTACTAGCATTTTATGTATATACCCTCAAATCAACATAATCTCACCCTGAACTAAATAAAACTAATGTAATACACTATATATGTTGTTGATACATATCAGGAACTTGAAATAGGATTCAAGTGAAAAGAAGTGCAAGGAAGTATACAACAGTGATAGAAAGAAAGAGCTAAAATAAATTGTAGGATTTATTTAGTCATGTCTTATCTTGGAATGAATTTGAAAAGTGTATATTCAATAAATGATGTTGATTCCCATATTTGAAAGAATTTGAGTCTAATACTAATTTATTTGCAAAAGTCTTGTGGAAACAAAATAGTGTTTAGCTTGGTAATCTTGGTAGGACTATTCATACTTTTGGTAAAGTATCTTTTATTATATATTTGGGAAGAGGTAAAGGTGGTAAATCCAATTGCTAGTCTCCACTAGAGTAAACTCATTGAATCAATGGAATTTACTGAAATGCTCACTTATTAAGTTTCCATTGATTCAGTAGTTCTACTCTATTTGGAATTAACATTTGGATTTGGGCTCAAGTTTTCTAAAACAAGAAATTTAATTCTGTTTCTTGCTTTTAATTTGTCATGTGACCCTATTCCTTGGCAAAGGGTATAGAAAGCTCTTAAATAATCCTTTGAGCCATCACATAGTGCTTTACTGTAGCTCAATCTGTTTTGTTAATCAAAAAGAAGAAGAAGAACAACTATGTGATTCATGGATTCATAGCTTCAACTGTATGAACATGAGCAGTTAAAACATGCAATTCATTTATATTTCTAGGATTTTTTAAAGTGTTATTTTTTTATTTATTTTTTATTTTTTTTATTTTTTTGTATCCCGCCTCTCCATATGGATCGAGGCGGCGAACAACTTACAAATAGCATGTATTTTGAAACAGTTCTATACCAAAAATCTGGTATACTCTAGTGGAGACTAGCAATTGGATTTACCACCTTTACTCTTCCCAAATATATAATAAAAGATACTTTACCGAAAGTATGAATAGTCCTACCAAGATTACCAAGCTAAACACTAAATGTCATTTAGCACATTCCTCTACCTGTCCATTCAGAAGTAAGCCCCACTGAGTTTGGTGATGATTACTTCTAGGCCATTTCCGCACTACAGTGTTAAAGTGCTGCTATTCCACTTTCAATGCCCTGTGGAATTCTGGGGTTTGTAGTTTACTGAGACCAAAGAGCTCTTTGGCTGAGAATTCAAAGTGCCCTTCCCTAAACTACAAACCCCAGAATTCTATAGGAGGTTGATAGTGGAATAGCAGCACTTTAACACTGTAGTGCGGAAATGGCCCTAGATAAGTGGATATACAATTGCAGCATTAATGAAGTACTCAAATATAGAAAAATCTGAAATACAGTCAATCTCATGTTTTTTTAACATAATAAATTGCATCCAGATTTTTTTTCTACTAAAACAATTATTTTGAAAACATAGTTCTGCTCAACATTCTCCAGATGGCTGAAAGTGTCAGTAATGTTTGCAGATAATTTCAAAACACTTCCACTCTTCTAATTGCCCACACTGTCCCTCCCACATTGTTTCAGATGAAGAAATCATGTGAGTAAAAATGGATGGAGAGAAAGATTTTATGCATATTGGATTCCTTGTATTCTGGCCACACTGTCAGGAGATGCTCAGTGTATTATCACATTGAACTATCTGCCCTACCACCGAAAAGCATGCATACATACATTTTAGATCAGAAACATGTTTTCATGGGAAAACCAACAGATCTGAAATGCATTTTGTTTACTACATTGTTTAGCTTCTGAACAAGGACTGTGTGACTTCACAAAACCCAACAAAATATGGGTTAGTATAGTTGGAAAATGAGCAATACCTTGGAATGTAAATATATTCTGAAGTGCAAAACTATCTAAAATTGCTCTGTTTTAATCTTCAGCTGCTCCAAGACAATGTATTGAATTACACTTCGATGAAAAATATTCCATAGAACCTTCTTGGGAGTGTAAGTTTGATCACATTGAAGTGCGGGATGGACCTTTTGGATTTTCCCCAATAATTGGCCGTTTCTGTGGACAACAAAACCCACCTAAAATAAAATCTAGTGGCAGATTCCTGTGGATTAAGTTTTTTGCTGATGGTGAACTTGAGTCTTTGGGATTTTCTGCACGATACAATTTCACACCTGGTAAGTATAAAGTTTCATACTTTTGGATGGTAGCTTTTAGAGATTTATACAGAGATGATTTGCGAATATTGTGACAGGATAGCGCAATTAAATTTAAAAGATGATTTGGAAATAAACGTGTATATTTTACTATCCTTGGCTTCTAAAAACAAACAAACAAAAAAACACACCAATCTCTTCCCCAGAATTAAACCTGGGCTTTCTAGAGCATGCTTCTACATACTATGGCCCTTTCCGCATGACGTCGCTGTCTCGTTTTTGCCACAGGATGGCATCAGTCAGCAAGTCGCACTTCTGCATGACGTTGTTGCTGTCTCGCTGCCATCCTATCGCGGAGTGTCATGCTTGCACAGTTTTTGCAAAACAGAAAAAATCCACTTCGCATCTGTGATCACGCAGCGCTTCCATCACTTCTGCCCATGCAGAAGCTGCGGAAGCACACTGGCGATGCTTCCTTATGTGACGCAGCAATGGAAAAAGCCCAACTGTGCTGAGGAAGGAAGACATGGCACCACTGTGTTCTCTTCTGCATGGACTGAGCAGGTGAAGAGGGGTGTGTTGCTGACACACTCCCTTCTGGACCTGGGATTGCAGCGAGACGACACGGAATAGTGTCGTCGTGTGGAAATGGCGTATGTCTGTCCTTACCTGTGTCCAGTGATGTCTAGTCATTAAAAATATGTAATTCCTCAGAGTAGTGATGAATAGGTTAGAAAATGTAAACATATTTTTCATGCAGAGAGCATTTTTATCATACAATAGTGAAGATGTTTGAAACTTTCACCTTGTGTTGGATTTCTCTGTAATAGCATATTCATTGTGTAGAAATGGTACATGTCAGTGGGAATAAAGTTACACACAATAAGCTTAGTCAGCTAGGTGAATGTGTTATCAGTAGGATGTTAGAATTCATCTAATACCTTCATGCTGTTGCTATTTTATGATGGACTAAGTTCAGTGATGCATTCCATATAGGAAAATAAATAACATGTAATTTGTTAGTTTGTCCTTAAAATGGTTTCAGCAGCAGAACTCTTATTCATTACTAGGGAAAAAAAAGATGGATTCTTGATTATACCATTCTTCTTTCCTCTGAATATTAGTTTTTACAAAAGCAGAATCTGCTAAAGTGATTCTCTCCCCCACCATGCCCGTGAAAGCAAACTGCAGACAGTTTTGCCAAAGAATTTGGAGAATTTAGAATAGTATGGATTCAATTAAACACTTCTGTGAAAGATTTTTCTAATCTTAATTGCTAAGGTTCAATAATGTCTTTTGTAAAACTGTATGTTTTAATTTATGAAGGTAGAATGGAGATTTGCAGTCATTTTATGCTGCTGGCGAAGTATTTTCCTGTCTTTCAAATATATGTGGATGTGTGGGGGAGGGGGTCTGTGGTTGCAATGCAGCAGTTTCTAAAGGATATGATGTATTTTAGTACAGTTTCTGCATTTATGAATGAATGAGAAGTTGTTATTATTGGTTCTGCAGAGAAATGTTCTTGATTATTTATGTTACTTGGTTGGTTTTCTAATTGCAGCTTTGATTAGATGTCTGTGGCACAATGGAATAGCATAGTTTTTAATTGTTAAAGGAATTGAGCTTTATCTCCCATACCAGTTTGGCTCTTACCATTTTTTTTATACCAATGGTTCTTAATCTTTTCTTTATCAAGGATCCTCTTTTGTTGCCATGGGTGCCCAAGACTTAGGTGAATATTTAACATCATAAAGTGCATCAAATACTTATTTAAAATTGCTCATCAGTGGTCTTCAAATTGTGAGAGAAGGGAGAAATAAGTAAATCCACACTTTTGCTAGAGGCACTGGAGGGAGAGGAAAGATTTTTCTCCTGCTTCTTCCTACCAGTTTAGGCTGAAGTGGATCACACAGGCCCCGCCAGCCAGCCAGCCAGCCACCCAGCCAGCCTTTGCTCTTCTCTCTCTCTCTCCCCCTCTTTTGCAGCCATCCAGACTATCAGAAACAGTCAAGCACCTCCTCTTCTTTTTGCCTTCACCAGGAGGAGAAGAGACGGAGACAGGCCAAGGAGGGGAGTGAAAAGGCAAAAAAAGGGGAGAGGGTGAAGGCAAAATAAGCCACCACTCAATTCAGATGAAAGTGCATACACTTATGAATGGTAATGAGTAGGCACAATTAGGGTCTCCTTTGGAGGAGTTGTTTTAACCTCTCCCCTTTTTTTTTTCCAATCCCCTTTTTGTATTTTTTTTTTGCCTTTTCCCCCTCCCTCCCTCCCTCCCTCCCTCATCTCAGTCTCCTCTCCTCCTAGTGAAAAAGGCAAAAAAAAAGGGGGGGTTGTTTAAGTGTTAATGATAGTACACTAGATTGCTCCCCACTGTAGAGGAGGGGGAAAAAGAGAGAGAAGGGCAAACGCTGACTGGCAGGCTGTCAACTCTCTTGTCACTCAGCTGCTGAGCCCATCTTCTTCCCACAGCAGAGCAGCCACATGACAGGCAATGTGTAGGCCAGCCAGCCAGCCTCAGTCCTTCTGCCTTGATTTCTGTCATGTCACTGCTCCATTGTGGTGGCAGAGATGGTCTAAGCAGCCTTCAAGCCTTTCACGGATTCTTTGTGAAGTCACTGTGGACCCCAGGTTAAGAACCACTGCTTTATACTGCTTTTTGGTATGAAATACATACCAAATGATCCTGCTGTTTTCATGACCGGTATATTAAAGGGGTATTTAATAGTTTTAACTGTATAAATTGTTTTAAAATTACTTTTATATTTATACTTTTTAATGGTTTTTTTAATATAGTTTTTAATTTTTGTTTTTTTTTAACAAGTTGCAAGGTACCTTCAATCTAATACTGTGGAAAATGTGGGGTATACATGAACAAATAAATACAAATAAATAAATTTAATTCAAAGTCCTGAATAATTCAGTTATGAATGCCTAACCTCCATTATTATGAAGCCATCCAACTTTCATGTATTTCAGTAGGGATTGCAAAGTATTGACAGTAGTCAGGTAAGGACTCTATAACCATGGTAAGTATTGGCTGTGTACCTGAACAGGCTGAGCAAAGTATGGCTCCTGGGCTATACGCAGCAACATTTATGGCCCCTCAATGGCTCCATTTCCTTGACCCCTATTCCCACTGGGAGGCAATTTCTTTATCTCTTAAACCCCGTCCTTTGGGCTTGGTCACCATTAACCATTTTCATACATTCCTCAGTTTGTACAGGCCTTTCTTCAACCAATTACTTAAAAAAGTAAAAAGTCTATACAGACCCATAAAGTTGTGGGGCACTAAGACTATCTGAAAATGTGGTAAAATAGCCAGTAAATACCCTTTGATGCTTGGGGGAATGCTATTGACCATTTAGAAGCAAAAGGAAAAAAAATGCTTAGGAGGAAGTGGGAAGGCTCAGGGAAGCAACACCGGTGCTGTGACCTTCTAGGGCACTGTGGGAAAGGGATGATGGCAGCTGTCCATACTTCTGTTATAAGGTAGTCAGTTTTACCTCAGACAGGTGTGAGTAAGTACACTCATAAACTCATTGACTAAAATACTCTTCAGCTTCAGTCACATAGCCAATGTTAAGGGATTATGGGAATTGGAGCCCAAAAACATTGGCGAGGTACAATTGGCAAATACTGACCAAAAACAATTCTTCAGTCTGGTAGCTTTTATCCAAAAATAAAGGATTCTGAAAACTACTTCTAGTTTCTACATACATGTAAGTAGGGAAGACAGAAAATTCCTTCCACTTTGCATTTTCATAAAAACTTATCATTTTTCCAAGCTTGGTCTGGGCTGCCAGCCAGGAGAAGCTGATAACAAACACCAGCCAGGAGAAGCTGATAACAAGGTCAGAAACTCAGCAGTAACTTAAGTGGTCAGTTTACTTAAGCAAGGGAACAACTTTTCAAATGAGAAGCAGTAATGGTCCCAACAATGTCCATAAATCAGAGGCAGGCTAAACAAACACAAGTCAAAGGCAGAAATACAGGCAAGGGCAGAAAACAGAAGCATGCATGGGAGAAATGGTGAGTTGATTGCTGGCAAAGACTAGAGAGGAAAGGCGGAGTTCTTAATAGGCTCCAGCAGCTGGTGCCTGATTAATTGGTACCTGGCATAAATTTCTTAGGAGCGATGTAGGAGACCCTTCTGGTGTCAATGCTGGGTGAAAGTAGGTATGGATAGATCATTCTCTGTGTCTGAATGAGTAGGGCTTCCTGCTGGGGCTGACACTTCTGTCCTTGGGGCGGGTGGTGGTACTGTCTGCTCTGCAGCTTCTGCTGTAGCAGTCTCTGTGTCAGGGCTCAGAGCAGGTTCTACTGCCTCAGACTCTGAGTCTGTATCTAGGTCCTGGAAGCCCATGACACCATTGGCTTTCCTCAGTCAATGGCCACCGGTGTCGTTTGGCTTCACACCTCTTAAAATTTTGTGTTATGCTTCTCTGAACAAAGAAAAAGTAGTATTATGCATATTTTTTTACTTGCAAAATTGCATTATTACATGAAAAATTCAGATGGATTAGCTCAAAAAAACATACAAATTTTGTATTAGCTTTTTTATTACAAATTGCTGTGGCAACAGGGTGAAATGAACTGAAGAAGTGAACAGAATGAACTGGAAAAAATGGAGAGAAACAAAAACTGTCAGATTTGTTCATTCCTATTTGCATGTGAATTCAGCACTGGGAAATTCAAAACAATCTATGTTTAGCAAGCTTTACTCCATTGTGGATAGAGCCCTCTGAAACTGAGTACAGTTCATAATGGGATATTTTGGCACTGTTAGCTAGCTATCCCCAAGCAAAATGCAAACAAAAATATTTCCTTTGAGATGCTAAAGGGATAATGGGTAGAAGAGAGAAGTCACTGCAGTCCAGAAAAAAGCAGTTCTTGATACTTCTTATGTGGAGGAATGGGATTTTCTGTTAGGAATTACGAGAAATGTAGTATTTTTCCAACTGTAATCTCCAGCTCACAAAGGCTGTGGTAACTTTAATAAATACCCCTAGTTACCCCTCTCTTTTTTCATGGGTAGTTCATAGGGAACTAAAAGAGAAGGATGAGAAAACTGTTTTTAAATGAGGTTTATTTCAAAAATAGTAATAGAGATTTGTGTATGTTTTGTGTTATCCTACAGCATAACCTGAAGAAAAATTAGTAAATTCTAATGCAAGTCAAGGGAAGGTTGTCTCATTCCTATATTTATGCATGAGCTTTGGCATGTCAGTTTTAGTTAGTTAGTTTGTTTGTTTTTTAATAATTTTGATCATGGGCATGAGATGGATTCTCCCATATATATAGAAAATATAACTTATTGTAGGAAGCTAGAAGGGAAAGTCATTTAATGGGATTGGTTATTGCAGTAATGGATGTAGGATGTCTCAGAACAGAAGCTTGAAGTAGGGGAGATCTAAAACCATCCAGACAGGTTGGACTGTAAGCCTCACCATCTAAGCCAGAATGTTCATTAATTATGCTGGCTGGGAATGGGGAAGGATGACTCAACAAGCAGTCTGCTTGAAGAGGCAGGAAGGAGAGAGATTTTTTTTTTTTAAAAAAAAACAACCTTGACAGAATAGGGATAATTCTTCTATGCAGTTCACAGTTGAAAGTCTGTGTTTGATAATGCAGCCAACAAAGCCTGGCTTTCATGTAGAAAATGTTGTGGCAAATCAGAATGTGTGCATAGTTCATAAGCTGATGCTAGAGCTCTATAGGTGCCAAGTCTGTTGGCAGAAACTGAAGCCAGCAGAGGTCAGTGTACAAACAAAACTGGGAAAATCATTGATTTTTTTTTTTAATATCCCAGCAAATAGGGGTCTAGATGAACCAAATGTCAGCTACAAGCAGTAGGAACATGGAAACAAAAGTATTTTCTGGGATGCAGCCATGGATATGAAATGTCATAATCAGTGTTGGTGTGATCCAGTTGGCCAGGGTCCAGAACTAGCAAGTGAGCCTGCATGGAATATTTCAGAAAGAAGAGGACAGATTCACCGAATACCAGAGTTGGACTGTGTCATTTGTGCTTTGCAGTCCTCAACTTTTTCAGTCCTTAGCAGAGGTGGGTTACTGAAGTGCCACACAGGCAGGATTTATGCATCTACATGTATATCACAGTTAATTAAGTGTGATCTGTTGTTTCTGGGCATTGCTTCTTTAACAGAAAATTGGGTGCCAGAGGCAGAAATAACATGGAAAGAATAGAGATGGGTTCCTGCACCATTTTTTTTTTAAAAAAGAGAACAGTTCAACATGCTTAGCAAACTTTTTATCCAAAAGTAATAATGTGAATATGTGAAATGAAATGACCAGATCAGGTAAGCCTTGAACAACTAAACCAAATTTTTTGAACCTCCCAAAGGTTACTTGAAAACTGCTTCCAAAGATCATCCAGGAGTAATTTTTTCCCAGCAGCTTCCTTTTTTTTTGTTTTGTTTTGTTTTGTTATAGTTTCTATTTTGATCACCAGACTTACAGATATATGCAGATTTGGGAGTAGCTGGTAAAGAAAACTTCTTATCTGCTTTCTTCCTTTTTTCTCTGTTTTGCTGTTTGCACATGCTCAGTGAGGAAGTTTGGAGGCAGCTGCTGATTACCTTGGCTGTTCTAGGCACACAGACACTGCTACAGGAGTATCAGCAGAATCCCATTCTTTTCCAGGAAAAACTTTACTGCATAGTTTTTAGCAAATATGATGCTGCAACTGGAGACCAAAAGTCTGTTTTTCTTAAGGCCTTCACCATCCTCCCAGTGCCAATGTGACTAAAAATCATTTCAGCTAGATAGAGGAGGAAGAGGAAAAGAGGGTGTGGAGAATTAAAAAAAAAATGTTAGAGGCTTAACTGAAATATGCCTGTATGTGAAATTGCCAAGGACTAATAGGAAGCAGACAGTGTACATACCTTTATCAGGTGTATTAGATCTCATCCCAGGAGAAAGGAAGGACATGAATTTAATAAACAAACAAATAAATACATTTTGATATCTGTTTAATTTCTTTGATCCAGTGTGCACATCTCCATATGTCAGTGTAGGGATGAATAGCGATCTGTGAGAGGGTGAGTAGGGTCCATCTTTTATAATATAAATAATTATTAGATATTTGAATAGCTACCCTACTATTATTTATGTCACAATTGATAGGTAGAATAGTTAAGAAATTAGATTTGGGTAGGCTTCCATAGTGAGCACACTGAGGCCCTTTTTGCATGGCATTTCTAATGCAAAGTGGCCTCCGGAGTGTCACACGATTGTGAGGACTGTTCCACATGACGCCCTCGCAATCACGCAACACTGCTGGAGCCAGTAGGCAGCGATCGCAGAATATGTCATTTTCGGCTTCTTGCCAAAAATGATGCGCGATCACGTATTGCTTCTGGGCCCCACACGCACTTACCTCGTGTGCGGAGCCTCCGGACACGCAGCCATCGTGCTTCCTCCCCCAGTGCAGCCTGGGAAAGTACCTGGCTGCGCTACGGAAGGAAGAGGTGGAGCCCTTATGCTTCTTTCCAGCCAGCAGGGAGCAGCTGCAGAGAAGAAACAGAGGGGACACAAGTGCCTCTCGAAGAGGCTTCTCATGGGATCCCCGCGCGCCCATGTTGGGAACAGGTAAGGCGCGAAAAGGGCCTGAAATATCTAGAAGGAAAACTGATGCTTCCTGAACCTACCTTAGTTCAGGAAGATGTGAGAGGGAGCTGCTTTTGTTCCTTTTAGGAATATCTCTTCCTCACTTTTTATTATTACCTTATGAAATTGTATCTAAACAGGCCATCGTATGCATACACATACTGTAATACTTAAAGACACATTGCTTTAACTAATTTTAATATCACAGTATTTTTCCATGATATTCTATTTTGTAAAGACCAAATTTTTCTCTAAATATACTGCACCAGTGATTTCCAGTTTCCTAAAGTTGGTTCATGTATTTATGGATTTCTCATGAGTATTTTGTTAATTTGATGACTTCCAATTGTTCTGCAGTTTTCTTGATTACTGCAGGTAATCAGATAACTGATTAGCTCTATTTGATTTGGATTTTTAATTATCTTTCTAGCTTCTGGCATATAGAAATATAACTGTGATCACAAGCTGTAAATCTTGTATTTCTTGTCCAACAGAACAGTATATGTAATAAAATTTAATAAACATAAAACTATGTAATCTCACATCAAATCAAACAATGTCACCCTTTTTTTTTAAAGTGACTTCTGCAAACTTTTAGGTTTTCTTGAGGATGCTGACCTTTCCTTCTTGTTTCTCAGTAGTGTCTTAGTATCACCAGGGCATGATGTTCCATCATTATGCAGTTGCTTCGCTCTGGCATATCACTCTATAATGGTTATTCCATAGTTCAAATGACTATTGTTTGGGTATAAATCTGGTTGCTAATACTCAACCACAGTACAGCCACTTAATCAAAAGGTAAATTGTTACATCAACACTTAAGTGAATTCCATTACTTATGGAGATCTGCTCAATTTGGGATTAATAATTGGATTAAGGTCTTGATTTGCAGTTTAGAATTAGAACTAGAATTAAGCTTGGACATGGTTTATATTCTGGTTTACACTAAGCTAGTACGCTACAGATTAACACACTGGTTACATGCACTGAATATAACATGAACAATAATGAACAATATTCTACACAGATGTTTGTATATGTGATGGCTTGATTAGTGATTTTTTCCCTGCTTTTTATGTGAGAAAAACCATGACAACACACAAACAGGCCTACACATGTGGAGATCATATTTTGCATGGGATGTTATGAGGGTAGGAGAGAAAAGAAGAGTATTCCAGTCCTCCTCTGTGGATATTGGAAAAATCTGAAGGGCAGTAGCCATATTAATCTGATGCATAAACAACAAAGAGTCCTCTGGTACCTTAAATACAAAATACATTATATTACATGAGCTTTTGTGGACTACAGCCACAATGTTTCATGCATCTAATGAAAGTGATTGCAGTCCACATCAATATCCCACAGAAGCTGATTATGACCCTTAGCACTCCAATGATATCAACTAAGACACATTTTTGACTGATTCTGAATTAAAGTGAATCTGATGACCATCACCATATAATTTATTTCTTTATTGTCAAATGCGCTAGCAGAAGAGTGGGAATTTTTTTTTTTTTTTTTTTAAAAACCTTTAAAATGCTCTTTTCCAGGAAGCATGGAAGCAATTTTATCTGTTCTTGGTCTCTCAGACAGTTTTATACTGAGGACAGTTTTCATTAAAGGGGGAAAAAGTAGAAAGTAAACTAGAATGTCTGATATACTTCCTACTTGTTAGAAGGGCCACCAAATTAGGCTTCTCTGCCATGGTAGTCTGTTTAGCTGCTCTGTTGCCATATTGCTTTGACCGCTGTGTGTTTGGGTGTTGGGAGAGCCTGGGGACCAAGGTCATTTTAGAAAGCTGGTACTGCCTGATGTTGTGTGGGAGAGAATGTGAACATTAAACTTCTGCAGGGGGTCAGGAAGTTCTTAAAACCAAAAACTGTGGCAAAAGCAGTGACTCTGTGCTGCATCTAATCTCTAATAAAGCCTTTCTGGATTAATCCATGAAGCCTGGTTATTTGAGTTAGATTAAGACGTAATATTACACTACTTTTAACAATGCTTCCCAGAGGCCTAAAACAGTCCAGTGTGGGCCAAAACCATGGTGTGTGGACTATGTTTAAGCTTTCTGAGCATTTTTTTTTAAAAAAAAATTGGTATAGAGAGAACCACAGATGTAGTCCTTTGCAGTGGGATATGGGTGCAGTGCTTACATGTTAATTATTCTCTCTTGTTGTAGCATTTGTGCTCTTGAATTTATTTGAACCATTAGATGAAGTGATATTGCTGCATTATTTCTTATTTCCATCTACACTGGGAAAGCTACATACAGCTGAGGGCATTTAGAAAAGTCTTGTTTCAACAGGTTGCCCCTTAATGGTGTGGAATGCAGTTTTCTCTTCTCTGTGCTAACAGATGGTTTAAGGACATCTGTTGCTCAGAGGCATTTTTTTTTTACAGTGAGACAATTTTATTGTGCAGCAGACAGAGATCCAGACAGAGTGAGGCTGTGCTCTAAGCTGATCACACTTATTCATCTGGAATAATCAGATTTCTTTTTATCTTGGTTTCTCCCTCTTGGAATCTGCAAGTCTGTGGCCTCAGATGGCACATTATTATTCTCAATTCCATCAGTTGGTGGAAAACATCTGTGTTTCTATTTGGCTTCATTGATGTGAATGTCAGCAATGCTATATATTCCACTGTACTGTCTGTCTCTGGAAACAAACAAAAAGGTATGTGTAGTACATGAGCAGCAGGAAGATAGGAGGCATAAATGACAGGGAATCATATGAACACAAATAAATGGATTGTTTTGTTAAGGACTTGGTTGAGAAATTAGGAGATTCTGGTATTTTGAACTTGAGCAGAGCAGTCTTACCAACCCAATTTGGCCCTCAAAAATAGCTTGGAAAGAGGTTTGGCTAGGTTTCACCAAGAGAACAAAATTGGGTGCACAGTTGTTGCTGTTTTTAAAAGACTTCCCCTCCTGCATTCTCCCTATTCTAATCCAGCAGATACTTCAGGCTAAACATTTGAGGACGCAGAAAGGTTACTCATTTGTTTTTCCTGGAATTTGTTCTTACAGTTGCCTTCAGTATTATTTGGTTCCTGGGATCCAGCTATGGCCTGTACAATGGCTCATTCATATCTGTGGGGGTTCAGTTCAATGACCCCCTCATGAATAGCAAGAAATGTGAATAAACATGCCCTACGTATTTAAATGGCAGCAGTGTGCATGAGAATGCACTGAAGCATCTGTGTTCATGTCACCACCATTTTATGTATAGGATGCAATGATCTCCAATGTTTCAAATTCATAGATCCAGAGGTTGCGTATACAGAGGGTCCACTGTACCACATTTTACTTATACACATGCTAAAGCAGGAGCGGGTAAGAGGCAGCCCCAAAGCCATTCCATTTTAAAAAAGAATAGCACTCATACAATCCTCCAAGAAGTGTGATTCTCTTTATTAAAAAGATATAGTGAGCCTTTATCCTTGTTCTGACTCTTCTTGCACTCCTCCAGGGTTTCTAGGAATCCAGATGTCAACTTGCAGCCACTTTTAATTGCAGGAGTAGGTTACAGTCGATCTGGGAAGTGTGGATAGAATTGGGCCCCTGGACCCATGGAACTTAGTCTGTGCTAAGGCATCGATTATAGTCAGGTCACATTGTCATTATTCCATTGCTTTACCAAATGAAGGATCATTATTCCATTGCTGTACTAATGAAGGATCAGTAAGGTTGTGCACCTCTTTTTGTGTGCATACATGCACTGTTGTGTACATATATGCATAAATCATTCTATAAGCTGCAATCACCTGTTTTGCTCTTCAAAAACTCATTTTTGGGAGAGCAAAATGAATTCATTTATTATTTCTCCAAAATATTTAGTATCTTTACTTCTTGGTTCATGTTTATGGTAGTACTTGAGAATAATGAAAGTGATAAACTTTTAGGAAATAATGTACAGATATTTGCTGGTCTCACTTATCTTTGAGAAGTTCTAAACTAATTTGTGTTGTATCTGTCTGAATGCCAACTGTGACACCATGAAGGTGAACCACATGCAAGTATCATTCATATTTTGTTAATATAGCTATGGGAAGTCATTTGTGCATCTGTCACAGCATTCAGTGCCTGACAAGTGGAGCAGATTTCCTTCCTGCCAGGTCATCTTCTCTTCTATCTCCTAAGTTGCTGATACAGAAAAGCTGTCACAGCATTATTCTGGCTTGGGGTCAAAAGCCATGGATTACTGTATGATGGGGCATCACTGTAGTGTATCAAGGGCAACTGGCAACTATTCATGCTACAAAACACTTGACATCTGCTATTTGGGTACTGAGTCTGTGATTGATTCCTAGCATAGGCTAAAAGCCATAATTTGCAGTGCTGTGCTGGAATCCTTGTGCGCATCTAGTGTCCTTGGACCAGAGTATCTAGGAACAGGAGCAGAACCTTCTAAGTTATGTATATATACCTACACTGTTATTTTATGATTTATTTCTACATTTGAAACTCCTGATTTCTGTTATTAGATTTTCTTGACATGATTTGTATGTTGTTTTTATGCTGATCTTTACTTATTTAGATTGTGTGACATTTTCTATTTGCACTTGAAATATTGCCAAGTCTTGAAGAGGAAGAAATTAACCTATGACAGTGCACCACTGCAGCTGATAGTTTTATTTTCCTCCTGCAACCAAATCCTACATTTCAGATCTGAAAGCCACCATGATTCAGGTTTCACATTCAAGAAGGGGCAGTGTCTTTAGTGGGTTAAATTACTTTAAATCTGAATCATTTGACTTTAGTTGGGTTTACCATACATCCTCCTTTTCCCAGTTAATGTTCTCTTTTGCAGAGCTAAAATGTCTCTTTGAGTGGATTTTTAAACCTCTGGGGATTTTAAAAATGTCTGTTGCTGCTTCACCTCTGGTGATGCAAATAGCCCAGGGATGCCATCTTCTCATTGCCATCATGTTGGCTATCTTGAAAACTGTCATTATTTAAACACAGTGAAGGTTAAGAGTATTTCTAGTAGCAATTATCACAGTTTATGTAGCAGGGAGCAGAGAAGTAACCAGTGGTTTGAAGTAGCCATTTAGTAAATGTGTCCCTCTTCAAACTATGGTAACCCTACTTTAGAGAGTTGTTTACTTAGCAATCTTCCCCTCATGAACAAAACAGGAAAGAAATTGCATTGTTATGGAATTCTGCCCCACATTACTACTTACCTCTTTTTTCATGTATGAAGTGAATAGGTAGCTTTTACACTGGGCTTTATCCTGCAGACCTGTCTTTTAACGCTGGAATACACTACTGGAACAATAGTTGGATTCCACCTAGATATTGGAGTGTTCATTATTTTTTATAAGAATGAAGCAAATTATCTTGCCATTCTCATTTAGTTGTGTTTCATGTAGTTAGTGTATTAGAGTAACTTTGTGCAATATAGCTGCTTTGTGAGATTACTGAAGTCCTTTGGAGTTGTAGGAAGCTCTATAGGAAGTATATGTTGTTGATTTTGATGATATTATGGAAGCAGAGGGAATGAGAGAGAGAGAGATAATTCTAGAGAGCAAAAGAGAGAGAGAGCAAAAACTGCTGCTTTAGTGACTTACTACAATCAACCTAGTGACAGAACTTACAGCTATCTTTAAGTCTATTTGTAAATTTGTACACAGGAACAAATTTAGAAAGTAATCTTTTATCTGTGGATCATCTAATAATTAGATTCTAATTATTACATTCTGTCACCTCCTATTGTGTAGCAGAGATTGATCTTAACAAGTTTATGCATGCCAGTGTTCCTTCTTCTACTGTCCCAACCCAACTTGTTAAATAAATCTTAGTTTTATATCATAATAAATTGCCCACCACAATGTGTGGTTTATGATCTACAAAGCCCTGTGTGGCTCAAATCCAGGTTATCTGATGGACATATTTCCCTATATGAGCCTGCAGGTGTTTTGAGATTTTTTGGGGAAGGCATTCTGTCCATCTCACCATATTCACAGGTATATCTGTTGGGTACATAACTCTCTCTGGTGGCTTCTCCCAGGCCCTGGAACACAATTCCTAGAGAGGTTGAAACTGATGCTGTCCTTGTGATATCCTTTTTTAAGTAGGTGAAGACATTTTGTTTTGGCAGGCATTTGGGGGATGACTGCTCAAAGGAAGAAAACTTTTAATGTGCAGTGTTAAATATCATCTTTTTTTTAAGTTATAATTTAACTGCCTTTAAATTCATAATTTAATTATACTTTTTGTATGATGTAATTTTTATCTGTTCTAACTTTTGTGAGCCACCCTGAACTCCTGACTGGGAAAAATGTGGAGTATAAATAAATATAGCAGCAGCAGCAGCAGCAACAGCAGTTCTCACTTCCTTGCTGAGAATGTGGGACTGATGGACTAAGCTAAGCTTCACCCCCCCCCACCCAAGTTCTAGCATTCTTTCCACCCATCTTTTCCTCTACCGCAGTAATGAAGAGCACATGTCCTGTGGACAACATGTGGATTTTGCAACTCTTGGCACCTCCACCACTACAAAATTGACAGTGGAAGCATAATTATCACTGCCCATATTGCCAAAATTGCAATGGCATCCTTCATTCATTCCCTTCCAGTACAGTTTCTCAGGGTTGATTTGTGTGGAAAGATGCTCTGGCACTGTTCTTCACCCTAGAAAGCTGCTAAAGTTACTATCAGATTTTAAATGGAACTGCAATGGTGGTAGCAATTTGGTAGTGAGGGGGGTGGGCATTTGCATTAAGTGGACAAAAGCTAGGTGCTCTGTACTGTTATATTGCTATTATTCCACCTTCCACATCCCATGGAATTCTGTGGTTTGTAGTTTACTGAGGCCAAAGAGCTCTCTGGCTGAGAATTCTAAATACCCCCCCAACTGCAAATTCCAGGATTCCATAGGATTTTGAAAGTAGACTAAGAGCACTACAACAGTGTAATGCAGGAAGGCCCTAAAAAGCTGACCACATGGAATGATTATTGTAAGTATCACTTTGTTTTACTAGTAATGCTAACCAAAACTTGCTGTATAAAAAGATATGTAGGAAAAAGAGTTGGGTGATACTGTAAAAGATAAATATCTTAAAACTTGTGAATCATTAATATTTTCACTTGCATTTTAATTCCTGCGAAATTTAGCTAATAGAGATTCTCCAGATAAATATTGGCACTGTTGTGGAGGCAGAGGCTCTTATACTCACATGTAGTAGCATTGGTTTGAGAATTCTACTTCTGAAATGTTTGCTGAAACTGAGGTTATTACTGACTGATTTATAAAACGATCTCCATTTTGTTGTCTTTCTACACTTTTGAATCTAAGAAATCTCTTATATAAAGACCTAATCAGTTTTTATTGTTTAGCAGCAAGATGATGATGATGATGATGATGATGATGATGAACTTTATGCCTTGTCTGTCCCTGAAAACTGGTACTTCATTTGATTAATTATTGCTCAGAACTGGAGAGATCAAAATGTTCTGTCATTTTCATAACAGAATGACAAATTACCATGGAGGGCAAATGTGTAGAAAAATCTACTCTATATATGTATTTCTTAAGAAATAATAGGATTAGGACTGCACATGGAATTAAAGTCCATTTTTTTCACAGGTTAAGGAACATAATTATAAACAAGTTTATCATTGGTACTTTCTTCCCTTAAAATGAGTGGTATAAATAAAAGAACTCAGTGGTGAACTTTGGAATGAAATATACAGAGATAGGCACTAGTTTACATTCTTAATTACATGGTTTGGGGAAATGATTTTTCCACAGCAAGTGAAATCACAAACCAAACCATTAGAACATCTGTGGAAATTGGTTTACTTTCCCTGTTTATGGATCAAAGTGAAACACTGAAAGACTTTCTCTGGCAGCCATGATAGAATTGCCATAGCATTGGGAAAGCATGACTGCTTTCTCTGATGGATAAAATAATTGATCAAGCACATTAATAATTACACACAAACATACATATACAGAGTTTATCCTTTTCATAGCTCTTTACAAAGAAAACTAAGGGTATGAGTTTCATACGGAATGTTGTGCATCTCTGTTCACATACTTTGGAACTTTTAAAATTGCTAAATTTATAAAGTTTTCTTTGTGCTTTTTGTATTGTATTTTTGTTTAAATACTACCTGGTGTCCTTTTGGTCCATTAACTGGCCAGCTTATAGGGTTGTTTTTTTTTTTTAAGTATCTAGCCCTTTAGGGGCAAAACTTCATTCCTTTTTATTTTGAGAGAAAAGAGTCTGCTACTATCACTTTTCAGTGTAGAACAAGTAACGGAAGTCTCATAGTATGCTTCACAGAGATTTAAACTGCATAGAAAGCAGTGAGCCTGATCCATTTGAATTAGGATGGGACAAATCCAAAATTTCCCGAATCCAAATCCAGATCTGAATCCCTAGAAGGTTCTGGGAATCCACGAATCTCATGAATCTCAAAACTTTCAAATCCTTTTTTAAAAAAGAGTTTAAAAAACAAGAGAAAGAAGGATAATCTTGGACAAGATATATTTTCTCAGCCTTAGCAAAAGCCTGGGCAAAGACAAACCTCCCTCTGAAGAAATCTGGTCAGGACAATTGTCGTAGTTTTGCCTCAGGATCTCCCCAGATCAAAAATGACATGAAGGCCCTTTCTACACAGGCAGAAAAATGTGGATTTATTCCATATTTTCCTGCCTGTATAGACAAGGCTACATACTACAGTACAGAGATAATCCAGATCAAAACTGGATTTTCTTTGCATAGCTCCTTATGGGATCCTGGGGTTTCTAGTTTGTAAAAAATTGTATATGAAAGAGCTTTGCAAGGGAGCTATGCAAAGGAAACTCTCAGTTGTCCTTGAAATCTCAAGAAGACTGTACCTTCCAGTCAAGCCTCAAGTCCTGCAACAAGGCAGTTCAAATAAACACCAGCCTCTAGTCCAGTCTCAGTTCTGCACCCTGCAGTCTTAAGTCAAGTCTCAAGTCCTGCAACAAGGCACTTTAAAAAACAAAATGAAAAACAGCCTCTAGTGCAGTCTCAATTCTCCACCCTCAAGTCCAGTCTCAAGTTCTGCAAGGGACTTTCAAATCAAGTCTCTACTCTAGTCTCAGTTAATTCCCAATCCTTATCCTCCAGTCTCAAGTCAAAAGAATGGAGAATAATTATATTACCTTGCAGAGGGAGGAGCCGTGGGCACAGGCAGCTAAGTGGGCATGGGCAGGCAGCCCCAGGGGACACAGGCAGCAGAGCTGGCACAGGCAGGCAACCTCAGCAGACACAGGCAGCCTAGCGGGCACAGGCAGGCAGCCCCAGTGGACACAGGCAGCTGAGTGGGCACAGGCACAGGCAAGCAGCCCCAGCGGACACAGGTGGCCAAGCGGGCACATGCAGCATGAGCAGACACAGGCAGGTAGTGGAGCGGACACAGGCAGCACGGGCGAGCAAGCACAGACAGGCAGCCAAACAGGCACAGGCAGCCGGAGCGGCCACAGGTAGCAGCCCCAGCCACAAGTAGCCTGGGGTTACTTGTGTGCATGCAGCTTTATGCTGCGATTTTCACATGCCCAGGGGCCCACTGGCCAATGAGGCCTTTGGTGGGCCCCAGAGGTGCCAATTTTTAAAAACAATTTTTCCTTTCTGCTACATGTGGCTTGTCATGTGGCTAATGAGAAACCATGACAGACATTTCTCATCCTATTCTAGCTATAGGTTTACAACCAGGCACTGTTTTGTGGAAGGAGGTACACTGGCCTACATGTGGCAATCACTGGATGAGATTATGTGACCTTGCCCTCTGCCCCACTACTTCTGATAGGCATCAGACCCGCTTACCCCAGATTTGTACATGCCACTGATTTTCGGCACAGAAAATAGTGCTGAACTTAAATATCAAATGTTGAATTCAAAAATAGATTAGACTACAACCCCAGATGTAATTTCTGAAATTGTCAGGAAAGGCCATTATTATTCCATGGGAAAAACTCACCTACTTGCTATCTCCACTTGCTATCTCCACTTGCTATCTCCCAGTTTTCAGGCATCCCAGTCTCCAACAAACTATTTGGTTGGTGGATTCAAAAGACTTGGCTTGCCTATTTTGGTGCAGGGATTTGGATTAATGAATTTTGAATCATTGCTGAGGATTCGAGGATCCAGTTGTCCCATCTCTAATTGGAATGAATAATGGTAAATAGAATACAGCAAAGGAAAGCAGAGTAAAATGCCACTGCAAAGTTATTGTTAGTATTTTAAATATCATGTATTGGGTTGTTTTTGCTACAAAATAGCTCTTCTCTTTAATCTTTACTGGATTTCCAGAAAAATGCATGGACTTATTGCAAGAAATGAACTAAATATCTCCATGAAGAAAAGAGAATTTGAAAGACTCTGAGAAGAGAGGAACTAATGAGAGGGAGAGAAAAGAAGGGTTATTAAGAGATTAGCTTATTGAGATAGACATATGTTTCCTGGGATTCTTATGTTTTCAGAAAGCAGTTTCAAATGAAAGCAGCAGAAAGAGAGCTGGTAGATGGAAATATGGAGAGAAGACACAGTGGCAAAGTGAGGTGGACTGGAAAGGGAGTGAACTGAGGCAATACCAGTTGGACCTTCTCAGTAGCAGCACAATTCCCCAGTCCTGGCATCTTGATGCCTGAAGTACTTATTTTAATCTTCCTATTAAGGGCCAGCACTATTTGTAGACTGAATCAATGAGCCACGGAATTCTTTGAGCCTAACCTCAGATGGCAGATTACGTTCAGGTCTCAGCACAGAAATCTCTGTGATAAGTTTACGTTAGGGTTGCTGTAAGTCAGAAATGACTTGAAGGCACACAGCAACCAAGGAAGGTATAGTCAATGGAGTGAGAGTGAATGGAAATGCAACACATTACAAACATTGATTATTACCATAACTGTGGTCATCAATAAACAATATTTGGAGGGTTGCATAGACAGCATAGATGATCTGATTCATGAGCTTATTGTCATGAAAAATTGAATAAGATAAACTACAATATTAATAAGATAAACTAAAATATTTTCTATTTAAAATGAAATATTTAACCTGTATCCCTGTATTCCTGCTGTTTTCTTCATGATTTCTTGTGGTTGCCTAAGAAGATCTTCATGGTTTCCTATGTTTTTCTCATAGATATATCAATCTTTGCAATCAATTAAAAATGACATAGGCCCTTTTCGCATGGGCCTTTCCTCGCGCGACAGCCCCGTGAGCCTCGCGGGAGCGTCGCTCCGCACGGCGCACTCCCACTTCCGCCTGGCTCACGGGGCTGAAGCGGCGCGAGCGCGGGTTTTTTGATTTTCGCGTCCAAGAGAAAATCACCCCATGCTCGCGCAACACTCCCAGCACCCACCTGCACTTACCTTTCGTGCGGAGCCTCCGGGAGCCGGCTGGGTCGCGCTTCCTTCCCTCCGCCCCTGCGGAAGGAAGGAGCGGGGTGGGGAGCTAGCGCGACGGACGTGACGCCCGCTTCACGCGCGCGCGGGACGCGACGCCGCCCGCTTCGCACGCGCGGGTGGAGGAATCAGTAGCGCGCGGGGGGGAATCCGGCACGCGCGGGGAGGAGGAATCCGGCGCGCGCGGGGGGAGGAATCTGGCGCACGCGGGGGGAGGAATCCGGCGTGCGGGGGGAGGAATCCGTAGCGCGCGGTGGGGAATCCAGCGCGCTCGGGGAGGAGGAATCCGGCGCGCGCGGGGGGAGGAATCCGGCGCGATGCCGCCCGCTTCGCGCGCGTGCGGGGTGGGAATCCGGCGCGAGGTCTCCCGCTTTGCACGGGGGGGAGGGCGGCTTGCGCGGCAAGCCTCCTTCGGTGCCACTTCCCCGCTGGTTCCTTCGCCTGCAGAAGGAAGGAGGGAGGAAGTGGCAGCCTCCCGGACGAGCCTTCTTGCGCTTGCCGGCCTCCCCCGCTTGCGCTAGAAGCCTCAGTGCGGAAAGGGCCATAAACTCCTGTGTGTGATTTATAGGTGACTTAAATGGTTACCATTTCATCGCACAAAAAATCTTGTGAGGAAGGCTTGACTGAAAAGTAGTGAACTGCCCAAGGTCATCCTGTAAGCTTTCTGACTCAGCAAGGATTTTAACTTGGATCTTCCTATACAAGTATGACACTTCTAATTATTATACCATAATGGCTCTCTCAGTTTAATGCTTACTATTGTGTCCAAGCTGAGTCCTAATGTAAGCAAAGTAATGTAATAGTTAATGTGTTTAATTTATGTAATACTAGTATATATACCCAACGTTGTCTGGGATTTTATTTTCTCATAGGTAATACTTGTTAGAAATACCTTAGGAATTACCTTACCTTAAGAATAAGATGTGGTTGAAATACACAGATTTGAGATCCTGTGTCTCTAATTCCCCAAACTGTGTTGTCCAGTACCTGTAACTTTTGCCTGTATTCCCCAATCCAATCTGTATTCAGAATTGTTAGCTTACAGAGGTTGGTTTCCTGAGGTTGGTTTCACTGGCCTTCTCCCTGCTGTTAGGCCTCATCTCCATAGCAACTGGCCTGAGGCCCAAGAACCCTCTGGCTGAGAATTCTAAAGGCCCCTTCCTAAAACTGCCAACCCCAGGATTCCAGGGAAGCCTGAGACAGCCAATCGTATGAGGTCTTCACCTGCCTGGCACAGACAAACTCACAAACTTTGAATTTTATATATTAGATGAACATATGCATGCCCCACTTAATGTGCTATTGTACAAATCTGCATACTATGCTAATAAAGCCACTGGATTTGGGGAAATGGGAAATGTCAGACATAGCTCCAGCTACCATTGGATGGAGCAGCTGAAAAATTGTCAGAAAAGTACAATTCTAGTCCCATGCAATACTCAAAAGAGTTAGGTCCATGAGGTAGTATGCCTATTTAATGAATTTAATTGTTAGGAGGCCAACACATTGATCATATTATGCTGCTAGTTATCCAATAACTGATCACTGAATTTGTTTATGTTCCTCTTTCCATTCCTTTTTCCTTTTGCATAATGTCTGTTAAATTATCTCTTTAATCTTTGTACATGCTCAGGACATTTCAAATGTCTTACATAATTTCACCAGCTGTTGTACATCTTTCATAATCAAAATATTTGTATCTTCCTTTGTCTTCAATTTGGATGTTGAATTCTGATAATTTGTTTATGATGGTGGGATTAAACTTGTTTATATTTCTTTAACAGCAGTTCAAGGGAGGCTGTTATTTGCACTGATGTATCTCTGTCATTCTAATTGATGTGTGCAATTTTCTTTACTAAAGTGTTAACATTCTCAGTCCTCCCTTGCCTTTTACTCTGTGGACATCTACTTAAATAGATTGAATGGATTTTTGCATTTGAAGGACTTCATTTTTTTTTTTTTTTAAAAGACTTGATACAAATGATCCAAAGTTTTCCTAAAGGTGATGTGGCTCCCTGGTCCTATGATCTCCCTCTAGAACAGCTCAGATTTGTTTCTGCTGCTGGAGAATTAAAGATGCTTTTCAATACATCTATAGCAGCATTCAGTCAAAACTAGTGCTTTATAAAAGAGAATGCTTTCTCTACATCTGTGACAGCCTGAATGACAGAACCTGTGCACTTCTAAAGATATCTCTGGGATATATTTCGATTTCATACTTGGAGGGTGGGGACTCATATGTAATATAAAAGTGTCCTGCACAGAGTTCTTAGCTTGGACTGCATCCTCAGCAGCTTCTCTGAAATACATTGCTACTTGTGCCACAATACATGTGAGGAAAACAGCACTCCTCGTAATTCTGACCCCCAATGTTAAATTTACCTTCAGTTCTCAAATTTCTAGCATTGCAGAGAGTGAAACACTTCACATCTAGAACTCTTCTATTTGCTGTGTTCATATCTCCTTCATACTTTTTCCTGACCTATTTCTTTGGATGCCTAAACCATATTTCTAAATGTTTAACTGAAGTTTTAACTTACTACAATGCTAGAAATTTGGAGTCTGAAGAAAAATAAAATAATTTGCCGTCTGTTTTTCAGATCTTCTGTATGACAAGTCTTGCTTATCTTGCTGCCTAGAGCAAAACTGCAAGTGTTGTGTCTGGAGTTAGTGAAAATGTAAATATTTAAGTCTCTCAAAACATTTGTTAGGGTTGATTATGCCTTTACTTCAGTTTTTTGACCAATATGTATCTCTAGGGTGAGGATGGGCAACCTCAGAGGGCCCAGAGTCACTTTTCTGCCCCTGGAACCAAATGGCTACATATACTGCATAAATAAATAAAATAAAATAATAAACAAATAAATCAAGAATCAGAATTGGAAGGCTGGAAGTTTACTTCCAGTCTGGAAGAATGAGTACTGTAATGTTAAACAGTTGGAGAGGATTCTCAATGAGGCCAATATAAAAGTTGAATTGCTACGCTTAAAAAGTTTCCAGATTAGGTAATTTGTTCTTTTTCTGAAGCAGTGATCTGTGGTAACCAGGAAACCACAAAATATCCTCAGCTACATACAGCCTCAGGTTTGTACTATGCCTGCCCCGATTTCAAGTTTCTTCGTAACTAATGTAGAAATAATGGAGCTAAAAGTATATATTTTATTTTAATAAATTCCTATTTTCTGCATGTTCACTTTCAGGTCCATTCTGATTAATGTATTTATGTTCTATTCTTCTTCAAAGCCATTAGGCATTAAAAGGCAAGACACCTTGGTCTGTCTTTATTCACCATACAATTTGGTGGCATGTTCTCTTCATACAATTAAGTAGTGAAAGTTATTGGGAAATGTTTCAGTCATTATGTTTAATCTCTAGTGAAATCTTTTGCCTTCAGCATGAGACTACTTTTGTTGAAGATGTGTGTAGTTCTTCCTTTACTTTGTAGCTTTGATATTTTTGGCATAATGTGTGTCCTTTAAGATAAGGTGTGGTAGCTATAACTGGACTGGTGCTGACATCATTATTTTTGTATTATTTTGTACTATATTTTTTGTAATAGATTTCCTGCAGACCCAGAGGCACAGTGCAGACAGTAACTTCCCTAGACTCTTGGGGGGCGGTATTGGTTCAGACATGATATGTTGCCACAGTTTGCTGGTACATGCTGCCTGATTGCTTCTGCTTGTAGCGGAGCAACTAAACAAACTGTAAGCAAGGAAGAATGATTACTCAGCTTTGACAAACTAGAATATTTTTGAATTTCGAATGTGGCCATACACTTTGAGGTGTTAGTGTTCTACTTCCTAGATAAGTGGTGTGGATAATTTCAGTGGTGCTGGCAAATGTGATGTTTCTCTTCTGAGGAAAGAAATTACAGCTTCCAAGTACTTACATAATAGGATGATAATGATGCCACCACCAGTAGACAAGAAGATCCTCTTTTGTTTTAATTTGTACCATTTAGCTGCCATATGGTAGAAATTATACTTTCTAATTTTTTTAATAGGCAGCTTGTTTTATCATTGTGAGGAAGTGAAGACTTATTAAAGTTGACAACTGTGTAGAACAATTATTTAATTATTTGTGCAAAGTGTGGGTGTGACACAGACAAATCCAAGCACTTCTAAGTACCATTGATCGAACTAGAGAGATTTATGATGTACCCTGCCTTGAGCTATGAGGAGAGATGAGTAAGAAATAAAAAAAATTATTATTATTTTATGATTAATTAAAAATATAACGTTATTTTACCAGTAGGATATGTGTGCGTACACATGTGTATGTGAGTATGACTATGTGAATGAGTTTTAACAGTGTGGAACTTCAGCTGTAATATGCCCAATATTTTATGAAGATAATATTCTTAAAAATATGGTTTAGGATGATTTTAGGAAATATAAAAGTCAAAATACTAGAAAAATGTACCACTGTCTCTCCCCAAGGCTCAAAGTGGGTTTACAACGTAGATTAAAACACAACAAAAACACATAAAAACATTTAAAATACACTAATTTAAAATTCATAGTTAAAATAGACTAAGCTGGAAGAGATAGGTATTTAGTACTTTTTAAAACTGAGACAGTGTATTTAGTTGTTGAATCTCTGCTGGCAGGTCATTCCACAGTCTAGGTGTAACTGATGCAAAGGTCATATGGGTGACCATTGCCAGTCTTGTTCTGGTTGGTTTAAGTAAATGGCCCCTAGAGGACCTGAGTGTGCAGGCTAGATTGTATGAGAGGAGGCAATTCTGAAGGTAACTTTGGCCCAAACCATGTAGGTCTTTAAAGGTAATGATCAACACTTTGTACTTTGCCTAGAAACTCATTGGCAGCCAGTGGAGTGATTTTAAAATCGGTATGATATGCTTCTTTCTCAATGTTCCTGTAATCAATCTGGCTGCCATATTTTGGACTAGTTGGAGTTTCCAGACTTGGTACAAAAGTAGCTCAATGTACAGCACACTCAAGAAGTCCAACACACTCAAGAAGTCCAACCTTGAAGTTACCAGATCATGCACTACTATCTTTAGGTCTTCTCATTCTAGGAAGGGGCTCAGTTGGCATTGAGCAATCCTGACAGTTGCATCTGAGCTGACATTTGGAGTGATGGATGTAGAAGCATGCCCAAACTATGAACACAGTTTTTCAGGGTGAGTGTGACCCCATTCAGAACTGGGTGGTGTCATAGGTTTCCAGGACCTAGACTCAGACTCAGAGTCTGAGGCAGCAGAACCTGTTCTGAGCCCTGGCAAAGAGACTGTTACAGCAGAACCTGCGGAGCAGACAGTACCATTAGCTGCCCCAGAGACAGAAGCCCTGCTCATTCTGACACAGAGAATGACCTATCCATACCTACTTTCACACAGCATTGACACCAAAATGGTCTCCTGCATTGCTCCCAGTGAATTTATGCCAAGTACCAATTAATCAGGCACCAGCTGCGCTGATCTCGGAACCTATAAGAGCTGAGCCTTTCCCCTCTAGCTTTTGTCAGCAATTAACTGACCATTTCACCTGTTCTTGCTTCTGTTTGCTTCCCTTGCCTGTTGTTCTTGCCCTGACTTGTGTTTATATTGCCTGCTGCTGATTTATGGACATCGCTGGGATCGTTATTGTGATAGATGATGATGCTGTGATTGAGGAGCGACTGATTGTGCAGGGGGCCAAGTCAGTGACTGAGCAAGTCAACCTGCAAACATCCCCTGCACTGGAAGGTCAAACAGAGACTGAGTTGCCAGTGATGCAGAGGAGTTGCAGCCAGCTGTGCCCATCAGCCCTCAATCACGCAGAAGGCTGAAACAGGCTACTGAGAGGGAGGCTGCTTGGACTAGGTTGAGGAAACAATGATGAGCAGCACCTGCTCACTGGGGCTATTTAAGTCTGCTGGCGTGGCTGGTCCTTGCTTGCAGTAAATTATTACCAAGCCCTCACAACCTTTGTGTCTCCTGCTCCCTGAAACCCTCCGGACAGATCTCTGGCTCCTGAACCTTTGGACTGGACCTTGACCTGGCTCAGTTTGTGTTTTCCTGGTGTTGGTATATTCGGACTCCCCAAATGTTCCTGGCCTCTCTCCTCCTTTTTTGGCTGCAGCCTGGCAGGGAGAGATTCCTGACAGTTATTTGGTTCTCATTTGTAAGATTGTTTTCTTCCAAAATAAACTGACTAATTGCTTAGCTACCTGAACTTCTTGACCTGTGTTATCAGCTTCTCCTGGCTGCCAGCCCAGACCAAGCATGGACAGGTGACACATCTCCAACTCTAGACTACGACCCTTAATAGTAAACACTTCTGTCTTATCTGGATTCAGTATCAGTTTGTTTTTCCCACATTGAGCCCATTACCTCCTTCTAGCATGCATTCAGAAGACATATATTATCCTTAGCTAAGACTGTTTTTGATGACATGGAGAAATATATTTGGGTGTTATCAGTGTAGTGATAGCACCCCACCCCATTTCTCTGGATAATCTCTCCCAATGGTTTCATGTAGATGTTAAAAAGGATTGGGGATAGAATGGCACTTTGTGCTATGCCATATAACAGCTCTTTTTTTGAGGAGCAGCTATCCCCAAGCACCACCATCTGGAACTTGTCTGAGAGGTAAGACTGGAACCGCTGCAACACAGTGCCTCCAATTCCCAACCCCCACAGGCATTCCAGAAGGATATCATGGTTGATAGTATCAAATGCCACTTAGAGGTCTAAAGGCACCAACAGGGACACACTCCTCGCATCGAAGTTAAGGCAGAGATTACCCAGTAAGGCAACCATAGCAGTCTCAGTTCCATATCCTGCTCTGAAGCCAGTTTGAAATGGATCAGGGAAGTATGTATCATCCAAGACCATCTGGAGTTGACAGGCAACTGCCTTCTCAGTCACCTTGCCCAAAAAAGGAAGATTAGATACTGGTCTATAATTGTTAAGGTCCAGGGGATCCACGGAGGGCTTTTTTCAAAAATGAACTGACCACTACCTCATAGTGTGATGTCTAAGAACTGTAATTACTCAGGGATATTTTTGTATTTCAAATATTTTGGTGATAATTTAAATCAGAGTATAATTAAAACAGCATCCTAATGCTTTCCTATTTGTGAATTTTATGGGCTGCTGGTGCACTGTTCTTGCAATTTAGGTGACATTGTTTATTCCTGATGCTTTGTTCCTTTTGTAGACTTTTCATCAGTGTTAACAGTTTTAAGAACAAAGCTGTTATAGCACTGTAAAGACTGACTGAGTGAATTCAGTACTATGATGGCAGCAATGCTGATCCAGGAAAGGGATTAAATTCATTCTCTTTTTTTGTATACTGTTTCCTTCCATCATGAATCTACACCAAAATGGGCAAACAGCCTCAGTGAAAAAGCTTACCAGATCTATGTGTGAGACCTCTTTCCACTACTGGTATGCAAATACATAGACTAGATTAATTAGATGAGGCAGATGATGAGAGACATATCAGGTTGCTGATATTTTATTGTTTATTCTGGCTCTTGAGAAACATTTATGCTTTGAAATCTTATGATAATAGATAGAATTTGTGCAAACAACAAATAAATGAATATTTATTTCAGCAGTTGGCATAGGAATTTCAATACTATCTGACCAAAATAGAAAGGAAATCAGGAAAAGATGTGAAAGGTGTTTTATTTTTTAAAAACATAGATATCCACGTTGGCCACAAAAAGAAAAAAAAAGTCTGTATTATTGCAATGTCTTTGTTAGGCCAACCATTATATTTGCCACTTAAGGGCCTAAGATCATCTTAGGTTCTTGTACATCCTACTGGAAACAGCAGGGGGTTGTGCTGACTAAATGTTCATAACATAGTTTTTTAATGTAATATCTGCATTGTCAAAGATTATTTAACCCTTATATCTCTTAAATTAATTGAGTTTGAGATATTAATTTTCTTTCTTAACATAGATATACCTGTTCAGCACTCAGATAATTATAAGAAAGTGCCCTGTTTTCCACTGACTTCTTGACTTCATTTGACTTGACTTATATCTGGCTAGTATTATGTGGTCAAAATGGAACAAAAATTCCATTTAGTTTCCATGTTCCAATCAGAATCATTGTGTATTGGATTTTTCTTTCATAGATAGGGCTTAACAGTAGAGATGCTGCAGCAGATATTTTGCTTGACATTCAGATTAAAACATGTTTGTACATATTCAGCTGCTTTCATAGCAATCTCAAAGTCATCAGCCCAAAGAGGTTTAGGAGGATGCAGACCTATCTGTCCCTGGGGAGAAAAAAAAAGCTATGCCAACAAAGGGAGGGGGACATTCATTGTCACACCTCTTTACCTGAAAGAATGGCTGAAAGTGTTGCATATTAAAGTAGCAGTGGGGTGAAAGGGGCCTTGGATCCATCAGATCAGGGTTAAGCAAAATGCATCATCTGAGGCTGTTTTTGCAGTCCTCAGCTCCTCCACATTCCCCAGAGTGATCTTCTAGTGGTCATCTGAAACAATGAATTGTCTCATTTAGAAGTTTCCATAAGTGAGAAAATATCTTCTTCCTAGATAGCAGCTCCCCTGCACTATTTAATATGAAAACAAAAACAAATCCCTGCTTTTCAAAACCAGAAGTGGATTTCTTCCCACTTTTAGTTTGCTTTTTTCCCCCTTTAGGCGAGCATTTTTTAGTGATCCATGTGCCCTTGAAGGACTAATCCATATTTGCTCATCTGTGCACTAATGCCAACCCCATTTCTTTGCCAGGAAGGTCCTTATATCATGTCCCATGCAATATGTATGCACCCACTAGGGCTGATATGCCTATTGTCTCCTCCCCTTAGATCAAGTTGAATGGGGAATGGATATGTGTAACTCCCATTACATGTACCATTCCTGGTCTGACCAGAATGAACCAGCAAGGATTTGTACGTGGTGCACAATCTGTTCCTTAAGTCCCAGTCCAACTCCATTTAGGATTGCTCTGCTAGAAGTGTGTTGCAAGACAAATTACATATCACTAAAGACCTTCTGTACTACCCTGTTATAATGCTATTATCCCACTTTCTATATCCTATGGAATCCTGGGGTTTGCAGTTTTGGGGGGGGGGCATCAAGAATTCTCAGCCAAAGAGCTTTTTGACTTTAGTAAACTATAAATCCCAGAATTCCACAAGATGTTGAAAGTGGAATAATAGCACTATAACAGTGTAGTGCAGAAAGGCCCTAAATTGTAAAACTTCTGTAAACTGGAAAAAAGTTGTTTTTAGGACTGTGGTCATCAATCTCTAATCTGATTCAGAACTGAGTCTGGACATTCAGATTATTCCCCTATCTGCTCCGGATTAATTCAATTGTGACCAGAGTCTATATTAAGATCATCATTCAGGAGTCAAAATTGCTGTTCCTCCCATTCACTTTTGTTGGAGAAAACTAAATGGCTACAACTTTTCTTGCTTCTTTACATATCTGGATGAACTCTTGAGACTCGGTAGACTACAAAAACAGGATTAACTCTATGAAATTGCAGACAGGTAACGTTAGAGGTTTTAATATTCTGCTTTATGATGAAATTTTGGTATGAATATAACAAATCAACTCCAGAACATTCTAACTAGAATGGCCTGCATTAGTCTCAAACCAAAAGGGTCTGTCTGAGTCACAGTAGTAGTAGGAGTAGCAGTAGTGAGATTTTTTTTTAAAAAATATCTCATTGAACTAGTACACGTTTCTATACTATAAAGCCCCCCTTTTTTTTACCCAAGTTAACTGCTTTGCTTTACTTCCCCACACACTTCTAGCACATCCCAGAACTCATCTCAAATGTTTAATATATTTCAACGTCTGTTATTGTCGCTTTAGAGTTCCAAGATGCCTCGCCATCATGAGTGGGACCGCAGTTCATCCTGTTCTTTTCCATTTGTAGTAGCTTTCCCATGTGCAAAGTCACTTATTCCAGGGGGATATACACTTTTGTAGCCTCCGATTCTAAGTCTTATTACCGACTCACTCTTATATTCACAACAATCAAGGATCAAAAAAGGAGAAGCAGGAGGGTGCTCTCATGTCTTCATAATTTCAAAATTTATCAGTCCTGGTCCTGAAGCTCAAAACTCGCATCATTATTTATTTGCATTGCCCAGTCCAAACTCTTTCTTCCATTATCTGAATTATAATAATTGTTAAAAATGCCCAATTTTGTAAATAGTCTTATTACGCCAATTTAAGATATTTAAAAGTCAGAAAAATGTAAAATTTAAAGTCCAGAAATTTAAAAAATTTAAAGTCCAGAAATTTAAAGGAACAAACAGCTCATTCCTCCTTCCCGGTCTCTTTCCCTCAATGTCAGCCGCCCCTTTAAGAAACTCTGAGTTCTTACAGCCATAAAGCCAAAACTCATGCTGCTAGCTTTACTTCTCCGGGTCCTTCCCCCATTGCTCCTGCACCCCATAGCAAGCCATAATCGCTGTGGTTTTCACGGAAGCAGGGAATGAGACAGGTTAAAGTTTTCTTTCTTTGGTAATTTCATTGTTGCTTCTTTTAAAAAACTCATTCGGCGGTGCTTGTGCCACTCCTGCAGCGTCCCTCTGGATCCGTCGTCAAGGTCCTTCGACCCCCTGATGCCTGCTGCTCTCCCATCCGGGCAGAGCAGAGCTGCACACCAGTTATGGGGTCCCCTTCGGACCGCTTCCGGACCCCCTGTACCGGGGGAGTCTTTAGCCACCTCCAGGTGACAAAAGAGGCGGCTGGATTCCAGCGGGAGGCAGCCCGGGGCTGCCCCATTACGGAGCTTCACTCCGAGCTGCCACTCACATCCGCCATTCGAGGGGAAGGCGCAGTAGTGAGATTTGAACCATTTTTTAAAAATGTGGATCCTCCTAATCAAAAACACTCCTTTATTTCCTAAATGGAAGTCCCTCCCAATCAAAAATTGATGATTATTTCCTATCTAATGCACACACACTTGTAATTCTTGAAGAGTTAAAATAAATTTAAGCCTAAGAAAAGTGAAAAAAAACCTCTCCTAAGCTATCTCTCAGAAACACACACATATAAGTAGCTCCAGAATGGAAAATAAGAACAATGATTTGCCTATCAGCCAATACACTCCAGGAAAGCAATACTGAGAGTGAGAAAAAGAGAGACCTAAAATGTCTTTGCACTCTCTCTCTGCCATGTCCATAGCAGATCTTAAGGAAACTATCAGGAAAAGGATGAGTGAAAGGAACACAGATCCTTACAAATGTCATGACTAGAAGTTTCACAAAATGTTGATAAGACTTTTGCCACACGCTGGAAGCTAGAACTCGCATTCCAGTACCACTTCAATACACTTTACTCCAGCATCAGAGGATAAATTTACCAAAGTGCTCTGGAAAGTACCAGAGCACTAGAAGAGGTGTAATCTCTTTTGTGACCTTCCAGACTGGACATAGTTGGACTGATCTGTCCAGAATTTAGGCCTTGTCCAATATAAGTGCATAGACCTATTTTTTTCCCCTTCCCCATGATGAATGAGCTATGAATAACTTTCAAAGAACTACCTTGTATGAGTGTGGGTATATGGGGATGGTCAGGATTGTAAGCATATTTATGAGCTAGTGGCTAATTGCCAGTATCTGACTATATAAATAAAATGTGATTTTTCCCTATAATATTTTATTATGGGTTGTACAACTTATGGGGGTTGTGTACCCCTTCATTTTGAATTTTTGCTCTCCTGGGCAACTTCCAGTAGTCCAGTGCTCCCCCCATTCCTGTGACATCCCAGTGTATCTCCAGCATGGCCCCCTAAAACCCTTTAGAGTGCATGGAGCCAGTTTTATCACATCTAAGCTATTTTAGTCACATAGGGTCAATTTCATTGCAAAACCAAGAGTGACTTCTGTAATTGGTTTTCTCCATTTACTCTGGAATGATACAATACTCTGGAATGATACAATGATGGGCCAGTGTAAATCTAAAAACTAACTTGTATTTTTTAAAAACAACAACAGTATTCATTGCTTAGCATGATCACTTCCCTAGTCTATGGTTATTTTAATCACAAGTGTTCGGTTTCCTAGCTTTCCCTAAAGGTGTTTGGATAACACTGGCTATAATATAATAGGTTAAATCCTTATTTTTATAACAGTTTCATGAATCATTATGACATAAAGCATGGGGCAAACATGAGCAGATTCTCTTGAAGCTATGGTTTAAATTCCCCTGGGAAATGTATTACTATAGCAGTGCTTTCTAGATACAAATTGGCTCAGATGTTATTGTTGAGAAAAGCATACAAAGGACAGAAGGATGAATGAAGGGTATGTGAAACAGACCCTACAGTGTTTTTCAAAAACTTTATCTGCAAGCCCATTCATGTGTTAAATGCTCATCTATTTCTGCCTGTCAGAGATACTTCTATGTTGGTTGTCAGTTGTACAGCTCACTACTATCTATATTGTTTCAATGAAAATATTATAGGCATGTACAAATAATCCCTGTAATATTACTGCCAGCAGAATATTTTTGCTCTTGGAGAGCAGAGACAGCAGATTTTTGCTGTGCTATTAAAATGCTACCAATATCAGTCCAACAAATATTTGCTCTTGCTTATAGTTCTGAGTTCTTCAAAATTATTCAAGCTCTGATGGCTGAGCTCACCCATATTCAAATATAAATTACTTTCATGATGATAGCACATGGAATTGGTTATGTAGCTCATTAGGACTTATACCTATTCGCGGTGGAGAGTTAAATAAGATGCAACTGTATACAAAATAGCATGCCATTCACTATACACACATACAAACACTTTGTACATAACACAGTTACTTCTGTTTTGGAAAGAATATGTAATTTCATATCAGCGGTACTGCCATAAATGCTGGCATGTCTCCTACATAGCTGACTTAGAACAAGATTTTTCTGTATGTAGAACACTTAGATGACATCTTTATTATCTGGGTGTCACAATAATGTTGAATCATCCCACCAGCACAATAGTAACATTTATACCAACCTCACCCTATCCCTAGACTGGTCTAGGCTGCAGGTTCATGTTCTCATGTACTGGCTAACTGAACATAGAAACGTATATTAAACTGGAAATACACTGACTCCTACATATACTTAGATGTTTGCAACTTTCACCATTTTATACCCCACAAAATTCATTGTCTTCAGCCAAGTCATGTAATACAACTGCATTTATGCAGATTCTTCAGATGCAGATTCACAACAGAAAAATGCTTCACCTTTCTAGGGCTACAGTACTGCAAAACAAAGTGAAAGAGCAGTTCAGAAGGCCATACTGATCAGGTTTAATCTATTGTAAGACAAACGTAGGAAAAAACAACAAAACTCTACTTCTAATCATTTTTTGCTCCCACCACAAACTACCCCAAAGTATCATCAGTATTTTGTGGCCCATATTCCTTCTCACTGGCCATGGGTAGCAAACCCATGCTTGCATGTAGAGAGTCTGAAAACTTAGCAGAGCTACTTATAGAAATGGCAGGTCACATAGAACACATAAATGTATGCAGCTCAAATCCAGAAGTAGACACAGGTGCCACCTCTAACACTACACCTCTGGCAACACTATTAGAAGACCAGCAATGTCATATGAAATAACAGATATTCATCAGCTCCTCTTCCTGTAGCATATGGAAGGAAGCAATTAAGTTTTCATAAGTGAATTCCATCCCCATTCCTGATTGGATTTCATTTCTTAAAAAAAAATCTGAATGAAAATCTATATATATTTTTCATGTGCATTTTTAAAAAGCACATTTGTCTACATATATACATTTTTATTTTTCTATTTTCTATTTTATTATTCAAAAACCAAGTAGTTACATTTCAGTTTCCCAAGGCACTCTGTAACACAATTCAAGTCCCATATTTGAATGAAGGAGGTCTGTATATAAAATTGTTGGAATAAAATGCATCAAGAAATTCTGATCTACCTGTGGCTTGAGTGAAGGTAATTCATTTTTGTCACATCACATGCTAAGATATCTGGATTATAAACAACAAGTGTTGTTTATTATTTTATTTTACTTCATCATTGTCAATAATGAAATTACCACTGTTTATGCTTTCTTTGGGCCTTTCTGCACTACAGTGTCATAGTGCTATTATTCCACTTTCAACATTGTATGGAATCCTGGGATCTGCAGTTTAGGGAGGGGCATTTAGAATTCTTAGCCAGAGAGTTCCTTGGCCCCAGTAAACTACAAACCCCAGAATTCCACAAGATATTGTAAGTGGAATAGTAACACTATAATACAGTGTACAGAAAGGCCCTTAATTTTATGTCCTTCTGACTCTTTGCAGCACCACCGCATACATTGTGTGTATATATGTGTGTGTGTAATATATCTATAGCTAAGGATAACACCAAATAAACTTGATGAAGTTGACTATAGTGTAGAAAAGTATATGTCATGACAAATTTGGTGCCACAGGCATTTTTCTCCAGTTCAGGGAGGTCAGAAAAATAGGATTTTGAAAATGTGGCCAGCATCCAAAGCTCTGTCCCTTTTCCTACTTCTAGCCCTCAGGACTTCTGTGGAATACGTGAAATAGGCTGGTATAACCCCAAATGTATCTACTCAGAAGTAAGGCTATATGAGTTAAATATGCGTACAATAGCAACCTTAGCATTTGTTAGTTTCTTACAACAATTGATAATGACAAATGCTTAACCTGTAACAGCCTGAGCTTTGGTTACTTGGAAAAACTGTTTACTGGGACTTGTTGCTAAATAGCTTACACAGATTACAATTTGAGTCTCATTGATTTTGCCAGCTAAATACTAACTCTAGGATGATCATGATCATGATTATACTGCTATGTAATTTGGAAAGGAACAAGAGACAAATGAAATTGACCATACCATCACATTCATTGTTTATAAAATGCTAGGGAGAGATTGAAAAAAGTAGTCCAAAGCATTTTATTCTCCTCTGGATAGCAAAGGGAAACCCAGAGTTGTTATATAACAGGACTTATAAATATCATTTGCCAGATGGTATCTGATAGGAGAGGCTCAAGAGACAAAATCATCAAATATATTTATTTCAGAATGTGAATTTTTAAAACATCAGACTATTTCTGTCTTGTGGTCTTTACCCTTTTGACTGTATAAATGTTATATTGGATGCTTGGGATTTAATGGAAGCTTGCAAAGGTTTCATTCTTTATATACCATGTGTAAGGTATTATTAGTGCGATCACGAAACTACTTATTAACTGTTACAATCTATCAACATTCTCTGCTAGCATCAATTTAAAGAATATATGATAATTATGGCTTGCAATGTGGGTAAAAATCATAATGTACATTGTAAAAGATGTTATACAACAGTTGTTAAGTCATTAATTTAAACAATGCATATGTAGCAATTATTTTTATTTATCTAAGCAAGTTTCATGAAAAAACATCATTCAGAGTGAATTGTGTCCCAAAATGTCATGCAGGGAATTTTTATTATTTTATTTTACTTTATTATTTTTATATTCTACCTTTCTCCTAACATGAGATTCAAGGTGGCTCACAACCATTTAAAAACATAATACAACAAAACATAAAACAATGAATACAAAGTTCCCTGCATGACATTTTGGGACACAATTCACTCTGAATGATGTTTTTTCATGAAACTTGCTTAGATAAATAAAAATAATTGCTACATATACATTGTTTAAATTAATGACTTAACAAATGTTAAAAAAGTTAAATCAAACTTCCATTTAAAAACACAAGTTAAAAATAAACGTTAGAAGCAATTTTACATATAAATACATTTAAAACATAATAAAATAGAAATGCAACACTTGCCCCCATTAAAACTCCATCTGCAACTGCATATTAAAAAACAAATGCCTCCCTAAATAAAAAGGTCTTTACCTGATAGTGGAAAGATATTAGGGAAAGTACCAACAGGTCTTTCCGAGGAAGGGACTTCCACAATTTGGGAGCTACCACCAAGGAGGAATTATTCATTTAGATGACTCATTGTAATTGTTGGCTATCATTTCCATTGGCTTCAATGAGAGAGAAAGGGTGCATATTTGAAAATGACTTGACCATTTAAATTCAGCATAAACTTCTTACCTGTGAGATGGCCATGCATCCATTTAAAAGAATCAGCTTTGGGCCACCAAGTCTTTAGATCCAAATTTCATTTTGTCCATCAACTTGCTCAACATTAGAGATGAATCACTATGTCTCCTCCATTTGGCAAGATGACACTGGTAATACTGCTAACTACTTGCTCCAATTACTTTGTTTTTGAAAACTCTGCACATGCGATAAAAAGAATAATGAGACTACCTGAGATAGAAATGTGTAAATTGGCCCATTTGTGCCCCCATTTGCTAATTGCAAGAAAGATATCAATTTTATGTCTTTGTACTTAACATGATCTAGAATATTTCTTCTACCAGAAAATGTATATATTTAATATTTATATATTAAAAATTTAAATATAAAATATTCAAGAAGATGTACATGTTTGATACTTTTGGGTTCATGTTTATGCAACATGGATATGCATCTAACTGTGCATGTTCATAAAATATAATATATAAATCAATATACATATATCTAAATGTTCACTCCATAATTATATAGTGCTTTCTTTGTCCTAGGCCCTTTCTACATGCGGGCAGGGAAATGGGGAAAGCCATGCTAAAACGTGGGCTTACCTCATTCTGTCGTTGTGCGGAGCAGAGCATTTCGCTGCTCTACACGGAGCAGCGTCCCGCGGCATCCTCGGCACCCGGCAGCGCTCAAAATGGCGGCTTTTGACTGGCGGAGCCTCTCCACCAATTGGAGAAGCTTGCCAGCCGGAAATCCCACCCCCTGCCCGATCTGCAGGGATGCCCTTTCGCGCATACGTAAATCCATACGGGTGCTGCGACGGGGCTGCACGGGGCTGGATGCCCCATGCCTTTGAAAAACCACATAAAATGTGTTTTTTCAAAAGCATGCGGCGCCGCCACTTGTGGGCGCCCAACCGCGCATTGGCGTGTGGAATTACTCAAGAGTAATCCACCCCAATTCGTGTAACAGTGTAGATGACCTCCGTGGAGGTCAATCTACACCGTTTTTTAACCCCATGTGGAAAGGGCCCTAGAGTCAGTATTCCCAGATCTCCTGTTTTATATGGGATGTTTTAGGGGAGTTGAAATCTGGTCCTATATTGGAGCTGTGCAGAATCCCTCAAATCCTGTATCCATTGATATGTTGAGGCTGGGGCCCAGCTGTGCTCTCACAGTTGGTGGTACATGCAGCAATCAGCCTTATGTACCAAATGCTGAGGAGTTATGACTGATGTGGCACCATTCTTTCTTCCTTTCTCTGGCTGGTCAGGCAGAACTGCCCCAAATTCTGTATTTTTCTCTCTGATGTGAGTAGGCAGAGTAGGCAACAGCTGTACTCATTAAAGACTGACCCTGAAACATTTGGTACAGAGCAAAATGGCCTCAAATTGCATATCAAATGTTGTGTGTTTGTATGTATGGAGAGGGCTTTGTTGCAAACACCTTTGTTACTCTCTTTTGTTGCTGTCAGCTCTTCAGATCTATGCAAATGAAGTGAGTGGCATATGAAGCAGAACTAAATAAGGCCAATATCAAATCTCATGAAAGGAGGACTTCTTTTGAGAGTTCCAGGCTCCCACAAAATTAGAGAGTTGGCACATTGTTGATTAGTTCTAGCTAGAGTAGACCCATTCAATCAATTGTTGAATGGTGAGTCAATATGTGGACAAATCTAATGGATTCAATGGGTCTTCTCTAGTCAAGACTAAAAGAGGATTCAGGCCCAGACCTCTAATTTAACAAATTCCTAGAATTATCCTGAGAAACCCTTCACTTGCAAGATTTGATATGGGGGTTATATAGATCTCCCTCATGTGTACCACGCAGTCTTGAGCTAATTATAGCAGACATGTCCCACACCCACCTTACCTTACTCCTCTCCTTATAAAGAAGCACTGATCATCAACCATGAAATAACGAGACCAGACACAGAAAACTGGATTAAATAAGGACCACTTTGTTTGACTTTACATATTTAAGCTATGTTGGCCTGGAAATGGAGCAGAGGGATGAGCATTCTGGGGTGGGTCCATCTGACGCCATGACAACATCCTCATCTGTCTCTTATGCAAAGCACCCAAGGTCCAAGGGCAACCCAAAAAATATGGATTGCTGCCTACTTTAGCTTAATAGGAAGGTAACCGAGGGACTCTCACCCAATTTGCAGAACTGTGTAAGTGAGAGCCTGAATCCCATATTAGCCTCAAGGGTAGCTTCCTTCTATTGCCCTGGGACACAGGACTTTAAAAGGGACTCCAGAGCCCTACTCTACACCAGAAGATTGCCAGAAGGTGATAACCAAAGTCTTAAATTCTTCCTCCTGCTACTTGTCAAAAAAGAAGCTTATTTAACCATCCCAAGTCAATTGTCCAAATCCCATGGATACAGTATGGGATGAGAGGGAGAAGGTAAAAGGGGGAAGATTCCTGTCAATGTCATACTGCGCTGAAGGTGGGAGGGTGGGTTGTGCTGTAAGATCAAATAGGGCACATGATGGGGTGGTATCATTTGCAATGATTTGGCACAGGGTGCCAATCACTCAACATTTTGGTCTCCTCTATGGAGGCCACTAAATGGTTACCCTCCTCAGCAGTGATGTTAGGCATGCAGGTCCAGGTAAGCACAGTGTGAAGTAATTGATTGACTCTGGCTTTTGATTTGAGATGGTGGGTGTTTCTAGCTGGTGGATGAGTTCAGTTGCTTTATCAGTTTCTAGGGTGACCAACCATGCAGTGGCATCTGAGAGGGCTGTCTTCCATTCTAGATAAAATTTTAGACTCATTCAGAATGTTGCTTGTCTGACACAAGAGATGGAAGAATATTTGAAAATATTCAGAAAATGGTGAAAAAACATGTTTTTCAAGTGTTAGAAATCCTGATGAGAATAATCCAGGACAGACAAGAATCTTGATAGCTTGGGAGTTATTTTGAGCAGGAAGCAGCAGTTTCTATATAGTAAACAGCATTGTCTGCACAGAAAATGTGTTATTTCCATAGCAAATGCTGTTTTCTGTGCCAAAAAGAGTATGAATTTTATGTAAAATACATCTCCAACTTAAGTATTTTTGCACATGAAACATAATTTTCTGTCCAGAAAGTACTATATCTTCTGTGCAGAAAAAGCATTTTCATGTACAAAAAATGCTGCTTTCTGTGTAAAAACACTATGATCAAATTTTACAGGGAATAAGTCCCCAACTGTGAATACTCTTCAAAAACTCTGCAGTTTTCAAAAACTTTCTCACAGTTAGAAGAAAATTGCTAAAATTATTCATTGCTTTCTTTGAGAAGAAAATTAGTGAATAATTATATCACTGCCTGACATCAGAGGCAGACAGAAGTGTATGTGTATGAAATCCATTTTCTTTTCTCCGCTTTCCAGTTTTCATGCTAGCATAAGCACATTCCTTCTTCCTCATGTAACCCACCTCCTGTGCTGGCTTACAAAAGAAGTGCCTATTTTAAAAGCAACCATTGCTGAATCCTTTTCCTCTTGAGTTTGCCTTTTAGCGTAAGCATCTGCTCCTCTCCTCTCTTCCCCTCTATTCCCAGATAAACCCAAGATGCTTGGAGATATGTATCATTAGGGCACAATATTAATCAGACTTCTGAATTAGAAGCATGAGTAATATCACAACAAGTTGGGAAACTTGTCATTTTTTTCTTTCTTGCATGGACCTTGGAGGAAAGCCCAGCCACTTGCATACATTCAGGAAATCTGTTGCATCATTTTGTTCAAGGAAAATAGAGCATCCACACAAAGAATATTGCACATGTCAGCTTCAGGACACTTCACGGCAAAACCTTTTTGCTCAACCTGAGGCAGAATCAATTCCAACTCAATTACTTATAACTTCCATTGATACCAGTGGAGAATTAAACTTATTCTTAGCCCTACAAAGAATCTCAGTGTTTCAGATAAGGTTGGCACAGGTGTAATCCTACATTAGTTCATCATACATTTGAGATTGAAATGTTCTGTTTAAATAGGAACCTTTATTATTGTAGCTTTAAACAAGTCCTTTTGATCATGCTAGGAGAAATCTTCTCATTTGGCAGCCAAAGCCCTTACCCACTAGACTGAAATTTAATTATTGTTTGCCTACTGGATAAGCTGCTGACCTACACTTCAAAATCCTAGATGTATGGACTGACCAGTGTACTCAACCTCATGCAGAAAATGAAAAATGGGTGCTGTTTCCAATTCTCTTTGATTTACCAATTATATGCTGATCTAACACACTTTTCTATAGTATTTTGATTTTAGTAGAACAGCTGTTCTTTAATGTGATAATGTGTGGGTCTCACTGAAGTATGCTTTTAAGTTAGCCTCCACTCCTGAAACATATCTGATTACACAGAGCATGTGTTCAAAGGTGATCTTTCTTTCATTGTGTGAGTGTTTCAGAAGTAGGCACATATGAGTGCCACAATGATGCTCCAAATCTGGTGACTGCAGTGATATCATGTTATCTCTGTCTAGGAGTGCATTATTAATCCTCATTCTGTCCATTTTCCTACTTACCTGGCTAAAAGGAAAGACATTTTAAAACGGCAATACATTAATATAGGACTTAGATCTACCATGCTGCCATCCACTGCCATCCACCAGAGTCTATTTATTTCTTTTATTTATTAAATTTGTTACATAAATGATATTCAAGGCAGCTAACAGTAAAGTGAAACAAAGTACCTTTAAAAGCATAAAACAAATGAATTGAAATGTAATATGACTTGAGGACTTGAGCAATTAAATTATGTTATATAGATATAGATATAGATTATATATGTTAAAAAAAGGTCTATCCTGGCAAAAACCTTGCTACATTACTACAACCAAGAATGAAAATAGTATTTCCTTAACAAAAAGTACTGAATCATACATTGGGTCAAAAATACATTTTCAAGCCACAGTCACTGAAACCTCTTATCCCTCCTTTTCTCCACTGTGTGCATTTTCAAAGGTTGCAAATTTAAATCAAATTTTTAACTGAACAGCAACAATACAACATACTCTACACAGTCTACACCAAAACCAGCACATATACTATTTCTGAAAGTTCCATGCATCCCACAAGCAGCAGTGCAGGACTTGCTTGTAGAAATCTTGCTGCTCAGCAGTGTTATGAGCAACCTCAAAGTTCTAAATGAAAATACAAAGTACGGTAAATACAAGCTGATAATATAAAGTCCAGTATAGATAATATTCCATTCCCTCCTGAATTATACATTAAAATTGGTTATCTAATTCAAGGTGAGATGGGCTTACTTTTTACGCCAGGCAGACACAGATCCTTTCCCCTCCAGTAGGCTCTCCAAACTCACCTGATATGTATAGCTCTTTACTTTGGGTGTCCCTACCCACTGGACCAAACCAACTGCAGCTAGTACAGGATTTTTCTGGTTGTCACACTTTCCCCTCTTCCAGCCAGTAAATGCCTGCAAGTCTGGAGTCTGACATTGCAGGAGGAACTGATGCTCCTTGGGCCATGACTGGAACAAAACAGACACACATATAATCCTAAACTACACATTTGTATGCCAACAATAGTTTTTGTGGGAAAAATGTTTTGTATAAAAAACAGTTTTGTATAGAAAATGATGGGCTTTGTCCAAAATACAGATATTTTGGAGCTAAGTATAACCCCAACTTTGGTGGAAATTAAGTTTTGTGATGAATAAGTTACAAACTGAAAATTCTCCTCAGTTCAGGATTCTTCAGAGTTTCTCAACACTTGGAATTTATTTACTTTACACACACACACACACACACACACACTATTTTCCTATTATTTTCAAATACTCTTTTCATTGCTTAAGAAATGTGCATAAAATGCATATTAGGAGAATGGGCAGGAAACATTTGAATTGAATTGCTCTTGTCTGAAGGAATGAAACAACAAAAACAAAAACGTCCCTAGTGCAGCTAGCAGAAGGACAACAAAGATGGGACAAGACAAGCCTCTCTTGGGATGGAGTTCCCAACGCCTTGGCATGGCCACTCAAGAAGCCCTCTCAAACATCTATCAAACACATTTCTGAAAGTAGCAGGTCTTTCTTGAAGAAGTTAAAGGCTCAGCAGAGTAAATTCAGAGAATGGGAGGGGGAGGAGTGGGACGAATCTTGTACCACCTTTGAAACTAACCATTTATGTATTTCACCCAACATTTTGTAGATTAAGATCTACTACCTCAGTTGCATTATAGTGCACAATGTTCAAGCCTCAAGTATCATAAAGGATTTAATTTTTGTTACTTGAATTTGCAACAGCTGTATGAATTCAAGCATGATTACTTATAACTGTTGAAACATTTATGTCACACAGACTGGTACTCTAATTTATTTATTTATTTTAAAAAAGTTACATTAATTCCAGTAGATATTGTGATGTATGCATTTAATATGAAGTGATGAGTATTATTTCAGGAAACTTAACACGACTTTAAAATGTACAGAAATCTGAAAGTTTTTTTTCACAAAATCCCAGTAGTATAAATCTTTAATATGTTTATAAACTTGTAAATTAAGGATAGTTTATGTACTCACATGTCTTCTGAGACCTGCACATTAGGCAATAGAACATTTAGCAGCATCTACTCTTACTGAAATCAGTGTTTGTTGGTTTATGCTTATTCCCTCTCCTGCAATCAATCAAGTGACTTTCTCAGATAAAATATTTACATGAAGTAAAGAACTCTGGAATTGTAGGTCTGGAATTTACTTTCAGGCTTTAAAAATCTGCGGTTCAAACTTACTTGTAATGTTGGTTCTGTTTCGAAAAAGCAGATTATTTTTAAATTTCTCCCAAGAGCTAGAATAGTCAGTTTTGCTAATACCTAATTCAGCATAATTATAGTGAATAAGAAATATGTGAGAGCCAGCATGGTGTAGTGATTTGAGTGTAGACCAGGGTTTGATTCCAGGCTCAGCCATGGAAACCCATTGGGTGACCTTGGGTGCAACACACTCTTAGACCCAGAAAATCCCATGATAGGTTCACCTTGCGGTCACCATTAGTCAAAAATAACTTATGACAAAAACAAGAGATGTATAGACAAACCAGTTTAACAGCCATAGCATAAACTTTTCAATTTCTAATTCATTTTAACTCCTTCCTTGAGGAAAGAGCATATTCATATATTTTTTGGGGGGGGGGTGGATTTTCTTTTTTGTTTCTGAGGTAGAGTAGGCTGGGCTTGTTCCCTTCCATCATCCATCACCTTTGTATCCTGTGTGCACACTCACATTCTGACTAGTTCCAACTGAAACTTGAAGCTGCCACACTCTCCAGCATTTCACACATGAAGACAGGGCACATGTGGCCAAGCAACATCAAAGTGTGGTCAAGATGGCAAAAATTATTAATGAAAAAGGACAGATAAGCTAGGGGAGGCTGTAACAGTTTGCTTTTGCCTGAGCCTACTGGGAATGTCAGGATTATGCCTTCCTTCCCCTCTGATGAGTTAACTGAGTACAAACTACTTTTGCACATTGAACTCTGTTTACACTAATTGAAGTAGACCAGTGACAAAGGGGAAAATAACAAAAGGAGAAGAAAGTAGAACATTTTAACAGCAGCTGAAAAATGGGATGACAGAAGATTTGTTGGAACTGGCGCTGCCAAATTGGGACATGGTTATAAGCAGAATCAGTAGGCTATAATGTGTATGTTTGCACATGACATGCTGCTAGATATGTTTGTGAATTCTATGTTGTTGTACTGCATATGCAGTGCCCCTATGTGCTGCTGTATATATTTATGAGTAACATAGCTACACATGTTTGCATGTAGCATTTTGTATGTTTCTGCATGATTCTTCTTGTTGTTTGCTCCTGCTTTTGTTTACATGTCACATGTTTTCTGCGTGTTTCTATATGGCAAGATCCTTTGCATGTTTCCATTTGAGATCATGATGCTTGTTTTTGCTTGCAATGTCTACTTCATATTTTTGTGTGTGAGTAGGATAGGTGGAAAGGGGCCAAGAGAGAGAGGACAAAATTGCGTGATTTCTTAGGATTCGCAGTCCAGACTTGGCTGACTTTGCCTAATGATCTGTTTGACATAGTTATAAGATCTTTGCTATGCTCACTTTGCTGTCATTGATAAAAACTGGGGACTATATTCCAGGACTGTTGTTAAGTCCATCATCTCAGCCTCTTTTCTCCCTAAGCAGCTACGCAATGTGTCTTGTAGCCTTTTTTTACTTTTTGGGCAAACTGTGGAGATAATACTGAAAACTAGAATAATGAGGTAATAAAATGACAGTGCAGAATTGATGTAAATATTGCTGAAATTATATGTATAGTATTTTCAATACCACAGTGTGCACTGTAAACAATTTTTACAGAATCACATAGATATTAAAGTTTGATATCTTTCACCAGAGAGCTTCTGAAATTAGTGAATTTCTTAATTTAAAAATTCTAGGTTTGTTTTTTTTAAAAAAACAAAGTGAAGAACTAAGGTGCTTGCAAGTACCAAACAGCAAATAAATAAACATTTTTTAAAGTGCTTTTGCTGAACAACCAGGAAAATAACAAAACCAGTGTCAAACATGAGGCACCCAGGCTCACTGAAGGCCTGCCCAGCCTGACACCTCTTTATGCTCAGGTCTGAACAGCCAGGGAGATCTCTTGAGCCAGGGCTATGACAACCAGGTCTGCCTCAGTTCTCCCTTCACTGAGAATGCAGCTCCCTCTTCTCTCTTGTCCCCTCTTGGCTTCTCCTTCCAGGATTTCCCCCTTCTACTATCTTCCTTAAATCTGCCCCTTTTCAGATATAAGGACGTATAGTAGACATGCAGTTTCGGGTCAGCCTAGATGACTTCTGGGTGTGAGGGAAAAACAGATAATTTCCTCTGGAATTGAAGCCCCTCTGTGTTTGAAGGAGACAAAGAACTTTGTTATCAGTTTGGCTTGACGTGCTAGCTCTTGGCAGCGTTACAGAAGATTCGCAACATTTTGTAGACACTCACTGGTGGGAACCTTAGTACTCATCAGTTTCTTTTCTTGAACATGTGATGTATTTGTACTGGAGATGTATAAATTGCTTTGAATGTAAAGAGGCGGGGCCCAGACTTTTGAGAAGGATCTCTCTGGGACATTGTGCACAATAAATCTTTTTGCTAAAACCGTGGGTCTCTATCTCAGTTCTGCTACAGACAAGCAGTGATTTATTTCTTCAGTGACCATGGTATTATTGGAACTATGGTAAAAATGGTACAATTGGTAGCGTGCATACTCCAGGAGGTAGAATAATACTCTGTGAGACTGTTTTAAGGAAACAGAAAGTCAAACATTTATTGCAACACTGTTACTTAAATTTGTATGTAACTAAATGTTTATAAAACCCCACATGCTTCTTCTCTCTCTCTCTGTCTCTCTCTGCTTAGTTCATTGACTGTCTCTCATACACTCTATTTCTCAGTTCTCTCTAACACAGAGCTCTTCTTCCCTACTTCTCTACTGACTCCCCTCTACTCACTCCATCTGGCAGTTAAATTTCCATTTTTTTCTTTTTTTCCCTCTCCCTCCCCCAGTTTGCCCCTCCCTTGAGCTCTCCCAGTTCCATTTGATCAGCCAACCTCTCCTGGTCACTATGTAGCTCTGTTACCATGCCCCTCCCTTCAGACTTTGTCACAACCGGACACAGAGAATGGGTTGTGAATGAGCCACTTTATTTAAATTCTAACCTATTTATTAACTGATGTTTGACAGCTGGAAAAAAAAAAGGGTGGGACCAGCCTATTGTGGGAGCAGCTCAGGCAGGTGGTCTTACCTGGGCTTCCCCCAGCTTCTCCTGGATGAAACACCTGAGTCCCAAGGACAACTCTGCTCCCTGGCCAGCCTGCAATTGGAAGGCCAAGCCAAGATTCTCTTCTCCAAGTCCCACAAATTAAACTTGGTGTTTAGCCCTCAGCCCAGTCCCAAGGAAAGTCTCTATCACCACCACCCCAGTTTCAGGACCTAAAGAGGCAGTTCTAGAGACTTCTCCTTCATCAAAAGGTTGCCAAAGGTGTTCACCAAATCCCACTTCTCCCCCTACTAGCTTCCAAGTGATTGCTTATTTAAGACACTACTCTAAGCCAATTGTCAAAGTCCATATTTTACAGTGTAAAGTAGGCAAAAAAAAAAAAAAACAACCTGTGGAGAATGGGGGAAATCCCATTCTGCCCCAAAGGGACCAGCTGAGTTCATACTATGTAAAGGAGAGGGAGCGTGAGTTGACAATTCAAGGCAAAAGAGAGCGAGGAGATGGCAGCTGGGTCTTAAATCCCCTCTGGCCCTGCTCTTATGCTGTCTGTGATGGTGCCACATGCTGCAACACATTTACATTGCCTATCTTCCCTGGGGGTCAGCAAACATGTCTCCTTCTCCATATTGCTTTGTGTTGTGGCAGGGGGAGGCGAATTATAACTATTAAGCTCCATGTACCAACATTTACAATGTTTCTGGTACATCAATAGAATTAGTGGAATAATGACCGAAATCCATTGGTTTGTTTGTTCTAAATATAGTAGACCCATTGAATCAATAAGAACATGGCACGTCAACAATTTTGTATTTTCCATTTATTCAAATACTTTATACTAGATACGAATACCCACCAATAGAACTATCTTTCTGCAGTGGTGGGATTGCATTCTCCTGTGAGGCAGAAGTCTATGCTGACAGTGACAGTGGTGCTGGTAGGGTCTTCCTACCCTATTCAGATTTTTGCTGAGGAAGCCAGATTAAATATGCCAAGCAACTACTGGGTAGCAGCAATAGTGGGAGGTGACACTTAATGGAAGATCTCTCAGAGACAACAGCAGTGACACCATAGCCAATGCTGGTTAGTATTCTGCAGAAGGATGCATAGTAAACCTCTTTTGAATGTCTTTTGCCGTGATTAAAATAATGAAAATGGACATGCAAGAAGTGCAGGAAAAAACAAAACAGTTGGAAAAAAAAGAAGAAAACCCTGGAAGAAAATCAGAGACAGGAAGACTTGAGAATGTCTTTTGTCATGAAAAAACCTATGCTGAGACAATCCAGAATGAAACAAGAGATAGTGCCAGTTGATGACACTCCCAGGTTGGATGACACTCAAGAAGATACTGAGGAGACAACTAAGAGTAGCATGGTAGCTAATGACAGAACTGGACTCGAGTTTGGAGGTGAAAAGAAAGTCTGAAACTGCATAACACAGATTGTAAGAACATGGAATGTAAGAAGCATGAATCAAGGGAAGCTAGACATAGCAAACAAGAAATAGACCATATAAACATTTCAATACTTGCAATGGGACTTTTTTCACCCACATAAAAGTTTTTTTCCTAGGAAGAATATGCCACCGTGGCCTGAGAGAAAATTAGAAGTTGGATGTTCTAAGGCAGAAAGTATCAACAAATCAACATGAATTCTGCTCAGTTTCTTGTTTATTCATTATTACGTTCATTCTTTCTCATTTTCATATCAATGTGCATGTTTTTTCTTAAAGTGTACTTAGAAATGCAATTGTGTGTATTGTTCCTACTATTACAAAATCTGTGTGTAATCAGATAGGCATTAGAGTGAATGGTTTCCCTCTGATGTGTGCATTGTTCACTAATATCAGAGTTGGATTTTTAAACTGGAAAGCAAAGCTAAATATCTAAGCAAGTAGTGTAAACATTCTGAGTACTTATTCCAATTATTTTCATTTTTTTTTTGTATGCATGTGCTGATTAACTGCATTACAAAACTTATGAAAACATGAATGCTGCTGTATAACGGGGTTGGAGTTTGTGTGTAGGTCTGAAGGGTGGAGAATTGGTTCATCCACATTAAAATTCAAACCAAATGAATGCCACATCAGTGCTTATAAGAAAAGGATCTGGGTTGGAGTGAATGACATAGCTATGATGCAGGCCTAATATTTTGGTAGTCGCCTATGGAAATAGGAGACTGACGAGGAGTAAGAGTTTTGCTTGCTGTCATGGGCCTCCTCTCCATATTCTGCATGTGTTGGATTGTCCTTCAGATGTTTAGGTACTTTATATATCTCTATATCTGTATGATTGATTTATATCTGTATGATCGATTTGCTCTGTAGTGGAGAACTGTTCATAAGATACTGTTATTTTTCCATGTGGAAAATCATTTTGAGAGTCAGTTTATTCTGTGACATAACTTTCATTTACCATATTGTATCTGGTAAAACATAATAATCAAATCTAGTCAGGTAACTTTTATTTATATGCCCATTGTTTGCAATTAATGGCACTCAGAGAATGCAGATATAAGATACAGATACATCAATAGCTGATGACAATAAACTCTATTACAAAACTAATGAGATTAGTGAACAAAGGATTTTAGTAGACAGCATAACAATATTCAATTTCTCAGGTTGGGAAATCATTTTATTCAATGACAAGATTGAATGTTTCCTTAATGCCTGAAAGAAGAAATAACGTAGAGGTGGTTGGACAACTCCTTAGAGATTATCTATTTTCTCCTTATTGATTTCTGTGTTGGACATATTTGCAAGCCATCTGGCTAGAGAGCTGTGTGTGCATGTGTATGTCTGCAAGCATATACATTGATGAGAAACCTTTCTTTCCCCCATGCTGCCTTCCCCCAAATTATCTGAGGGAAAGCAAAATACATACTTACATACTACATACTTAATGAAAGTCTGCTTTAGACCTGAATGTCTTTGTTAGTGTCTGGTGTGCTTGCAAAGCATCTGTAGTTGTCTGCGCCTATGTTACTATTTTCAAATACATGACAATTACTTCATGGTGGATCTGGTCATGTCATCCTTTGCTTTAACTTCTTCCCAGCATTATCTCTGACAAGCACACAGGGTATTGATTAGATAACTACCTGTCTCCAGATTTTCCCTTGCTTTAAGAAAAACATGCATTCCTTGTTCAAGTAAGACTTCTGATAGCCAGGCTAGACTGTTCTGACACTTTGTGTGATGATGATTTATCATTTTAAGACTTGCAACACAACTGAAACCAAGAATCTTCTTCCTGCCCTGCTGTTTCCTCTTACGCATTTCCTTACTGGTAAAAGCCTTACATTCCTTTTTTTTTTTTTTTTAAAAAAGGGCAGAATGACGAAGGAAGTATCTTGTGGAACATTTGTGCATGTGTGTGTGTGTGTGTGAGAGAGAGAGAGAGAGAGAGAATTGATGGTTACAGTTCTTTATTACTAAGACCTGTTTGGCTTAAAAATACAGTCAACTCTCCACATGTGCTAGGGTTAGGGATACAAGACTTCCAGAAAAGTGGAAAAATCACAAATATCAAAATGTGTCTGTGAGAAGGGGCCTGAGGCAGGGTGGGAAGAACATACGCCCAAGGCCCAAAGCAGGTCAAGGAAAGGAGAGGTAAAGAGAGGTAAAGGGATGGGTCTGTGTGGTGGCCCTATACTTCCTCTCTTACCCATCTCCTTCCTTTGGTGTTTATGGGGCATCAGGAGAGAGTTTGTGGTGCTGGTGAAGAAGGAGGAGGAGCACCAGAAGTGAGTTTTTAAAAGGCTGCACACTCTAGATGGTGCTGCTGAGAGGGAACATCCCCCCAGAAAAGGAGTGCCTGAGATGTGGGGCAGGGGTTCGAGAAAGCTGTAAGTAATCAAATTCATGAAAGTCAGCCCTGGAAAAGTGGAGGGCTGACTGTAATTTTAAAAAAGTAATTATAAGTAAATAATCAGCAATAATAAAATAATGTATAAATACATATACATATGTATACATAAATACATATAATTTCTTATATGAAAATCCTTTAAATTAGCTGTTTTTATTAGGGGACATGATAACTTCTTGATTGAAATTTTGTTGCATTCTTGAGAATCCCACTATCTTTCCTTTCTTTTTCTTTTTCTGATGTGGAAATTCATATATATATTTGTATGTATTTATACATAGGAGGGATGTAGAGAATATTTGCAAAATTTTTCTTCTTTGATTAGAAAAGATGTGTGAATACAGTGGAACATTCTGTTGGTGAAAAAAAAAATCACCTGCTGCAAGATTTGTTTTACTCTAAGAACAAACAAAAAGCCTAGCATTTTTTCAATGTTTCCATTTTTTGTTTTGTAAAAAGCATTTTCCCTCACAAAATAATATATTTTTGCACAAAGCACTGTATTTTGTACAAAATATAATGTGAGGATAAACATTTTTTTGCCAAAAAAAAAAAATCAAAATGCAAAACCAAAAACCAAAATTGCAGACTGATACTACCAATAGATGTGGTGTATATTGATTTCATTAAGGCTTTTGACTAAGTCCCTATTATATTCTTGTGAGCAAACTGATGAACTGTGGACTAGATAGTGTTGCAGTTAGGAAGATCTGTAGCTGGTTGACAGAGAGAACCCAGAGAGTATAACCAATGCTTGCTCTTCATCCTGAAGAGAAGTGACAAGTGGGGTGACTCTGAGTTCTGCTCTGGGCCTGGTGTTGTTTAATATCTTTATAAATGTTTATAATATCTTTATAAAAAGTTATGCTTATCCAATTTGCAAATAATTTCCCCAAATTATGAGGAGTAGCTAGTACCAGAGAGGACAGGAAGAGAATTCAAAATGACCTTGACAGATTGGAGAGCTGGGCCATTTATTTCAACAGAGATAAATGCAAGGTATTACATCTTGGCAGGAAAAATTAATGCACAAATATAGGATGGGTGATAATTGGCTTGAATGCAGTACATGTGAAAATGATGATCTAATGGTCTTAGTAACCCACAGCCTAAAAAAGAATCAAAAGTGTGATGCAGCAGTCAAAAAGCCAGTGTAATTCTTGTCTGCATCGACAGGAGTATACTGTCCAGACCAAGGGAAATAGGAGAGGGTTTGTGGTGCTGGTGAAGGACAATAGCAGTCCCATTCTGTTCTGCTTTAGTCAGACCTCACATGGGACACTATGTCCAGTTTGGAAACCACAGGTCAAGAAGGATGATGACCAGCTGTAATGTGCCCAGACAAGAACAACCAAGACATGATCAACTTTCTGGAAATCAAACTTTACGAGGAACCATTTAGGGAACTGAGTATGTTTAGCTTGGAGAAGAGAAAACTGACAGGGGAAAGGTGGCTATCTTTAAATTTCTGAAAGAATATCATATAGAAGGAGGAGTGAGTTTATTTTTTATTGCTCAGGAGACTAGGACATGAACCAATGCATTTAAGTTACAAGTAAAAATATTCCACTTAAACATTAGGAAGACCTTTTTTAAAATAAGAGCTGTTCAAAAATGGAATAGGCTCAGAGAGTGGTGGACTCTTTATGCTTGGAAGTCTTTAAACAGAGGTTGAATGAGCACTTTTCAGGACTGCTTTGGTATATTCCTGAATAGTAGGGCTTTGGACTAGGTGGCCTTTGTGGTCCCTTCCAACCCCATGATTCCTTCCATTCTATAATTCTGTGTTTACTTCAAAAAATGGATGGGGAAGACAGTGGTTGGATTCACATTATTTTTCTCTCAAAAATGTCAGTGTTCTGAAGCCCTGAGATCATTATTAGTTCTATAAAAATTCATAAAACAGAAATGTTAGGTATTCTCATGGAGTTACAGCTTTCTTTCCCAGCCCTCTTGAAAATTATTTTAAAGCTGAAACAACAAAGAGCTCGTGTCATAAGCTTTAATGGATTTCAGCCCACTTCATCAGATAAAAAAAAAAAAGTATAGCTCCAGCAGGGAAACATTTAAGCACAGTTTTATTTTAGAGCATATTCTTTTATTTTTGTGATTTGATATGCTGTGATTTGATGTTGTTAAAATTAAATTGGAAACAATAAGGTCGAATAAGGGTATACACATGAAACACAGTTCAGCCGTCTCTTTCCTAAGTCTGATCTGCTATACTTATATGAAGCTTCTCTTTTCTGCAAGAGGTCAGAAACATACCCAGCCCTGGCCCCAGCACTGAGAGGACCCTGAAACTCTCTTGGTGCTGGAATGGGGAAAATAATGATGTCTGAGAATGGGGGCAAGAAATGAGGAAGATGCTTGGTGGACCAGGTGGGAAATATTTTTGGGCCAGTCAAATAGAGACGTGGGGGTGGGGGGTGATTCACCCTGGGCTGCAGTGTTTTTGAGGTGTCCTGGCCTGTAGCCATGCCTCACAGGCTCTGGCCATGCCCCCACACACCGCGGTCACGCACAGTGGCCATGCCCCTCATGCCATAGCCCTGTCTCCCTCCTGCCCCGCCCACACACTCCAAACTCCGCCACTGTTTTGGGCTGGACATTATCTATTCCTGATTTAAATGAAAGCAATAGATCAGTTGGTGCAAAAGGATGTTTATGCAGATAACCTTCCTCCATTGAAATCAATCAAGTTTCCAATGGGCACTAAAAATTGTGTTAATCTGAACATATGGAAATATAGATCAGGCAGTAGTTAGGCCAAACAGATGCCAAAGTCACTGTGAGAATGAATGAACTGAATGGTTCCAGAAGGAATGATCTGTCAACCACCTCATGTATTTTGCAGCTATAAAAATCATTTTCCAAATGTTATGTGAAGTGGTAATGTTATCATCTGATTTACTAATAGATTGCAGTGTTCACATTTGCACATATAGATTTTTCCAGAGTAAACAACTGGTAAGTCTCATTGTTGTTTGTCTATTGATACTGTCATTTGCTACATATATATTGTATAGAGAAGCCTGACTCTTTAATTTGAAGATGTTCTTATTCTTACTTAGTTGAGCTGGTTCAGATGCATGGAGGAAATAAATAAATAAATAAATAAATAAATAAATAAAGAAAGAAAGACTGGCAAGAGGCCATTCTAGCTCTCCCATCCATGAATCTAACTGCATATTATGTAAATTATTAAAATTATGCATATAATAATATTCTGCTTCATAATTATGCAGATTCAATACAATAATAGTTACCTTGTTTCTGCCACTGTGTTTCAACCATTGTACCATTCATGCAGTAATTGGTCTTATTAGAGGAGTAGTATAGATTAATGTTTATAGTTGGAATGCAGCAATCTTGTTGGTCATATTGTGTGACCTTGAGTCATCACTACCTTTGAGTGACTCTACCTTACTGGGTTGCTGTGGATTTAAATAGCACGAAAGGAACCATGTAAATTGGCCATGTACCCTCATGCTTAGAGACTTTTAATGCTTTTCTTATTACTTTCCTGTTCCATTTTTGCCATCTGTTTATTAGTGACAGCATAAAGATACAGATTCATAGAAATGTTGCAAGAAGCTCCCAAGAGTGTTTGCCATCTGATTCACAAGTAAAATGAAGATGCCATTAAGGACAAACTTAAAAACCACACCTCTTCCCTTGCACTTTGCTTCATCTTGTATCGTCTTCTCTTTCTCTTTGCACCCTCTTACTGCACCTCTTACAGTCTCTTCCCTCCTTTCCTCTCTCTTGTCCTAGCTCATGCCTTCAGTGTCTCCATCCCTTACTCCACAGTAGCATTCTTCTTCCATCCTTGCCTGACCTTGCATCTTTACCATGTTCCTACCTTGCTTCTTATCCTTCACCATTCATCATCTCTTACCTCCTTATTTCCCCTTGTACCACCACTCCTCCTTCTCTTTGCCTTCAGTCACCTTATACCTATCTCCCTTGCTCCTTGCACTCTGCTACTGCACCTCTCACCCTTTCTTCCATCTTTCCATTCCTCTTGCCTCAGATCATACCTTTGGTATGTCTCCAGTCTTACTTCCTGTACTCTGCTTCTTTGGCCATTTCCTCTATTAAACTGTTATATTGCTATTATTCTGCTTTCAACATCCTGTGGAGTTACGAGGTTTGTAGCTTACTGAGGCCAAAGACCTCCTTCCCTAAACTGCAAAGCCGAGGATTCCAAAGGATGTTGAAAATAGAACAATAGCACTATAACAGTGTAGTGCAGAAATAGCCTTTGTCTCATGTTCTGCCACCATTTCTTCCTCTCTTATATCTTTTGTCAACTTATTCACCTTTGGACCTTGCAGCCATCTGCAGCATCTCCTACCATCACCTCCTTTCCCCACTTTGCTTCATCTTGCCCCTTCCCTTCCTTGGAGCAACAGGTGTAACTCAATCACCTTGCCTCTCCTTGTGATTCTTCCTGTCTTCCCTTTCAAGGAACAGCTGTTATACAAAGCTGCCAGAAGGTAGTGGTGCCTTTGCATCTACTGCAAGATAAGGAGCAGAAGAAGAAGGTGTAAAGCAAGATGGAGGGAGGTGGTACCAGGAATAGCAGTGGAAAGGGGAGATACAGGGGAGGTGGAAAGAAAATAGTTTCCCCCCCCCCACACACATCATACAGTAATAGCACACTAAGTTTCTGTCATAAATTGGAATTTATTTTTTGGGGTATGTAATAAAAATTCTTAACATTGCTAGATCAAGGAAGTAAAAACAGATACCATAAAACTAAATACTAATCTTGTATTCCTGCTCTTACCCTGCTTTGTTGCATCCCTCTTCTTTTACTCCAGTGGCTTCATTGCTTTCTGTGCAGTTTTTGCAAAGAGCTCTGTACAACAGGCATCAGCTCGGCTTTCTTCAAAAAAGCAACAAATTCCTTGAGAGTTGTTAAACTGATCCAGGGAATATGAGATTGGGAGTATGAGAGGAAGGGTCACAAATACTGATCATAGATTTAAGACTTCATTCATTGGCTAAACACACTAAAAAGCAGGAATATGTTGTTTTTTTCTTGCGGAACATTTAAACAGAATAGTGACTGCACATTTTATTCCTGTAAGGGCTAGAGGCTGATTTCTAAAAAGACTTAGAAACTAGGCCAGGTGGAAATCCCAATAGGCTTAGGTTGATCTGCATAGAAACTTGGTGAAACCCAGCCAACTGGATGGAAAGGCAGCCTCAGACAAGACTGTTCAAAATCCTGTACAAAAAAATAGATATGACTGACATTTCCAACAGTTTAATGTTTAATATTCACTGACTCAAACTGAAATTTTGAAATAAAAGAAGGAGGAGAGGCATAAACCAACCCTCTCATCTGAATTAAAGAATATTATTTTCTTGCAGCAATATCATTATTATAATTGATTTTCTAGTAACTTCCTCGATTTTGTTTTGGAGTGATCCACAAGCCAATTAAACTGAATTTAAGTTGAATGATACTTGTTGTGATGAAGTTCTGAGAGTGTGGCCATCTTAAGTGCCAGTGCAGCCAGTTATATAGTGGCAGGTTGCTAGGCAACTAGAATAGCACCTCAAGAGAGAAACCCAGCCCAGTGGTATGTGGGAGGGGCTTGTGACTAAAAGAAAAAGTTATATAAAGCCAAATACCTGTGGCTATTCATTCCTTCTGTGAGAATATAGCAAGGACTAGTAGAGTCACTCAGAGAGTGTGGCTGTGTTGGGAGGTTTAATTTTCAGTGGAAGCCTAGTGAGAGGCAGAAAAGCATTTAAACCTTAGTAGAATCTGTTCAGAGACTGTGACCTAGACTGGGGGTTAAGTCTTTGGTGAGAGTTTAGCCAAAGGGTTCTTATATGATACTTGTACTTATATTAAAGTCTAAAGATTATAATTGAACTGTCTAAAAAGTACTCTCAAGAAAGATATCAATTTTTACCTGCATAGGAACTCCAATACTTTATTCGTATTATTATCTTAATTAATATTACAGTTTATTATTATAAGTACTGACTCGGCTGAGTTGTACACAGTACAATAGTTACTTTATACAAACACAGAAAATATAGTACCATAAAATTATTAAGGAGTTCTAAACAAACATTGGAAATCCTTACCTTTTTACACAAATATGATATTATAAGGGGAGAGGCAGAGCTTTGCGGTTAAGACAGGGCAACTTATCAGATTGGGAACTGCTACACCAATCTGGGAGAAGTAAGGGCCTGTCACACTTGTGGTTTATCAAATCAGCTTAAATTCATATATTCCAGTTTAACTGATGTATAGGTAAAGCTAATAGTGTAACTGGTGGAAAGGGAGCATATTTTTAGTGAAATCATTAGGGACTTCAGATTCCAGCAAGTCTATATTACAAACCAGCTCCATGTCCCCAATAGTAGGATTAAGACAGCTTTGCTTCATTGTGATAATTTGTTTTTAAAGATATGTCAATGTTTTATCTTCATTGAATTTGCTTTGTGTGTACTGCAGATATATTAAACACAATTGTCCCAGTCCAAAGTATGCAAATGTTCTAAAGAAATGCTGTCTGCTTTTTTCCCCATGGAAAGTATGGTATGGAAAAAACTATGAGCCAGGACTCAGTTCTGGATTCATGTTTGGGTAGTGAGGCATCCATGTGGCAAATTGATATGATATTCAAGATTCTTTTATTCTGACTCATATGGCTTATTTGTGACAGGATTAGGTCCAGACTGCCATACGAAATGTGAAGCCACTGAAATTTGTGGGACATGGGTTAGACATGATTGGGATACATTCCAAGATTAGGAATCTCAGAATCTGTTTCAGAAATAGGTTTTGATAAGGATAAACTGGAAAGCAGCCAGTGAAATCCACAGAAGAAACTGAAGAGATGTCTCAAGGAACTAAAAAGATGCTTTTATTAGTAAAAATAAAACAGCAATCTTTTTAGCATCTTGAGACATCACTCCAGTTTCTTCTCAGAAACTAATGACTTAGTTTTAGAGTTCTGAATCAACCATCTTTATAAATGAAACAATAAACAAAAAATCATTGTATCTTTGCTACTGCAAGGAGAGAACAGTAGTTTTCTGTTTACATCGGCATTGTGTGAAATGGAACTAGTTGTCTAGTTGAAATCCTTGCCCATTGCCTATTGAGGCTACTGTTTTCTTTGTTGGGCAACATCCATGTATTACGTAGGCTTCAGTTAGGAAAATGTTGATGAGGAAAAAAATATTAAAGTTTTCTGACTGCCATAGTCCTAACCCTCCCCCCCCGCCCTGCTGTGGCTGCAATTTAAAAATGTTATTATCCACAAAAAATTATGGGATGTCTAAATACAGATGTCCCTCCAGTTTGTCTAGTTGCATGCTAACAATGAACTTTGGAATTTTCTCATTGATACCTGTACAATCATACTAATTAAGCTATCAGGCAGGATTTTATTATTAAAAATTATATCTTGCTATATGTATGATTCACTAAAAAGCTGTATCCTAGATATTTCTCATATCGAATTTACAGACTGTCAAGGATGAGAAAACTGGTATGGTCTCAAAAATATGTGCCATTTAGTTCTTTAGATATGTTTAGGATATCTGTTTCTGACATGTAATGCCTCACATTCCATTGTACATTCTTGTCTTGTTATACTTTTTGCTGCTTATCAAAGTTATTAGCAGTCAGGTTCAATCTGCTTTCCTTATTTTCTTGTAGCTTCAACCTGTTTTTTTTGGCTTTATGTTTTCAAAGGACAACTTCAGTTCAAAGTAGGGATATCAGGGACTACCCTGAATTTGGACTATAGCTCCCACCGTTCCTCAGCACTGACTATGCTGGCTAAAACTGCTAAGCATGACAGTCCAATAGTAGCTAGAGGGCTGCATGATTTACAGCCCTGGTCTCAGCTAATGGTCACGGATAAGAAGTTATGCATCTAATGAACAGGTTTTTCTTCCATTTTTAAAATAACAAATCACGCTCTTGAACAGAGGAAAGAGAAAAGCTTTCAGGTCTTTGACAGGTGTTTGCTGACCATCAGGGGTGTCTTGTCATATGTGTGTGTGTGTGTGTGTGTGTGTGTATACACACACACCACCTTTCTGTTCAAATCACTTTGATAAAATCCATCTGTTAAAGATGTGGCATGTCAAGGTGTTCCTTGTCCAAATGAAATCAATAGGTTTTTCTTCTTTCCATCTTCATTCAATTGCTTTGGTAAAAGATCTATGTCTTGCATAAGAGACAAAAACAGTCATTGATGCTTCCTTCTTCCAATCTTATTCACACTGTGGATTTTACCCTATGAAAATATAACCTGGTAGCTTTTTAGTAAATTGAAGATGATTCTTCTGAGTTTGCAAGATCTGAACAGAGCAGAGGGTGACTGGCATTTCTGGGAGGCTGTTCATTCAAAGGGTCACCATAAGTTGAAGTTCAGTTGACAGCAAATAACAGCAACAAAATGGTCTTCAAAACAGACAATGAGAAGATGTGATTATTACTTGTTGCTGTTTCACAACTCTGAGGACAAATCTAAAAACTGTAAGAGAGATTGAGATTCTGGGTCGCTGTTATCTTGTCCAAAGCTTGGAAATCTCTCTCTCTCACACACACACACTCTCACACACTTCCTATCTTTCTCATAAAGCTCCCAGAATCCAGCAGCCACTGGTTGTGCTTGCTTAGGGGAGATTATGGAACTAGTAGTTCAAAAATATAACATTACTTAGTTCTATGACCCTTTCAGACTATACAGTTACAGTACACTTGGCCCTCCACATTCACCAGGGTTAGGAACACAGGACCCTCACAAAGGTGAAAAATTCACAAATAACAAAATTTGTGTGTCTGTGGGAAGGGGGCTGAGGCACAGGTGGGGAAAGTGGGCATCCAGGGTCTAAACCAGGTCAGGGAAAAGAGGTGGTTGGCATAGTGGTCCTGTACTTCCTCTCTCTTGCCCATCTCCTTCCTTGGGTGTATGTGAAGTAAGGGTACAGGGTTTGTGGTGCTGAGAATTTGGGTAGAGAACCATCCTTAGCTGGCCAAGCAAAGATAGTCAGGGGAAGAGGAGGACCAGAGATGGGTTTTTAAAGGTCTATGTGGCCTGATTGGAGCCACCAAGAGGGAAGGTTCCCACCAAAAAGAAGCACCTGATGTGGGAGGGCAGGGTTGGAGAAACTCACAAATAATCAAATCTGTGAATGTCAAATGCGGAGGGCTGACTGTACAATTATACCGTCTTAACTGCCATGACACCATCCTATGGAATCCTGAGATCTGCAGTTTAATGAGAAACATGTAGAATTCTCATCCAAATTGCTCTAGTGCAACATCAGGACAAATTGCTCTAGTGCAACATCAAAAATTGAAGCCACCCTGTGCATATGGAACCAAGCCCCACTGAACACAGTGGAACTTGCTTCTAAGTGAATATATGAAGTCTTCTGCTATTCGGTTGCAGTCGTGTATATGCTTACTTGACAGTAAAACGTACTAAACTAAATAGGAGTTACTTTTGAGTCAAATAAGTTAGTTAGGTTCAGGCCTCAGTTCTTCATAATCTGTCCTTCCTTTTCTTACTCATGGTAATTATTTACTATATTCACCTGTGGATACTTTGGTAACTTTTTTTTTGTCAAACACCTTTTTAATCTTTAACTCAATACAGAAGTAAATATAAAATAATTATGTTATTAAACTTTGTGCAAATTTGCCCAAAGATGTTCTAGAATTTCTTCCACATCATATTTTAGGTCTACGGGTTAGGAGCTGCACGGGTTGCTGCTGTGAACTGACATCAAGTCAACTTGGACCCATACTGACCCTAAGGATGAGAAACCTCCAAGTTACCCTATCATCAGCTGCCCTATTCAGATCTTGCAGATTCATAGACATGTCTTCCCTGATTAAGTCTGCTCATTTGTAATGAGGTTTTCCTCTTTTTCTACTACCTTCTACCTTACCAAGCATTATAGTCTTTTCTAGTGAGTCATGTCTTCTCATGATATGGCCAAAGTATGATAGCTTCAGATTAGTTATCTTGGCTTGTAGGGAGAGTTCAGGCTTGGTTTGCTCTAGGACCTATTCGTTCGTCTTTTTAGCAGTCCATGGTATTTGTAGAACTCTTCTCCAGCACCATGTTTTGAATGAGTTGATTTTCTCCCTCTCACCTTTCCTCACTGTCCAGCATGGGTACAGAGACTGAAATCTGGGGAAAGGATGAGTAATGGAGAGATTAGGAGAAGAATGTAGGAAAATTATGGACCTTGCAGCTGTCAATCATCTTTCTTTGTGTTCTTCTAGAAGCATAGATTCAGAAAAACCACATATTTCTAAGTGCAATGAAAGTCCGTTAACTGAAGGGTCCTGAAAACTGCCAGGAAAGCAACTTTCCTGGCATGTTCCTATATTAGGATATTTGCAGAAGGATGAATCAAGATAGACCATAAGTCTGTTCTTCTAGCTATTATTCCTGTGCTGATTTTGCCATTCCATGCTTAGGAATCCTGGATGAAGTCTTGTGAGACTTGGATTTCCAGTTCACATGAGAACTGACATCCATAGAGCTAATTAAAGCAAGATGCCATTTTACAGCTGTCATTGCTTCAGGGCAGCAAGCTTCCTCTCTCCATACAGTGGTATGAGCCTCTGCTACTTAACTTTTATGGAACTGAGTAGGAATTCTGGAGGTTATTTCTGACATTAGAATATTCTTTCTTTGCCTACTCCATACTGCTGCTTGATGGAATTGTCTTATATGTCTATTTATTTTGTCATATATGGCATGAAATGTGGGTTAGGGGTAGTTTGGTTTAGAAAATACTGGTAAGCATCTTGAGGCATCTCTTTGGTGAAGGTTTACTATCATAGCACATCAGCAGCTTAAGCTCTATGGGTCTGATGAGCAGGAGGTGGTACCGGACTTACAAGGATCTGCCTGGTTTTCTTCTAAATGCTGAGCAACAGGCATTAGTGGGAACTGAATAGGATCCTACCTTGCTTGCATTTGCAAGTAGGCTGAAATAAACATTTCATGGAAGTTATTTTGAGCTGGGCTTGGAGTCAGGTTAAGGTTGCTCTTATTTTGAGACATCCAGTTATTACAGATGCATACTTATTTGGTTCATTGATGATTGGATTGATTTCAGGAAAGATGTAGTCAGTTTGAATCCCACCTAATGCCCTGAGTCTTCATTCTGTGATGGGCAGCTGGGGCAAATGAGCATGATATCTGTTCACCCCTACTGTGACAAGTTGAGCAATTGTGTCGAATAAAGACACAGAACTGTATGTGATTTCTACAGTGTAGAACTGTTGCATTTCAAACTCTCTGTGACAGAAATAATAAATCAGCTTATCAATATGAGCACAAGAAAAGACATGAGACCGTGTCAGTCCAAGGATTGATTTGATGTCACAGGATACTTTGCTTTGGCAAAATCAATGTGTGGGTAACATGTGGGCAAACTGTGCTTATCTTTGTGACTTCTTGAGCCCTAGGGTGCCCCATCCTTTTTACCTAGTCAATAGGTCTGCATCACAAAACAGACTGCTGTGGGGAAATTGCAATATTGACTGAGACTGCTGTACATGACACTTTAGTACGCACACTCCAATGAGACTGATCAGGATTACCATTCCACTACTACTAATAGATTTAGAATAGTGTCACTAACCATAAGCACCATGTACTCATGAAGCCCCAGAAAGGTTTTCTGGTGGCAATCAATTCCAAATAGATTCCCTGAAATGTTTGTCTGCTTCTAGTGTCTGGGATAGCTTTCATGGTCTGTGAAGTATGGTGCCACTGAACTCTGGTAGATAAGGCGGTTGGAATAGTCTAAGCTTTGCTGTCTTCTAATCAAAGGGTGATCTGAAGTGGCAGGAGATGAAGTGGTATTTTTGGCTGGAAAGTAATCAGATGATGTAGAATCAAGAAGGTGCTAAGACTTCCTGAAGCATTAATGCCACCATTAATGGTATTGTTGTTTCAGGGTGTACTAGAAGTTGTTTCAGGATTAGTTTGAGGCTGTTTGAGGAAATACATCTGAGAAAAGGTGACTATGAAGTTGATTGCAACAGCACTGAGGAAATGGCACCGTATTTGCCAGTGTATCAGATGCACTGGCATATAAGATGCACCTCATTTACACACCAGAAAGTACTACTTGCCAGCATATAAGACACACTGGCATATAAGACTCACCCCATTTTCAAACAGTATTTTTCAGGGAGAAAATGAATCTTATATGCCTGCAAATATAGTACTTAACATTTACCACTCAGGCCACAACCAAATTCCTTTATTCACTTACAAAGATCACACTATGTCCCCCCACATGTGTAATAAAACAGTTACTCCCTCCTCTCCAGTATTGCTGCCATAGTTACGTTGACTTCTTTCTCTGCTTGCCTTGCTCTCAACAACAACACAAGACTAGATAACAACATGGCTCCTACAAGGCTGAGGCACATTATTCTCTCGCACCATCTTACAGCAAAAAAATGAGAATCAATATAGCACTACTTTGCAGAAATGATGAGTGTCAGCCACAATGATTTGTGTCAGCCACAACTCCACCTTTATACAATAAGGTTATAATAATGTTTGACTTTATTTCCTTTGTAATTTTAAAATATGAGAAATTGCCACCTGGAAATATCAGGTATTATAGGCTGTATTTCAGAGGAAGACAATGATAAACCAACGCATAGTATTCCTTGCCTTTAAAAAAAAAAAACCTTATAAAATTCATGGAGTCACCATAACTCAACAGGAAACATGAAGGCGCACTGACACATATTCCTTAAATTGAACTTCCTGCTTCTTAAAATGACACTTATAGTTGTCACAGCATCGTTTAGTTCTCTTTAGAAGAGAACAGAACAGAACAGTTCCTTTAGAACCTGTTACATTGAGAGTAGGGTCATTCCATACAAAACAGTGGTGCAGAACAATGCCTCATAGTTTGCTTAGGGACTCTGTTTCAAGAAGGGGCACAGACTTGCTTTTCATTTTTTTTTCCTTTTCCTTTTTAAACTTGAATGCTGGGAATCCAGGCCAGCTAATGGGCAAGAATCTACTAGAAACCTGATAATATATAAACTCTAGTAATAAAATACTTGTTTTAAAATGCATGTCTTATCTTGATAAAAGCCATGGAAATTTTTAGTTGGTTCACTTCCAAGCATCATGAAAATTATGATCAATACTCTACTGTATTGCATGGGCAAATCAGGCAAAATAAATCCAAGCTTTTCCCTACCTGAAGTAAATAAGTTAATATTCTGGAAAGAACAAAGTCTTTCAAATTACATAAAATACCAGTCTTCCTAAGTTCCTGAAACTGTGTTTCATTTCTTGCATAGTTTTCCAACTTGCTGATAGTTGCCCTTTTGAACAATGTGATGAAGCTAATTTTTATTTTTAAACATCTTTTGAATTAGCAAATGAGGGCTTGCAACACCATCAAGCCTTGATATAGCTAGGAACTTTTTTAAAAAAATGTTCTAGCCAACTATGATTTGTTCTGTCAAAATACTACACATTTTTTGAACAAGTGAAAATCATGCTACACAGACAAAGATTTAATTAACTCCTACTGGGACAGATGAGTTTCTATTCTGGCTTTGGTTGAGATTGGTGGTGGGTTAACTCCTTCTGCATGTGTTGTGGAATAAATCAGATAAATTAATAGTGGTCATTTCCTGACAGATTAAGTTAAATTCTCAACTGGAAATAGGTTCATTCAAAACTCCATTTCACTCCAAATTCACCACCTTTAGAAGCTTCTAGTAGTGGGAATAAAATCACCTATAAAAAAGTGGCATCCAAAGAAAACCAGGAGGCTTGCAGGGGGAACCTTTAGTCTATAAAACCAGCCTTATGTCATTATGTGGCTGATGCCTTTACCTTCCATACCACAGATGATGGTGTTGGTGACAGTGGTGATGAATATTATTTATATCTTTTTCCCAGAACAGAAGTTCAAAAATAGCTTATAAATTAAAACAAATACAATGCATTTACAGATACAAAAGGTCAGTATTACAAAGGAATTCAACTGTCAACCACATTAAAACATTTTAAAACATCTAATTAAATATAATAAAAAATAGTTTTTAAAATGCAGTTAAAAAGAGCAAGTCATCTTATTAAAAACCGTTTCTTTAAAGCAATTCAGTTCTTAAAAGTCTGTAAGAATAATAATAGTAGTAATAGAAGAAGAAGAAGAAGAAGAAGAAGAAGAAGAAGTTGTTGTTGTTGTTGTTGTAGTAACAGCAGCAACAACAACAACCTTTACCTGCTGAAGTATTCTAGCCTCTTTAGGAAGGGAGTTCCAGAATCTAGTGGCAGTCAAGCAGAAGGTCCAAGGCTTTTGTTGAATTTGCACAAGTTTATTAATTGACATCCATGGACACTAGAGACAAGATATATTGCAGTCCAAATTCAGAATTGTAATTTGAGATGCTGAGTGGATAAAATCCACTGAAAATAGTGCATTTAATAATATTTTAATAAAGGTATTGCCAAAGGCACAGTAAAATAGGGGGGAAATGAGGGAATATATAAGAAAGCATTAGTAATTAATTTAAAATTTGCAGTGGTATGCTGGAGAGAATATGATATTTTTCACATGATGATATCTATAAAAATCATGAAATCAACAGAGTGATGTATCTTTCACTATACTTGAGTGAAACATCCAGCAGAGTCTTGGTGGACAGTATTTGCCTGTATCCTGTTGACTGCCTTTTGTAGCCAGTAACAACTGAGGTTTGAAAGCCCCCTGATCTCTGCTTGCAAATGGTAGAAGAAATAACAGTCCCTCCTCATACAGGGTTTTTTTCCCCCTTCTTCCTTCTTTTTAGTACCATTTAACAATCTAAGCAGAGGCACTTGAGATTTTGAGCACCTGCACTTCATAGTTCCAAACAATTGAGCTTCATTTTTAAAGGTCTGCCCAATTTGGTAGATCTAATTAAGCTTCCAGTAGATAAACTTGGCCTTTTCACAGATTTTCAGTGAAAGGAAGTTCAATTGCTTATTCAGAAATGGTCTTTTCCCTATAGCTGTCTTGTTCAAGAAATCCTAGAAGTATAGAAACTTTGCTCTGTTTACTGTACTGTGCTAATGCTCTCTTAAAAAAAAAGGCAGAATCCAATTGTGATATTTTGGACAAGTTTGTTAAATAAAGCATAGTAATTAAGGAACATAATGGTTCTTTTTGTAGGTTGTTCCTGGCAAGAGGGGCATACTAGGAAGATAATTGAATAAAACTTTTGGATTTCAGTTATATCATTTTCTCCACCTCCTACCCTTTAGCATCTTTTTCTCTCCCTTCTCTGTGCACCCTAGAATAAGGACTTTATAGTGCAGTCCTATGTATGTTTATTCTTAAATATATTATATATTCAGCACAAATTACTGTGTACATTGAACACAGCCTTAATACAGAAATTCTGTATCATTTCTAAAGGTATTTGTGGACACTTTTGTCTGCTTAATTTTAGGAAAGTACTGCAGCACAAGATTATTCCATCATCATCATCATCATCATCATCATCATTGTTATCAACACCATCTCTATTTACATTTTCCCTTTTCCCTGAGACTAGAACGCAAGGCAGGTTAAAAATTAAAATAATTCCAATGTAATTAAAACTGTTCCAAAATTCAATATTAAAATAGAATCAAACTATTGACCATATTAAAACTATTTAAGACACACTTTTTAAAAAAGATAAAAAGCAGTTTAAATAGTATATTGACATTGCTTATTGAATCACAGTTTGCTTCAATATTAGGACTTTGGCCTAATATGGAATCTGGCAACATTGTTTGCTATTGTGCAGGTAACAATGTGGTAAAATATCTACTTCCTATATGGATTTGTCAATATAATGTGACCTTGAGAGACTAAAATGTTCTGTTCTGATTCATGAAGCTTCCCTTTAGTATTCCATGATATGTGTGTGTGTGTGTGTGTGCGCATGAGAGAGAGGGAGAGAGGGAGTGTGAGTGAGGGGGGAGAGAGAATGAGAATGAAATATTCTCATATGAATTGTCAGTGTTTTAGACTGGCTATGCATCTAATTTTTATAATTCACTAGCTTTCTAGCTCTACTGGAAGACTTTAGTCTCTTGATTGTCACCAAATAGATCTTTTCTTCAGATATATGTATTTTACTTTTTGTTTGGATTTCAGTTGATGTTTATCTCGTATCACTTGGTTATCAATGGAGTCTTGAGACTTGTGTATCTTACTTTCTTCTTCTCTTCCTTCCCTCACTCCCTCCCTCTTTCCCTTGTTTTTAAAAAACCCACTCAGGGTATCATGGTCTAAATTCAATGGCTTGTTCTAATTAAACTAGACAATTTGAATTAGTGGTTGAATATTACAATAGCAGTAATGTAAAATCTATTGGGCTTAGCGCTTGAGTTTAGGAACATGTAGCTCATAAGGGCCTGATATTCACAAAGTGAGAGGTAAGCTGAGTTGAGCAGACTCATGTTGAAGTCAGCTGTATACTGTCATGTATGCGATGCGGAAGTGTACCAGGTTACAATGTAGCAGCTCAATCAAGTTATGGAAAGTCAGATCTAATCAAGTAAGACAAGTCAAACTCAGTCAACCTGAGTAACTCAGTGTAAAAGACAGCTCAAGGCATGTCAGCGAACAATGCCCTGATAGACTCAACTGAGCAGGAATCAGGACCTTGGATAGCTCATAGTGCACCCTGCTAGAGGAACTGTAGAAGGATAATCTCTGTGTATGCTCCATTCAAGTTTGCTGTAGATTTATGTGAGCTCATGAATTCCATAGGCTTTTCTGAAGAAAAACTCACAGGTGGTTTTGCTGTTTCCTTCCTCTGAAATATAGCTTACAGCACCTAGTATTTATTGGCAGTCTTCAATCCCAGTACTAACCAGAGCTGCCCCTGCTTAGTTTCCAAGATCAGATGGGATCTGGTGCCTTTAGGACATTTAGGGCCTTGTTGTTGCTGCTGCTGGGTGCCTTCAAGTAATTTACAACTTACGGTGACTCTAAGGTTAATCAATCACAGGGTTTTCTGGAGGCTCAGAAAGTGTGAAGTGCCCAAATTCTTCCAGAGGGTTTCTGTGTCTGAGCAAGAAATTGAACCCTGGTCTCCAGAGGTCATAGTCCAATGCTAAAACCACTGCACCATGCTTTAGTGGAGTTTTTAATTTTTAACACACACACACACACACACTTTATTAACAAAAAATTATCCTTATTTACTAACAAATGCAATCAGAACTCAGTTATACTTAAATAGCATTTGAAGAGGTTAATATCATTATTAACAATAAAATCCATCCTCTCATTCTTTATTTATGTAATTGTTCCTTTGATTTATATTCCTCCTTCCTCCTAGCATGGGACCCAAGGAGGCTTATACTATTGTTAAACTATACCCAAAATCTAATCCTAAAAAGTTTTTCAAAGTTAAGAAATCCTATTACAAAGAAAAAAATAATTTAAAACAGTGAAGAAAATGTAAGGGTAAAGTACACATTGTGTGTTTTCAGTCCATCATTCTTGTAAAGCTGTGTGATTGGCTTGAAGAAACCTAGGTTTATGTGCAGTACTTAAAATTATTGCTTTTATATGGTTCCAGTTCTGCACTATGCTGACAACACACACACGTGTGTGTGTGTTAATTACACTTACATACGCAAACATACAAGGATATACAAGGACATATACAAACACACACACACACACATATATACAAGCATAGTGGTATTTGGCTGTTTCCTGTGCCTTTGTCTGTGCATTTTAAAACATTAATTTCCAAGATTGTGATATTGCGCTCTAATATACATGAGTGAAAAACAATTTAAAGTTAATAAACTTGTTGAACCAATTAACAAGTATTAATCATCAATTTTAGTAGGCTGTGTCCCAACAGATTTATGTCAAATTTTCTAGGTCAGCAATTTTTGAGTGTTTTGTGGGGGGAAGGGATAGCTGTTTATGAAGGTGAAATATTAGTTATGTCTGGAAAGTACATTGATCATGCAATCTGTATTTATCTATATTTTTTTCAGAGTCCCTCTCTCCCTCTTCTTTCTTTTTTAAATCATGCCATAACATGGAAGCTGGTAGCTGCCTCTTGGTTAACCATTTAGAAATGCAAATATAAAATAATTGGAATGATTAGGCATAGGAAAGAACATCCAGAACATCATAAAACATAAAATCTTAGTTGATTTCCCCATATTAATGCCAGTTATCATAATCCTGGATACCAAATAACATCTGAAACAGGAAAGCATCACAATATTTTTAGAAAATACTTAGACTTTTGCAAAATTTCAAGTCTAGGGGAGCTTGGAAAGAATATGGGAGAACGCTACTCCCCATGATAATGCCTCCCTATGTAACTGCAGTATGTACCTTTTCTTGAAGTAATGAGCAGCAGGATTTTTGAAATGGGATGCAAAGTTTTTCACTCAGTGCTACTATAGGAAACCTCTGCACCAATATCATGCAATCTCTTTTATTAACAGCGATATTACATATGTTTAGGAACATCCAGTCCTGCTGGGCAGTTTTCTTTAGGAGAATAGGAGGTGAACCAGTTAGAGATTCTAAGGTCACCAATTCCATTTGATCCATATATGGAAGTGGATGAAATCACCTCGGAAGAACTACAAATATGTGTTTTGTTAAACAAAGCGTCACTGAGAAAAGCTACACAAGCTTTTCTTATGTCCTGCTCAGAGCTGTAGCCTGGGTTGGCAAAATGAGTACATTGCCCCCAGTGAGGAATACTATCCCCCAAGAAATTTTCCTTAAATCCCCAAACTTCTAGCATTGCAGAGAGTGAGACATTGAAGATAGTTCACACCTTGTTGTTGTGATGTCGCTTCAAGTCATTTCTGACTTATGGCAACCCTAAGGTGAGCCTATAATAGGGCTTTCTGGGGCTGAGAGTATGGGACACACCCAAGGTCACCCAGTAGGTTTCCATGACTGAGAAGGAAATGGTCTCCAGGGTCATAATCCAAGGCTCAAACACCATACCTAGAACTCTTTTATTTGCTGTGTCTGCATTCCTTTGGTAACTTTGCCTGCCTCTTTGTTTTGGATGCCTGAATTCTGTTTCTAAATGCTCAACTGAAGTTTTACATTACTACAATTCTAGAAATCTGGGAACTAAATTAAAAATTCATTGGAGGGGGGAATTCTTATTTTGAGGGAAGTATCCTTACTTGCCACCCATCATAGTTACCTCCCTGCCCCTGTTTCTGCTAGCAGGCAAAGATTTTTTTTAATTCAGACAGCCTTTGGCATCTATTTTTATGTTAAAAAAATGCATGACTATATACACAAGTCATCTGCATTCTGAAAGATTGCTCATGATCTTTTTATACTTCTTCCCAAGGAAACACATTTGATATACTGCTTAATGACCAGAGTTTCTACTTTTTGTCTATTACAGTATTGTGGCTATTTTGTTCAGTGTCTCTGTATTGTCCCAATGTCTGTGATGTCCATAAAAGTGTTCATGCAACTCTTGCAATTAATGTAGCCTTTATATGCATAAAAATACATTATATACAAAATGGGTAGAACACTGAACTTGTTTCAAAGACATACTTGGATTGTTAATGGGGATTTCTTTTGTTAGGGCACTATCACATTACACTGTAATAGTGTTATTATTCCACTTTAACTGCCATGGCAACATTCTATAGAATTCTGGGGTTTATAGCTTAGTGAGGCCCAAGAGCTCTCTGATTGAGAATTGCTGTTCCCTAACCTGCAAATCCCTGGATTCCATACCATGAGATAGAAGAATAATAGTGCTATAACAGAACTTTCCAGGTAGACATTAATCTTTACAGCAAACCTTTTTACTTTGGTGAGGCAGGTATCATGATCAAATCAAGGTTGTTGTTGTTTTTTTCTTTTAGAAATAAAAATCATATGATTTTTTGCATTTTATTCAAACAGCTGTGTTACTTTATCCTCAGTCTGTGAAGTTGATCCTTAAATGTGAGTCACATTTCATGAATGCACGTTAATACATACACTCTTCAGATCCCCAACATTAATCTGGTTTTGCAATTAGATTTTATTTTGAAGGGTAAAGGGCTAATTCTTCTCTTTCTTCATTTTACTTTAAGATCCAGACTTCAAAGACCTTGGTGTTTTGAAACCATTGCCAGGTTGGTATGTTCAATGTTCCACAACACATTTAGAAGTATATCTCATATATATATTCCATATTTTATTTTATTGCTTGGGTTTGATCTTTTGATTTTGTTGTGTTGTTTCTCAGCTTGTGAGTTTGAGATGGGAGGATCTGAAGGAATTGTGGAATCTGTGCAAATTGGAAAAGAAGGGAAAGCTACTGACACTGAGGCAGTAGATTGTAAATGGTATATTCGAGCTCCACCACGATCCAAGGTCAGTCCTGTTCCATTTTTTGATTTGGGGACTTAATTTAAGAAAGTGACTTTACTAATACTGCATTTATTACTTTGTACAGACAGGTTTTACTTAATAAGGTTTGCAGTGTTGAACCTGTAAACTATTATTTTCCTTTCTCTGAGGGGAAAGCAATTTATCACTGCACAGAGTAACCTTCGCTTGCTATAAATAATGTTTTGGGCTGCATAATAGGTAGGTCATTTTGAGCTACAGGGAATTTTTAGAGTGGGGCATTTCTAGTGTACAGCACATTGAATGCAAAGTGTTTGTAGATTCTTGCAAGGGAGTCAAATATGATTATTCTAGAAACATTTCTGTTGTTGAAATGCCACATTTTTTTCCAAGTAGTGTTTTGTTACTGGGATAATAGTTGTATTTTTGTTTTGTTGCTACTGCTGCTGTTATTATTGTTAATACTACTTCTGTCACCACCATTAAAACCCTTTACATTCATCAACTTGCAATTTCTGCAACAACATAGCAAGTTAAGTTAGCATTCATAGCTGAAGGAAGGCATTGTAAGTCCCTAAGCTATGTCAAATATAAAAAGGTCCATTACATTACCCCCAAAGATTATATTCTGGGAGGGTAAGTTTGTATGTTTTGCTTATTTGTTTTACTTAGAAGCCCACAAAATCAAAGTTTGCAAACCCCTTGCTTAGTTTATGCATAATTACAGTATGATTAGTATTCTAATCCATAGAGCAAGTGGAGAGGAGAGGCTGAGAGGAAGTAGCTTACCCAAAGCTTCTGGTATGTTAAAGGTAAAGATGAAACTCAGACAAAGAATTTGCTTTTGTAGCTCAGGGCATTTCTGCTCTAGACTGTTATAGTGCTATTATTCCACTTTCAACATCATATGGAAGGCCCCTCCCTAAATTGTAAATCCCAGGATTCCATAGGATGTTGAAAGTGGAATAATAACACTATAACAGTCTAGGGTGGAAATGGCCTCAGTTACTTGCAGTTAGTTTGAACTGAAAAGTTGTGATCACATCATTGTACAGATGTATTTGAAAGTGAATAACATAGCCAAATATCATTTTGTCAATTTTCACATTTAATTTATCTTTAAAAAAATAAAAAAAAATCAAAGTGTGTCATCTTCTCTACTACTATATGCCCCCGGCATTTTACTGATGTTATTGGATGTTAATGACTTATGTTTTCCAATATGGGGGCAGGTGTCCTCTGGTTTATTATTTTTTTTCCAAAGTGAAAACAATTATGGTTGTCCTGCAGCAAGCCTATTATTCTAGCCCTTTTAACACAATTGTTCTCCTACTACTTATCTACTTAACATATTGTACTGAACAGCAGCAGTATTGAGGGGTGACACTTGCAGAGGATGTGTTAGAGAGAATGGCTGTGGCAGCATACCTTATATTTATTAGTACTGCAAGAAAGAGGAACAGTAAACCCCTTTTGAATGTCTTTTACCATGAAAACCCTATGATGAGACAATCCAAAATGAAACAAAATATGGTGCCAGGAGATGATGCACCCAGGTTGGAAAACACTCAGTGAGCTACTGGGGTAGAGCAGAAGACAACTACAGGTGGCAATGATCCAACTAGACTAGCCGAGAGGATGTTCTGAAAGGATGTTCAGCTGCTCAGAGGTGAAAGGAAAGTGTAAACATTCACAGCACATACTACAGGAATATGGAAAGTGAGAAGCATGAATCGGGGAAGCTAGACTTAGTAAAACAAGAAATGGAATGTCATAAACATTGCAATACTTGGAGTGAGCAAGCTAAAGTAGACAGGAATGGACATTTTGAGTCTGATAATTTCACAATGTTTTACTCAGACAATGAATATCTAAGAAGAAATGGGATAGCATGAGTAACAAGGAGGGATGTAGCAAAAAGCAGTCAAAGGATACAATGTTTGCTTGGTCAAATCATATGAATAAGGCTTTGGGGGAATCCCATCAATATAACCATAATTTATTGCAAACACATTCTTCAAGCAATCAAATAACTGTATAGATGAGCATCACTTGATGGTCAATATAGAAAGCAAATATACTATATAATTGGAAGCAGAAGATGGAGAAGCTCCATTCTCTCTGCATAAAACAAAACCTGGAGCAGAATTTGGCACAGACCATGAACTGCTGATATCAAAAATTAGAGTAAAGCTAAAAAAGAATGCCAAACCAACCATCAAAACACAGCTTGAAAGACTTCAGAAGAAAATCTTTCTGTGCTTTAGAGATTATAGCTAAGCCTTTGATTATATAGCTCATGAAAAGCTATGGTTTACTCTTAAAAAACCCGATGTGCCTCAACATTTGTTGTCCTGATGTGTAACCTGTAGTCAGGACGAAAGGCTACTATCAGGACAGGATACAGAGAAATAGAATGGTTTGCAGTTGGCAACGGGGCCAGGCAAGGCTATATTTTATCACCCTATCTGTAAAGCTTGCATGCTGAAGTGGGATTAGATATGGGATATAAAGCGGGATTAGATATGGAAGAGGGAGGAGTGAAAATTGGAGGAAGGAACATCATAAACTTAAGATATACAGATAATTTTCTAATAGCAGAAAATAAGAAAGACTTGGAACAATTACTGAAGAAAGCAAAGGAAGAAATCATAAAGGCAGGTTAACAATTGGACATGAGGAAACAACAATAGTGAGAACAGGTGATTTATAAAACTTTAAAGGAGATGATGGAGACATTGAACTAAAGATTTTCCATACTTTAAATCAGTCATTAATCAGAATGAAGCCTGCAGTCAAATATAGCTTCATTTGAAATATGGTGCTGGAGAAAATATGAAATATGGTAGTGGAGAAAGTTCTATGGATACTGTTGACTAGGTCCTAGACCAAATCAACTCTGAGTTCTCCTAGAATCCAAAATGATTAAACTGAGATTCTTATATTTTGGATATGAAAGAGAAGACATGATTCAGTAAAAAAGACAAAAATGGCAAAGTAGAAGACAGCAGGAAAAAAGGAACATCACAGTACAGATGGTTATAGTCAATCAAGAAACCCAAGGCCCCAGGACTAGGATCTGAGCCAGGGCTGTTGATGACAGGGTGACCTGGAGTTCTCTTATTCATAGTCAACCTGATGGCAGTAAACAACAAGCTATTAACAAATCATTTTATCAATGAACACTTTTTTCCCCAGTTTTAACTTACAAACATATTTGCTTTGCTTCATAAGGCATTCTAATGGTCTTTCTTTTTTCACTATTAATTTTCTGTTCTACATCTGTCTTAATTTAATTTGACTATTTAATTTAATTGGCTAAGAACAAAATGGATCTAAGAGAATAACATTGTGCAACATGCAATAGCCACTCCACATTCGTGAGAGTTCGGGGCACAGAACCCTTGCAAAAGTGGAAAAACCATGAATAACTCTCCCCTTATGATTCCCATCCCATTCTCCTCTGGAGCTTACCCCTTTCTATTCCTTTGCCTCTGGTCCCAGCATTGGTGGTGGTGGAATTAAAAAGACAAACCTAAAAGGCATACCAGTACATTCCCCTCAGACAAACAAGAGGGAAGTTTTGGAATTCTAATTATCTCCAGCAGCCATCTTGGGAAAGGAGGAGTAGGAGCAAAGAGAGCACCTTTACCAATCAGCAGCCAATACACAGCAGAATGTGCAACTACATGGCAGAGAGGCCACACCTTCAGCAGTGAGAGGAGGCTTTGCTCACCCAAAAGGAGAAAACATCCATTTTAAATACAATCCTTGCAAGCTGGTGTGAGGAAGGCAAAGATGGGAGGAGGAAAATGGGGAGTGGGCATGTGTCTTGTGAATAATCAAATTTGTGAAAGTCAACCCTACAAATCTGGAGGGAGAACTGTACATGTCTACTCACAAGACCTATGAGGTTGTGTAATGTAATGCTATATATTGCCAACTGAACTTACCTCCAAGGAGACATATATGGGAGCACAGCAGGATTGCCAGGTGAAAAACAGGACAGGATCTCTGAGGTATACTTTAATAGTTTTGTAGGTGGGGGAATTTCATTGGTGTAGCTGGTCATACATTTTGCTCTTTTTCATCTCCTGAAATTATCTCTTCTGTACAACCATTAAAAGTACAGAAGTCCTATCCTGTTTTTCAACCCTAGAGCACCCTATAAAGTTGCCATCCTGTATAAGCTCAATAGAACTTACTTATGTGTAAGTAGGACAAATGTAAGATTAGACTGTAATCTACTTACTTGTAAGTAGGACACATGCAAGATTAGTCCTATATATACTTACCTGGGATCAAATTTAATTTAACTTGAAACCATGAAGAGGCAGAAAAGGAAGCCTGTATCACAGTCCTAAAGATTCTGATGAGAACCAGTGTGGGATAGTGTTTTGAGTGTTAGACTAGAACTCTGGAAAACCAGGATTTGAATCCATTGGGTGACCTTGGCCAAGTCACAACCTAAGAGGAAGGGAATTGCAAATCTCCTCTGAGTAAATCTGGCCATGAAAACCCTATGATAGGGTAACTATAAGTTGGAATCACCTTGAAGGCAGACCACAACCACAACAAGAATGATCCTGACATCTACATGTAATTTTGGAGATATAAAAGACTTCCCTATCAGAAATAGGATTGTTTGTGGTGCATAGGAATTTCCCTTAGTGGGGAGATTATTAAGAGTACTGCATCTCCCTAAGGAAAAATCTCATTGAATTGCATGAATATGAATTGTCTAAAAAAGTGCAGGGCAGGTACAGAACAGATACATAAGGTAAATCCCTGGAACGCAGGAATCTGACAGATTGTTATAACCACAAACAAATATAATTTAGTAGATGTTTTGTAGGAGGGTACATGAAAGGAGAAATAGCATAGAAAATAATGCAACAAGTGTGGGGAAATGAAACACTTTTACAGGTTAATGTCATAGTCAAACAGGGAAAAAACAATTCATGCAGTGATGAGGGACAAGGATTTTACAGATGAGGAGGGATCTTTAGGATAGGCTTTATAGAAGTACAGCTTCTATACAGAAGTACAGCTTCACAGAACATACACAATCAAGGTAGGGGGGAATAACAGCTAAATTTGCAACAATGGTAGCAGAGCAAAAGCATATCAATTTTTAGCTGAACTGTGAATTTGTGTGTGTGTGAGCATGAGAACCAGTGTGGTGTAGTGGTTTTAGTGTTAGACTATGATTCTGGAGATGATGGTTTGAATCCTCATTTGACCATGGAAACTACTGGGTGAAGTGATCCAGCACTGAAATCCTGTAGTCTACTAGAGCAACTTGTACTGCAGTATGAGGGTTCAGTATTGATCTTGGTACAGTATGGATACAAAAAAGGTACCACATACCTTTTGCTAGTAGATAAGTGACCAAATTGGAAGAAAGTGTGCACAGACAAAAAAAAAAAAGAGATGTTGCTAGAAGTACCATTTTGATATTACTTGGTTCCATCAGTTCATTCTTGGACCCAATCACATCATAAACAATTAAAGATCATAATTAAGAAAACCTTGCTGAGTTCTTCTAAGAGATTCCAAGGCATACTGCTGAGACATCAAAGCTATGTTATGTTATGCACATAATGATAATCTTTGCAATTGGCAGATGCATGAAGTACATTTCTTCCAGAGGTGCATCTGGATGGAACTGTAAAACAGAAGACAAGAGTCCATTAATATGATGAAGACCATTGTTACCCTAATGTGCGGGGATCCCGGTCACTGGGTAGGTTACCCTGATTTCTGGGGGTCCCGGTGACTGTGCTCGATATTATATGGGGATTGGGAATTAGCCCAAGCACAGGCTGGCAAAGTGAGAGGCAGGGTAACTAGGCAGGATCTTCGAGCCCAATATATACCAGATCAGGCCGAACCAAGAACCAAATGAGAAAGGTCTAAGAATGATTTTTATTTTATTTTTATAAAGTTAATCACTTCACACTTGCACCCATTCGCACTCACTCACACAGCCTAAAAGAAATAAAAAGGGATGAAAATAGATAGGGGACTTTGAAGAGGGTTCTTCGGGGCAATACTCTACCTGATCCAGATGTCCGGGAAGTCGAAATGAAGATAGAGAGTCGGGAGCAGTGGGGCTCAGCACGTGGGGGCTGAGGGGAAACGCTCGGGAAATGGAGCAGCAGCGAATGGGGAGGAAGCTGAGAGCAATCCGAGGAACTGCTTGGAACAGGGGGTTTTTATAAGGGAAAAGATACCTGGAGGGCTAATCCTTTCCCGGGGAGAACAATAGTGAGGAGGGCTAAAACAAAGCCCTTAACGGTGGACATCTCTGGCTTGATGGGTTTTGATGGGGCATGATTGACTCTGCCGGGGTTGGACAAAGGCTTCGGCAGTATGGAAATTGCCCTGGCTTGACAGGCTGATTGTCAAGAGTGCTGATCCTGTCAAGCTATCATCTCAGGGTGAGGATCTCTTTGTGTGCTTAATGGATGTTATGTCTGGGGGGCTCCTTAGGGCTACGTGAGAGATTAAGTCAATGGCCAGACTGGGATTTTCCTAATATCGGCCATTCGGCCGTGCCTGTCTACGTGCTCGTCAAGGGACCCTTTCAGACACATGGAGAGGCTTGTAATTTTAGCCACATGGAGATATCATTTTGATTTTATAGTTTAATAAATTGTAGACCCCGGGAGAGGGTTATCGATCACAGTAACACCATCCCATCTCCAAAAGCAGTTTTTAAGCAGTAGCAGAGAATGAAATAGGGTTGTGTACTACAAATGGTTAAAACAAGGAAGGGAAACATGAAGGAAGGATGGCCAGATCAAAAAGGTGACAAGATCTCTACTTTTTATATTTATATTTCGTGCATGGTAACTTTCTTTACAAAACACACCTGCTGAAATTTCCTCTTCTGTACTACGGTTAAAAGTGCAGCAGCCCTATCTTTTTTTACCTGGACATACTAAGATAGCAGTGTAGCTACCAGGGGGAGAGGCATAAAGGGCAAAATTATAGAATCATAGAGCTGGAAGAGACCACAAGGGCCATCAAATCCAGTCCCCTGACATGCAGGAATACACAATCAAAGCATTCCCAATAGATGGCCATCCAGTCCCTGTTTAAAAACCTCCAAAGAAAGAGACTCCACCACACTCTGAGGCAGCCCATTCCACTGTTAAACTGCTTTTGCTATCAGTTCTTCCTAATGTTTAGAGGGAATCTCTTTTTCTGAAGTTTGAAGTCATTGCTCCATGTCCTTGTCTCTGGAGCACCAGAAAACAGGCTTGCTCCATCCTCCATATGACATTCCTTCAAATATTTAAACACAGTTATCATGTTGCCTCTTAACCTTATCTTTACTAGGCTAAACATACCCAGCTCGCTAAGCCTCATAGGGTATGGTTTCTGGGCCTTGTACCATTTTGGTTACCATCCTCTGGACATGTTCCAGCTTGTCAATATCCTTCCTGTGGTGCCCAGAAATGAAAACATTCCCCTTCTCAAATATGAATTCTGCCCAATGAAAATTTCCTTCTGCCCTCAAATTTCTAGCATTGTAATAACTCAGTACTTCAGTTGAGTGTTTAGACAGGGAAGTTGGGCATAAAAGCAGCAAGGAAAGTTACCAAGGGAATGCAAACACAAGAGTTCTAAGTGTGAACAGTCATGTTCCAGTCTTTGGGATGCTAGAAATTTGGGGAACGAAGGAAAATTTAATTTGGGGGTCAGAATTCTTATTAGAGAACGAACAATGCCCTCTTTTTGACTCCCTTAGCTATACTCCTGCCTTAGAATTAGACGAGGTTGTTAATCCACATGGTGGAACATCTGTTTATTATGAAGAGAGCATCAAATCTAGCTTTTGGGAAGTATTTTTGCAGCAACACCACAGACATATCTTAGAATCTGATAATGTGAAGATTCAGATTCATAACATTATTTCTGTTCAATCTGTTCTTTATTTGTGAAATTTATCTACCTGCTCTTAGTGACCCCCTGACTGCAATACACAACAGATAAAAGATACTTGAAAACATTAAGTAAGCAGTAAAAACATGGGAACACAAACTAAAATAACTCATTTTAAAGTTGTAAAACATCCAGAGCAGCCATACCTGGCTTCTAAGGACTGAAAGGCCTGTGAAACATCAGTTTTATGTGTCTGCTGGAACTTCAGCAGGCATATAGCCAACCTGATTTCCCTTTGAAGGGATATTCACATTTGGTGTGGTGGAGAAAGCACTGTCATATAGTCTCACCTACCTACATCTGAAGGTGGTAGAACATGAAGTAGGCTTATACAGGAAAAGGTAGTCTTTTGGAACAAAAGTTCTTGCAAGAATGGTCACATATGCTCTGTGCATAGCCTACACCAATCTGGCCACCAGATTTTACAGTAGCAAGTAACTAGTTGTAGACTGGCAAGAGAGTATTTTTCTACAAATGATATAGTTGGTGGTCTTGCTGTAGTGGTAGTCCTATCTATATAGTCTGGTATTACATAAAGGTTCATATTAATACCATTTCAGGATTTTGTCCTACAGAAACCACAACAGAAACCTGCTATAGTAATGTAGGTGGACAAAATTCCAAGCATTGTCTGCATGATTATAAGAAGCTTCTTCCCTGTGTCCATGCAAGAATATACTTCCTTTTAAGTACATGTCTTTTTAAGTATAAAAAGTATAGCTGTGTTTTCTGTACCTGGAAATATTGCACATGGTTTGCACAGTAAACAAGGTATTTATGCACCTGTGTTTCTGTGCCTGGAAGTTTGCATTAAATTGGTATTAAATATCTTTTCTGTAATTTCTTTATTTAGTGTTGAGACAAATGTCTCCCATTTAGTGTCCCTAATGCAAGTTTATTTCTTTCTCTCCCGTGGGAAAGAAAACTTTATAACCTTATTTTAGTTTTGTGTTTCACCATGTGCTCTTGCTGAATGAAGTGCTTTTGCATCAAGGAGAAAACCTTATAACTTTATTTTAGTTCTGTGTTTCACTTTCTATTTTACCATGTGCTCTTGCTAAAGTGCTTTTGCATCAAGAAGAGAGGGCTCCCTTTTTTCTCATATTATCTCTGCCCAAGTATTTCTTTATTCCATGAGCGTTTATTAAGACACAACTATGGCCTGAATCCTGGGTTTGCTTTGTAAAGGAGAAGTACCAAGGCCTTTAAAAAAAAATGGTGTCAGTCTGTTACCAGACTTCTCTCTTGTTTTTTTATTTATTTAATTGTATGTATATGGTATTTGAATTATTGATATGTGTAGGAGTATAGATGTATTTATTGTTAAAATGTTTAAAGATCCATAGTGGCAAGAGTAAAAAGAGAAAGCTGCCTTAGGTCCCTCATAGGGAGATAGGTAGGACATAATTAGAAAGGAGGGATAGAAGGAGAGTGTATGTAAGCCAGGATTGGCAATTCTTGGCCTTCTAAATATCTATCATCACTTACTATGAGCCAAGTTGTCTAGAGCTGATGTGACTTACCATCCAACAATATACCTTGTTGTTGTTGTGTGCCCTCTAGTTGTTTCTGACTTACCATGATTCTAAGGCAACCCTATCATGAGATTTTCTGGGGACTGAGAGTATGTGATGTGCCCAAGGCCACCCACTGGGTTTCAGTGGCTGTGTGGGGAATTGAACTCTGGTGTCCAGGGTCACGATCCAGTGCCCAAACTACTGGGTTGAAAATGCTGCTGTTGAATGCCTCTGTGAACGGAGGGGAAAAAAATCGTTTCATAAAAATGGATAAACAATTCTATTAATTATTTGATTCTGGATGAACATGCCAACCTGGGTTGTATTACAGACCTGGCTGGATGAGACCGGGGTGGGGGGTAATCTCTCTCAGCTCTGTCTGTCAGGTTTTTCTGTCCAGCAGCAGGCAAGAGCTGGGGGCAGGGAGGTGGACTTGCAATGGTCTATCACCTCCAGCTAGGCGCCCTATACCACATTCTGCAGGTTTTGAGTATGTGTGCCTAAAGATGGGTAGCTGGGAAAGAACCCCTCTGCATCTCCCTTCCTGAGCTAGCCATGATGGTCTCGGGGTTGGCATTGGAGTCTCTGAAGCTAGAGGTAGTAGGGGATTTCAATATCCATGCTGAGACTGTTTTACCAGGAGTTGCTCGGGATGTCAAGGCTTCCATGACAATCATGGGTCTGTCTCAAGTGGTATCTGGCCCTACGCATACTGCCTGGCATACTCTGGGCCTTGCTTTTTTGTGCTGGATGGAGGTGATTGTGATCTTAGTGTGGAGGAATCCTCTGTAGTTCCATTGTCATGGGCAGATCATTATCTGGTCATGTTTATACTCACTGGGGCTCTGAACCTAAATCCCTCTGTCATGGATATCTATCAGCCAGTTTCAAATTTCTGGGAAGGGTATTGGAGCATGTGGTGGCCTCCCGACTCTAGGGGTTTTTGGATGAAATGGATTATCTAGATTTCAGGCCTAGCTATGGAACTAAGACTGCTTTGGTCACCTTGGTGGATGACCTATGCATGAAACTGGGCATGGAATTGGACAAGGGAGAGTGTGTCCTTGTTGGTTCTGCTGGACCTTCAGTAGTTTTCAATACCATCAACCATGTTATCTTTCTGGGTCACTTTGCTATGATGGCACTTGCAGGCACTGTTTTACAGTGGCTCCATTTTTACCTGGAGAGCACAAAAAGTAGTGCTGGGGAACACCTGTTTGATTCGCTGGCCATTGGCCTATAGGGTCTCTCAGGGTTCTCTTTTGTGCCACATGCTGTTTAATATATACCTGAAATTACTGAGAGAGGTCACCCAGAGTTTTTGGGTATGGTGCCATCAATGTGCAGAAAATACCCAACTTTCCTTTCCACCCAATCCAGGAAGGTTATTCTGATTCTAAACCAGTGTGTGTCATAAGTAATGGACCGGATGAGGGCAAACAAAATTGAAACTTAATCCAGAAAAGACAGATATTCTTCTGGTGAATTGGTAGACAGATGAAGAAATAGGGATTCATCCTGTGCTAAAGGGTTAAACTCCCCTTGCAGACACATATTTGCAGCTTTGACCCTGGTTACTGTGGTGTCCAGGAGTGCTTTTGCACATTTAAAACTTGTGCACCAAATACACCCATTCCTCTAGATGCCAGATCTGGCCATGCTGTGCATCCTGTTAGTTGTATCTCATTTGGACTACTGTAACATGCTCTACTTGGAGTTGCCTTTGAAAAGTGTTTGGAAATTTCACTTGGTTCAAAGAGTTGCAGCTAGATTGTTAACTGAGGCAGGTTGTAATGACTACAGTAGCATAGGAAGCTAGGGGTGGGGGGGACCATTCGCCCCAGGCAGCAATGTTTCTGGGGCATCCTGGCCCATAGCCATGCCCCTGCATGCCCTGGCCATGCCCCGATGTAAGAGAGTCATGCCCTTTGCACAGTGGCCACACCCCCTCATGTCATAGCCCTGCCCCCTCCACACACTCCAAACTCCATGACTATACCAAACCCCCATTGAAACAGTTCCACTGGCTGTCAGTTTGTTTCCAAGCACAGTTCAAAGTACTGGTTATGACCTATAAAGCCCTATGCACCTTGGGTCCAGACTAACTGACAAACCGTATCTGTCTATATGAGCTGGCCCAGGGCTCAGAGATCTTTAGGAGAGGCCCTTCTTTCAGTCCCTTGGGCAGTTGGTGGAGAAGCAATGAGGGCATTCTTACTGGCTGCCCCTGGGCTCTAGAATCCCTTCCCAGAGAGGCTAGGATGGCCCCCTGGTTGTTGTCCTTTTGGCAGCAGGCAAAAGTCCTCTTTGTTCAGGAAGACATTTTAATACAGAATTTTTTTAAAGAACAGGCTAGGGAGTGCTCTACTGTATTCATTTTAATTGCTTCTTTTAATCTCTTTAGCTGTTATAGTTTGCTTCTGTTTTAATATATGCTATTTATATGGTTTTAAATTGTATTGTTTTAATATGTAAGTTGCTTTGAGGCCCAATATTGGGCAAAAAGTGGGACACAAATAAAGATAATAATAAATAATATATCACACAGGTTCTCAACAATATACTTTTCCCATCCCTATATACAGGAAACACATGATGTATAGTGAGGGAAAATCAGGAGCAAAACATAACAAGACAAAGCTGAGGAAGATGTATATTTCACCTCTACTATAGGAGGGATTCACATGCTGTCCTGCTTTAGTTTTTCTGGCACAAGTTTCAACCAGGTTGATGCTTAACTTATGAAGAGTTTCAGGGAACTGTTGTTCTTTGTGAGAAGGACCTGCAGCTGATAATTAATGGGTAAAGAGTTAGTACTGCAGGGAATCAGAAACTAAAATTATTCATATCTAAACTCTTATATTTGCTGTGTTTGCATTTCCTTGGTTGCTTTGCCCACTTTTTTTTCTTGGATGTCTAATCTCTCTTTTTAAATGCTGAATTGAAGTTGTTAGTTACTGAAATGCTAAAAATTTGAGCATGAAAGGAAAATTTCATTTGGGGGCCAGAATTCATATTTTGGAGGGTCAGTATCCTCACTTTGCTTCCCCCGTAGTTGCATCTCTGGAAAGCAATAATAACCTTCCTTGCTGTGGAAAGTTGCCAGTAGTTTTGCGTTAGCACCAGTAACCAGTGTCAGTCACACAGAACTCTTATTTAGGTGTTATTTCAAACTACACAGAAATAGCGAGGGAGGAAGGCACAAGCTATTTGTGCAAGCTCTGACCCTTATCATGTTTTCCCAGGCTGTATTTTTACCTTTACACAATCAATGCAAACAGAGATTCTAAATACATTCAGCTGAATACATTTAAAAGTCTTCTTACAAGCAGGAATCCTGAGTCAGCACCAGGAGGCTAATTGGAGGAATCATGTAAAAAATACTATTCAGTCTCTTATGTGTGACTGGCTAATCCTGTACTAATAGGTCTTAGTGAGGAAGGAAGAGGAAGAAGAGGAGATGGGGGCATTACCTTGTAAAGATTAGTCATCCTTATTGGCCTGAATTATTGCTTAATGGGCAACTAGTCTACTGCTCCTTCAGGAATGGATGGGACATGGTCTCCCTTGCGCACAACCAATAGCTGAAGGACAACTCATTTTGGAAAAGAAAAATAGCCCACTCTGCTTTCAGTTTTATCATAAGATCATGATTTGTGGTTTAATGTCACTGCAGTAGGCTATCCATCCCATTTGTTAACTATCACTTAAAATTCTAGAGCAAGCATATAAACTGTGAAGTATATTTTCAAGTGCTATAACATTAAAATGTTTTATATTTGTTTACTTCTGGATAGTTTACCTTTTAGGTGTTCTAATATCATAAAAATATTTTATGCCTTTACTCACAGATTCTGCTATGAATTTGAGTGGTTACAAAAATGTTAAGCTATGATGCATTTAGTTGGTACTTCCTTAACATTCAACATAAAGCCATTCCATTCTGTTTCCATATGAGTTTGTGCTTTATTGACAGAAATATAACCTTTTACACCTTTAAATATGCATTTTAAAATTCATTTTGATATTTTTTGGAGGAAGGAGGGGACATAAACTCTGTCAGAATATTTGCATAGCCCCTTACAGTTTAATGGGCAATACTGTGATTTGCAAAAACTGAAGTCCTCAGACATCCCTAAAACTTTCCATTGCCAGTTCTTTACCAATGGATAAGATCACATTCCTTCTGGAAAACCTTTATACCACTGCAGTAAAAATGCATGAAAGCATTAATACAGTATTACAGGCTATGTATATCCTAGCAAGTTGTTAAAAAAGCAGAAAACCTCTTAAAAGCCTCAGATGAGAGTGAGTTTTCTCTGTTCACATTTCTTACTCTTCCATTCTTTCTTTTATCCTAGTTAATTATGGACAAATCCAAATCAGACCGGGTCCGTTTCCATACTTTACCCTTTTCCATCGTCGTCCTAGCGTCATCCCAGCCATGCTTTTGCCAGGATGGGAGCATGTCTCCAACACACCTCTCCACACCCAGCTAGCTGCCTGTGGGTAGGAGTGTGAGCAACACGAGCCTTCCTTCCGCATTGCAGCTGGCCTCTTTCGCATGCTGCACTGGGGAAGGACGCGCCTAGATTATGCTTCTGCCCATTCTGCATGGCCACACAATTGTGGGCCTTTAATAGATTTTTTCTGTTAATGGAATATCCCAGGTGGGGATGCATTGGCAGTGGGACTGCAACGACATTGTGTGAAAGCACAACTCCCAGATTGCCACCAATGCATCCCTACTGCAGGAGAGTAATGTCATGTGGAAATGGCCTAGATCTATTTGGAATAAACCTTAAAGCAGACTCAACAACAACAACAACAATAATAAAATTTATTTTTATCCCGCCTCTCCCAATGGATCAAGGTGGCATTACAGCAATATATAAATACATTAAAACATTAAAATGTACCCCATCCTCCTCACCCACCCACCCTTCTAACCCCCTAAACATATTAACTATTAAAAACAATTAAAACAAGATTAAAAACAAGAGGACAGTTGATGAGAGGCGGTGGAACACTAGTCTGGAAAGGCCTGTTGGAAGAGGACAGTCTTGACGGCCTTTTTAAAGCAGTCAAGACTGGTAATATACCTTTACAAGTAATGGTAACACAATAAGAAATCTTGCTAGATCATTGCTTCAGTTCCTTTGAGCATGTGCACATTTTCTTTTTCTTGGAAATTGCCATGGCCCTGAAGTATCTAGAAAGTAGTGTCCTGAAGTAGCTAGAAAGCAGTGATGGGCTAACATTCTAGACTTGAAAAACAGTGTCTATTGGGTTGGTTTTAACTTTACTAGTTCTATCTTTTCTTAGAAATTAAACACTGATTACTTGTTTGAGATTCAGGGCTGCATGATTCTTAAAACATGCAACTGTAATTTCCTTGTGAGAAGATATATGATAGTCCATTAATATATTTTTCCCAGCCAAAACATGGTAGAGAGGGCAAAAACGTAAGGGGTTTTGCTTGAATATAAACTGAGGCATTTGATGTTTTCCTGACTTCTCCATTAATCTTCTTGCCAGAACATCGATGTCTGATGAAAAAGAATTCATCAAAAGTGATTCACTATAAAGAGATTAGGATCAGACTTTTACTGGAGTTATTCACAGTTTGAAGTAATTTTTTTCTCTTAATGTATGCAGACAGAACTTTCTATTGTGTTCAAATTAAAATGAGGGAGAAAATAGTTCAATTCAGCCTGCTTTGCTTTTTCATTATTATGATGTGAATACAAGCATTAAAGGTGACAAGACAATCATTTAAACGATAATGCGATCAGGCCTATAAATTATATATGCCACAGCTATAGTGAAGTTTTATTGCTTCTGTTGCTAATGGCACTGGCATTTTGCAGGGACATACCAATGCTCAAGCATTTCCAGCATTCAGTTCCATAGTTTGTCATTTATTTTAGTCAAAATGACATGGAACTGATGATTTGAAAGAGAGGCTTTTACTGACATTTTCAGGCAGAAGAATAAAAACATAATATGCAGTGGTTCTGTCCTTTCTGTTGCACCATTTTTTATAAGATAGTACTTGTATTGCAATATGCATATGTGTGTGTGTGTGTGTACACACACACACACACACACACATATATATCAATGTGGGTTTATAAAACAGTTTTATAAAACAGTGCCATCTTGCTTCCTTTGAAAAAGGGAAAAATAAATAAACCAATGTCTTTGTGGGAATAAGCAAACAAGCCGCATTTCTGTAAAGGAAAAGAAGTAGTTCAGTTACATACTATTGCTCAGGTGAGAAAAAGTTCCCAGTAGAAATACAACTAGAAAATTAGAAAACATGTTTATAGATATATTCTTTGTAACTTAGCCAGTATTTGGGGAAAGGGGTCTTCAACACATTTCCCACTTCTAATAGCTATTTATTTATTCCTTCTGGGTATGAGAGACTTTCACACAGCACTATGGCAGAAAGGATTATAGGAAAATCATCTTTTTGAAACTGAAAGAGGCAGTAGAAATATAGACAGGTATAGCATTGAGAATTGTACATTTAGGTTTAATAGACTTTTAAAAATTGGCCTTATTTATTAATATGACTTCACCTGGCTCTGAGAAATAAAGTCATGTCAATGTGGTTAACTGATAATTAAAAAATAAAAAAAGCAAGGAGTTGTCACTTAAAATATTAACAGGTTTGTTGTGTCACAAGCTATAATATTCTATAAACTACCAAAAAACAGATGAACATAACTGATCCTCTGATAACTAAAATAAAGAATCTAGAAAAGCCAGACCCAAGGACCTTGGAACTGTTTTTAATGTGTGGGGACCATAATGTTGGCAGACTGATGTTATTAACTTTGCCTACTCACAGATATATATTTTTCACAGAAAGCAGTTAAAGAAAGTACTGCATGAAAATAACAATCATCACCAACCAAAGCAAGAATCAATCTCACTACCATGAAAGCAGTGGTAAAATAGTAAATGAAATAACACAAAGCAGGCGATTAAAAATACAATCAATTTATCAAGCAAAGAGAAAAATATGAAAGACCGTATTAAGTGAATACAAAGGCACCTATAAAGTTTCTATAAGGCTCCCTAGCAACTACACTATTTTTAAAAAGTGTGTGCAGCCATGTTAAAAGTTACAAGATTGCACATCTTATACCTTTTTTTTTTTTAAAAAAAGCAAAACGGTATATATCAGGCTTGAGGTCTGGAGAATTCGGTACAGGCTACAGTCAAGGAGAAGCAAGTGATTTTTCCCATCCAATACCATTCAATCATCCATAAATATGAAGATTCATATGAGCAACATCCTGACTTAGAAGTTTCCTTGGAAGAGTCCACAGAAAAGTAGAAGATGTGCGCTTACTTCCACAACAGAGTCTCTTATGGGGAAGAGTTGTTACCAGTTTGCATGACTTTTCTCTCATATAATATTTTGTATGTTGTAGGCGCCTGAAAGCCTGTCAAGAGATTTGTATCAGGTATGCTTCCCTATTACTGGTGAAATGCATGGCCTGCCCCTTCCCCTGCCAGTAATCTTTCAGAGAACATTACGGTGCAACTAGGAACATCCTTTTAAAAGTGAGAGAATGGATTCTAAGGGTATGTTTCACATATAACTCTGGAAATAATATATAAGAGGAAGCAGAGATTCAATACCTTGTTACAACAAGCTTTCATGTAAAGATACTACTTACAGATAATCACAACACATGGAATTTATACAGGGATTTGAGAAGTGCTGACTTGTTATAAAGAGAGTGAGATGGAGATAGTGGCACTCAAGTTTTCCTAGAAACAATGTACATATGTGGAATATAGTGACCTCTTGCTGACAGCAGTGGGCTTGTTGGTTGTAATTTATGTTTGCATTCAGTTCAATCGACAGTTTATATTTGCAGCCCCCCTTTAATTAATAAAAGTTGCCCATTTCAAGCCAGTAACTGCTTTTCGTCTTTTATTTACTGAATATGTACATAACTGGAGGTATGCTGCTGGTCTGTGATAAATGATTGCCAGGGTAGGGCACTTCATGCAGTTTGGTTTACAAAAATCAGTATTATAAAGACATGTTTTTGCATATAAGAGTCAGCATTCCCATGTTCCATTTCTGTTACCTCCAGCTTCTCACAACCCCAGAACTCTCCAGCAATACTGCTTCTCTTGAGATCACTTGCAGCAATGAATAATGAGGCAGAATTTCTTACATGTTGCACCAGAGGAATAGTGAGTGCTGTTAATCAGCAAATTTATTCAGCAAGCCTCATTGAGGGAAGCAGGAAATGGATTAGCACATTGCTAGTTAAAACTGACTAATTTATTTCCAAGCTCTGGCCATCCATTTGGGCTATTTCTGTGCAGACTTATTTCACTAAGTAACTGGGGGCAGGGGAGGGAACCTTTTAACTTCTGAAATGTGCAAGCTCCTAATTTTTTTTTATTTTTAGATGCATATTGAAATATTCTAATTTCTACAGGCCTTCCCTATTTAATCCTGCCATCTTTTCATGGAGAAGACACTGTAAATATTATATTTTAATTCTGTGTATTTGATTGGTTGTATGTTTTATTATTTTATACACATCTTTGAGATCATCAGATCTAACTGGGTTATAACTATACATCGTTTGTTGATTCTGCTGTTATCAAGGAACTATATGTGCTGAAATATTGAAAATTTATGAGCAAAGAAATATATATATCAGAACTTATAAAGTGCAAGGATTTCAGTTATCTTAAATCCTTAGGTTTTTTTATCTGAACAAAAGAAACTTAAATCTATAAAACTTTGTTAATTTTATTTAGTCCCATTTATTTTGTTATTATAAAAATAGCAGAACATCTCCATGAGAAATGCTATAAAAATCTAGAAACTCAATCTTTTTTAAGAGTTAAAAAAAAATTCATGCCTTGAACTCCTATGTTTGTCCAATATATTCAAATAATAAAACAGCAATAACAACAACAACAAAAATGCTTTCTGTCTTAAATCCCATTGGTACAGAACTTAGAGACACACCATTCTCTGTCAGGCAGATAGGCTTAAAAAGAATGTTCCCCACCACTTCATGTGGCGCAGTTGCATTGAGCCATTTTCCTAATTCTTTCACAGAGGCCAAGCCATACCTCAGTGTTCAAATAATCAGGGTTATCTCTCCATTGTGAGTGAGAGGATTTGCATTAGGAGCAGACCTCTGTCTCTATTCTTGGAAGCCATCTGAGGGCAAAATATAATGGCCTTGCTTTTGCAAACATGACCGGAAGGAAATAAGGCAACTTTTTATAAAAGCACAGTAATCATAGAGTCAACTTTAGGTCATCTTCCACTGGAATAAATGTGATGTGACATATGACACTGAATTAAGTCGGTTTGCTTTAAAATGTGAACAAATTCCTCTCCCATCCTTAGTTCAGATACACTTGTTGTCCCTGAACTATCTTTGTTTCAGAGAGAAAATAAATATTATAAAAGAATATATAAGAGAAGTAGAATAGCAATATTATGAAAGATATATTATAATATTATATGAAATAATAATAAACTCCTATGGTATGGTTCTCCAATGTGAATAAGACTGGTAATCAGGCTGAAAATCAGGGTATAACCAGCTTTAGGAGGAGTTTGACTAAGGTAGTTAAAAATAAATAGTCTTTTCCTCTTCACCTCTACATGGAAGCAGACCCTCTTGGAGCAATTGTTTCTCGCACTCGAAAATTCCAGGTTTGTAAGTTTTACTCTGCCTGATGGTGTTGCAGTGGGTCCTCAGACTTATTTTAGAGTATTTTTAAAAAAAGCAAAAGTAAGAGACATTTAGTTGTTATTTGCTATAATCAGTTTTGGCCTATGCAAGAGAGACCTCCAGAATCCTCAGTCATCATCTACCCTATATAGCCATCTTGCAAATCAATCTACCTGTAGTGCGGTGTCCCTCTTCTCCTACTACCTTCCACTTTACAAAGTATTACCATATCATGAGTCACATAATCTCATGATATTACCAAAGCAGGACAGCTTCAGTTTAGCAATTTCTTTTTCTTTTAGTGAGAGTGGTAAAAGACCTACATATGTAGTTAATTTAGCATGAAGTCCCACCCTGGGCTGTTAGCCATCATGACATCTTATTGTAGACTATTAGATAATTAATATGTTCAATTGATATTTAATAAATAGCTTAATTACATAAAGGGTGCAACAAATAAATGCTCTGTGAACCAAGATGGAAGTTATTGACAGGATGATCTTTTGAGCTGGAATTCTTTACCTCTTCTATTTTTTGTAGCTGAGAACCATCCATCTCTCTTCATTCCAAGTTTCCAAGATGAATCAATTTAATGTCATGACATTTTCTGTCACTGTGCTAAGTATAATGTAAGATATATTTTGCTGAAATAACTTCTATAAAACATAAAACAAAAAATGAAAGTGAACTTAATGGCCCAATAGAATTAGCATTAGTACCTTCATAAGAAGATTTGTGCCGGATAGCTTCTAGAGCCCTGTCCAAGGTCTACTGTTTTTAACCCTTGCTAAAGATTTTTTTTTAACGGAAGTCAAGCAATTGCTGTAGATATTGTGGATTTCCTGCAGATGTATTAAAGGGAGAAATGGTAAAAAGTATCTAAGATTAGTCTCTAAAACAAGGCCTTTATTATAAAGCGTGTGTGTGTGTGTCAGATTTCTGAAATAATACTGCTAGAATTGTTGAGTCAATTGCACTTGATTAATAATGTGTGAAATGCAGAATAAATACTGCTTCATATATTATAATGCTTTACAGGCTAAGGAGCTTGTGGATTACAGCAAACTGTTCCATTTTTACAAAGCAACACAAGTAAGAGTTTGAACAGCTTATGTTGCTTTCCCAGAGCTAGCTAGATTGTTCAGGAGCAGGATTCCCTTAACACCAGTTTGTTTGCAATATAATCCTTTCTGTCATGCTTACCAGTGTGTCTCCAGCAGTCACAAGGTAAAACCTTAGTCTAGTGACTTGAAACTAAGGTTGCAAGGTATCAGCAGTAAAACAAACCACATCAATTTTAGCTTTGTTTCACATTTAATTTATTGGTGATTTAACACACACACACCCAAAAAAAACACCACAGGTTGGGACAAGTTGTCATTACAAACTGAGGTTAGCCAAACATAAGTGAAGCTTTTAGATTAATTGCTAAGAGTCTCAGAAATCCAATTAGGAGGGCTTTAAATTGAGTTGTAGGGGAAGGAGATAGTATTCTTGAGGGCAGGAGTTCATCAAGTGCTGGAGATAATGCAAATCTTATAGGGAGAACTGGGCGAACAGTACAGGAAACCAACAGTGGGAAGGAAAGAAGCTTAAATAAGTAGCTGGGGGAATGATCCATGGTTTCAGATGCCTCTAAACTAATGAACAGAGCATGGGAAATAAACAGGATGACCTTGAACTCATAGTCCAGCAATGTAAATATGATGTAATAGGCATCACTGAAACCTGGTGGGATGAGTCTCATGATTGGGATGTAGCAATAGAGTGGTATTACCTGTTTTAGAGAAATAGACCAAACCAGAAAGGAGCAGGAGTATATCAGCGACATTTACACCTAGGAAAACGTCCATGCCTTAAATCCTGTTAGTCAAGTTGAGAACATCTTGATAAAAATTAGTGGGGAGAGAAACAACAGTAATGTCATTATGGGAATGTACCAGGCACCCCACATAACAGACTGAGGACTTAGATGACAGGCATTCTAGACTTTAAGAAAACTGATTTCAGTAAACTTAGGAAAATACTGAGAGTGTTTCTATCGTCAGGAATACTAACAGAGAAGGGAATTCATGATGGATGTGAGTTTCTTAAAAGTGAGATATTGAGGGGACAATTTCAAACAATTCCAGTGAGGAAGAAGAACAAGACATATCTAAAGAATCCAGGTTGAATATCTAAGGAACTTTCAGTGGCACTAAGATTTAAACAAAGATGTACAAGAAATTGAAAAATGGAGAAATCACCAAAGAGGAATTAAAACAAATAGCCAGTAAGTATAAGGGAAAGTCAGAAAAGCTAAAGTGCACTATGAGCTCAGGTTTCCTAGAAAACTAAAAACAAAACAAAATACTTTTTTGGTTATGTTCATAGCAAAAAGAAGAACAAAGAAGTAGGGCTTTCCTGCATGGAGAAGATGGTGAAATGCTAACAGGGGACAGAGAAAAGAAGAACTACTTGTGGAGGGGCCAGGCCTGCTTTTCCTTCTTACAAACTGGAGATGGCAGCTTCTCTTGCCTTAATCTTCTCCCAAAAAGGAAAACAATGCTCTACTTGGGGAAAATGGAGCATATGATGTGGTAGGGGAAATGCAGTACAGCATAGGTAAAGAGGCAGTACAGAAATACCTGGCTCCTCTAAATAAATTCGAGTCTCCAGGGAGAGATGAACTTCATCCAAGAGTATTGAAAGAATTGGCAGAAGTAATCTCAGAACTATTGGCAATAATCTTTGAGAATTCCTGGAGAATGGGAGAAGTCCCAGCAAACTATAGAAGAGCAAATATTGTCCCCATCTTCAGAAAGGGAGGGACAGGACCCAAATAATTACCACTCAGTCAGTCTGAATACTGGGAAAGTATTCTAGGGCAAATCATTAAACAGACATTCTGTAAGCACTTAGGAAGGAATTCTATGATCACTAAAAGTCAATGTGGATTTCTCAAAAACAAGTCACGCCAGACTAATCTCTCTCTCTCATTCTCTCTCTCTCTCTCTTTTTTTGACAGAATTAGCTTTGTAGATGAATGCTGTGGATATATCATATCTTGACTTCAATAAGGCATTTGACAAGGATGCCCATGATTTTCTTGCAAACAAGCTAGTAAAATGTGGGCTAGACAATGTTATTGTTAGGTGGATTTGTAACTGATTGACCAATTGAACCCAAAGGATGCTTTCCAATGTTCCCTCTTTATCCTGGAAATAAGTGACTAGTGGGGTGCCACAGGGTTCTGTCCTGGGCCCAATGCTCTTCAACATCTTTATAAATGACTTGAAGACGAGAATAGATGGCATTTTTATCAAATTTGCAGGTGACACCAAATTAGAAGGGATTGCTAACATCCTAGAGGGCAGGATTAGAATTCAAAATGAGCTTAACACATTAGAGACCAAAACTAACAAAATGAACTTCAAAAAGGAGAAGTGTAAGGTACTACACTTGGGGGAAAAAAATGAAATGTATAGATATAGGAAGGGTGATGCCTGGCTTGATCACAGCACATGTGAAAGGGATCTATGAGGAGTATTAGTAGACCACAAACTGAACATGAGTCAGCAGTGTGATTTAGCAGCTTAAAAAGCCAATGTGATTCTGTGCTGCACCACTAGGAGTATAAGGTTTAGGTCAAGGGAAGTGATAGTACCACTCTATTCTGCTTTGATCAGACCCCAGCTGGAATACTGTGTCCAGTTCTGGGCACCACAGTTCAAGGATATTGACTAGCTGGAACATGTCCAAAGGAGGGCAACCAAAATGATTGGAAGCGTGGTAACCATGCCCTTTGAGGAGCGGCTTAGGGAGCTGGGTATGTTTAGCCTAAGGATGGGACTATTAAGAGGTGACATGATAGCACCATTTAAATATTTAAAGGGATGTCATACAGAGGAAAGAACAAGCCTGGTTTTTTGCTGCTCCAGAGACTAAGACACAAAGCAGTGGTTTCAAACTTGAGGAAAAGAGACATCTAAACATTAGGAAGAACTTCCTGAAACTAAGAGCAGTTTAACAATAGAATGCACCACCTCAGAGTGTGATGGACTCTTATTCTTTGGAGGATTTTAAAACAGAGACTAGATGCCTATCTGTCAGGAATGCTTTAATGGTGTATTCCTTCATGAGAGGAGGTTGGACTTGATGGCTCTTGTGGTTTCTTCCAGTTGTCTGATTCTGTGATTTATTGGAGGAAATCATTTGTATCTCTGTGACAGTGAAAGACTTAATTATTCTATTGATAATTTATGTTGTTGCTGTTGTTTTTGTATGCCTTGAAGTTTTGTCTAACCCTAAGGTAAAGTTATCATAAGATTTTCTTGGCAAGATTTGTTCAGAGGGGATTGGCCTTTGCCTTCCTCTGAGGCTGGGAAAATGTGACTCACCAAAGTCACCCAGTGGGTTTCCATGGCCAAGTGAGAATTTGAATCCTCTCCAGAGTTGTAGTCCCAACATTCAAACCACCACACCACACTGGTTCTTGACAATTTATTTACTTTTATTTTATTTTATTTATTGTTTATTTATTTCATATATATAACTCTTTTTTTACTAATATGTGACCCATGACAGCTCACAACATAGAATGAATTAAAATACATATCACTTGCACTTGGGAACAGACAGCTAAACAAAATATCCTATTAAAAACTACATTAGTTCAAAAGAATTTAGAAGTATTTAAAACTTAATAATATGGATAAAAGTACAGCATGCTTCTCCCACTGATAATTTTGCACAGCAACTACTTGATAGTTAAAAGCCTGTTTAGAATTTTTTAAAAAAAACATCCTTACCTATCAGTCTTTACCTGCCAGCACAAGAAGAGCAAAACAGAGACCAGGCTAGCTTCACATGGGATAGTGTTCCAGACCCTGGGAGCAGTCACTTAGAATGTCCTCTTCCTTGCCCTTCCCAAATGTGCCTGTGACTATAAGAGTTATAAATAATAATTAATATTTTTAGAAAACACATATTGTTGTGAACTTTGGGGGGGGAATATCATCATTCCCCAGTCAAATGAACTAAGAAAAATAAAGGAAAAGTATAAAACTGAAAACAGTTAAAAGATGAGCTGTGGTCTCCAGGCCAATGATGTTATTGACCCTCTCTTTTGGAAAAGTGACATAGTAGTAGAGCACATTCTTCACATGCAGAAAGTCCTAGGATCAGTTGTTAGTACTTCTAGATAGGGATGAGAAGGAGTCTTGCTTGTAAGTCTGGAGATCCTTTCCAGTCAGTGTCAGCCTAGTGTGGGCAGAGGTGAGATCAGGATCTGTTGGGAGATACCTGGTTGATTGGCAGTAGGCTGGCAGATGTTTCTGACTACCTGTTTAATAATAACAAAAGCTTCAAATCCCAAACGAAGACTGCTTGAGAGAAATCAGGAGTGGGTTTGGAGGTGAAAGATCTGTTAGCTGATTTTTGGCACTGAAAACAGATCCTTTGACTGAGAATCTTAAGAATAAGAATCCTATTCCTTAACTTGTATATAACCACCCACTATTTTTTTTCACTTGAATTTAATGGATAGATATTAGGTTTCCAAAAGAAAATGAAGTAGATCTTGCCAGCCTTGGTGTAGATGGCACTAAACTGGAAGAGTCGAATGTCTGAATAAAGCAGTTTCTCATGTTCCTGTGTATTCTCTTCACACGTGTTTCAGTTTTCCAGCATTTATGTGGCCATCTCGCAGCCTCTTCACACTTGATTTAATTGCAGCAGCCAAAGAACAAATCTTTTTTGTTAAATGGTTATCGCAAATCAGCTGCCAAGCTGAAGGATGGAGACTTTTTAATTTTTGAATGCAATAGTCATAAATGGGTGCAATCTGAAAAGCTTGCTGCAGCACAGATGAACTTGTGTAAAAATCATTTTTGTGGGTCTTGTTGGTCATAGCATAAAGAAATCAGCTTGAAACTCAGTTCACTACAAGGTTGAAAGTAGTGCAGACTATGCTGAATGTAGGCAAGAGAGACAAAGCTGTAATTTTCATATAGGAATGAAATAGGGGATGTTGAATGAGGTGAAACAGGTGACAACCAGAGAGAAAGAGGAGCTCGGAGGAGTACCATTTCAGAATATAGTGCCCCATATATGGAATCCTCTCCCTCAAGAGTTTTGTCCAAATCTTATTTTGCTGTCTTTTTTATACTAAGGCTATGCTAGGGCCTTTTTATTCTCCAAGTTTTTAAACATTTTGAAATTGAATTTTTATTTTAAATTTCTGTTTTGAACTGTTAGCCATTCTTGTATTAAGTTTGGTTCTTTATTGATTTTGCTTTAATTTGATTTGATTCAACTTTGCATTGTTATTAAATAATATGAGGGCACTAAATAAATCAGCTGATCAATAAATGTAAAATACCTCTGATATTTCACTGTTAATTTATGATAAAGTGAGCAAACATGGTATTGACTTTACAGTATATGTATTACTTGAGGAAACAAGCAAAGGAAATCAGTGCCATAGTGAAAGATTGTAAACATGCTGCAAGAATGACACATGCTGACAAAAGAGAAGGAGGGCCTTTATTCTTCTTTGTGTGCAAATAACACAGCAGATTCTGAAAGTTCAGTAAGAAGCTTTTCAGTTTCTTGTTCCAATCTCAGTTATACAGAACACCCTCCATGGTGATTTTTTGTTACAGCTTGCTTGCAGCTATGGTCAGCTAGAGATAACATGCATACATAAATATTATGTGTCTGCAGAGAAAGAATAAATATTTAAAGAGAAAAAGTATCCCATTATTTTAGAGGAATTGTTCAGCTCTGTTCATAATCTATGTATTTTGCTGTTTGCTATTGTCTGAGAGTAAAAATATTGGCAGTGTTGTTATTAGTCAGCAGTGGATTTCTCGAGTTTCTAAAAGGAAAGAATGATGTTGAAATGCTTCTTGTTCCAGTATTGGTTTATGCTGTCATATTCACTGTTTTTTTGTTTTGTAGATATATTTACGATTCTTGGACTATGAAATGCAGAATTCTAATGAATGCAAAAGGAATTTTGTGGCTGTCTATGATGGAAGTAGCTCAGTGGAGGATTTAAAAGCTAAGTTTTGCAGCACTGTTGCTAATGATGTGATGCTGCGCACAGGTCTTGGAGTAATCCGCATGTGGGCAGATGAAGGCAGTCGAAGCAGCCGATTCCAGATGCTCTTCACATCTTTCCAAGAACGTAAGACTCTATCAGGGTATCAAATGATTCAAGTCTCATAAAACATTTATGGTGCTTCCCTCATGTGGTATAATAAGCAAGTATAACTTTTTTTAAAAAAATCTGGTTCAGTCCAGTTCTCCACACAGGTGTAGTATCTGCATGTGAAGCAGTGCCCATATGTCATAAAAAAACACACACCCTAGAATTCCTTTCTCATCAGGCACATGTATGAGGGTCAGTGCACCAGCTTTGAAACAGGAATGTAAGGCTTATGTATGCTATAACCAAGACCTCTGTTCAGTCCATTGGCCTCTCTCTGTCATGAAATGTCAACAGCACTGGATTTATGTGCAAGCTAAATAAGCTACAGTTTTGGGATAAGATTATGCAAAGCCTTTAAATGCAAAGTACTGCTATTACTACCAACACAGAATATATGTTAGACTAATACCCTTTTGTTAATGTTAGGAAGTCTCTGAAACTTGACATAATGGAGGTCCCAGCATATTTTAATTCATTCTTGAGTGTGAACTCCATGCTTTCAGAATGGAGGGGGCTGTTTGGGTGAAGATAAGAAAGGTGGGCCTTTTTCTACAATTCTCTGGTGCCAAATTCAAGTGCATGAGCCATAGGACAAAGTGGGACAGGGTTCTTTTGTGTCGTCTGGAGATTCTACTACACGCAGCTACTGTACTTACAGAGGTCTAGCTTGAGTCCATTCTATAATGTATACATAAAATATATTAGAGTATAAAAATATTAGAGTATAGAAATAGAGAAATATTCTGAATGTGATTCTGACTTGTGTAATATTAAAGACTTTAAACATTTTCCATATATTTTCCCATATTATTTACAAAATGAGGATATTGGAAGGAGTTTGTACAAAACCTTCATCTTGGATGTTTACATAGAATTTACAAATACTGTAAAGTTACAGAGCAGTTTCCGGATATTGTAGCATCGTTGAGACTAACTGAGAGAAAGAAGTTGCATCTTATGAAGTAGACTCTGTCTACAAAAGCTTATGTTACAAACTTCTTTCTCTCAGTTAGCTATAATAGCCATTTGCATAGCAATCTAGACTTAGTTTTATATTGTTCCTTTAAATTTTCAGTGCTAGTATCTCTAAAAGAAATGGGTAATGCTGCTTAAAATGGTGGTGGTGACTTTAAATGTTGTTTATATTACTTTAAAATATAGGCCATATCCAAGTCATTAATTCATTCTTGAATGTGAACTCCATGCTTTCAGAATGGAGGGGGCTGTTTGGGTGAAGATAAGAAAGATGGGCCTTTTTCTACAATTCTCTGGTGCCAAATTCAAGTGCATGAGCCATAGGACATGAAATTAATTGAAATTAATTGTCTTAAGTACATCTAACATTGCATTGGACTGTGGCCATTGTCAATCAGAAATCAGTGTAAACTTTGAAGTTGATGTGCATAAAGTATGTTCTGCTGGTTACCTGTCTATTGAAAAGAAAGACAGGCAGACTGAGTTTGATGGAATATTATTCCAGGTATAAATTGCAGCTATAATGCTTTTCTAGCTGAAAACACTTGTATTTTTGTTGGTTCAAACCACTGCAGTAAGTTGCACTATTTCAAACTTTATACTATAATCCTAGAAAGGTATATTCAGAAGTCAATAAGAATTTTGAATGGATCTTTTGCCTATATAAGTGGGTTCAGAATCACAGTCATGTACCCAGTTACCTGAGAGCACATCTCAATTAACTTAATAGAAAATGATTTTAAATAGACATGTCTAATATTTCACTATTAGTTTTTGCCATTGAACACAATGGTACCTTACTTTCAAATAAACAAAGGACTATTTTTTTTTAGAACTTCTTCAGCTTAACCTGATTTTGAAACAGGTTGCTATAAACCAAGGGTAGACAAGAGTGGCAAAAGAAAAGGCAGTGAAGCACACTGTAAAATTTGAGTAAGATATAGATACATCTATAATAGAAATTTTTAAAAAAACAGGTTTTCTTCTGTATTTCATGGTGGTCACAATCCAGTTAAACCTACTTAAGTTATAAGTCAGATGCACTTAACTCTAAAGTAGAAAATGGCTCTGAATGAACAAAGTTCAAGTGATATAGTTGTTAGCGAAATTTGTACATTGGTCATTTATACAATGCAAAAAATAAGAAACCGCAATGCTTTCATAGTTAAACAACCAAAGAGAAATAGTTACTTTATGTAGAAGAAAGCAAAACAGGTTTAAACAGTTACCAAATTAGTCTGAAAGGAAGAAGGCATTTAACAGAAAATACTGATCAAGGGAAATGGAGTGTGCAAGGTATATTCTCTGGTTTAACATTTGTATTCCTATCTCTACCCATGCATATCTATATTAAAATTTTTGAAACAGCATCCCTCTGACTGAACATATCAAATTACAGTGCAGTAAAGGACTTACTAAATCTGTCAGGAATCTCAGTGGTTAAGGCCTACTTGTTTTTAAGTAAATACATGATCACTTGACATGCAAATGTTTCTCGCAGACTAGAAAAGACTCAAAAGCAAATCACTATGGGTGTCTGTTTAGAGAGTCCTTTTGTTTAATATGGGAAGAACTTAAACCCAATTCTGATTCATCCTCCTAGATGGAAAATGTGTCTCTTCCTTTTCTGGTATGACACAGCTTCAAAGGTAATTTATGCCTCTCTTGTTCATAAATCAAGCTGGACTCAGAGATAATACTCTGTATTAGTCTGATGCCATTGGTACTTGCCTGTTTCTGTGACTGAAGCAATCGTGAATATTCAGAGTTTGATTCATTTAAACTGAAGAAGACATTGCATCCTGTTACCTTAGAAACAAACCACACAGACACTGGGGATTCACAGCTTTTAAAAAAACAAAAACCCTGAAGGGTAGTGATGTAGTCACCAACTTGTTCTTGGATAGGAGTGAGGATATATTTATAGCGTTTTCAAATCCAAGAAAAAGTGTCTCTTTCTCTTTCTTTCTTTCTTTCTTTCTTTCTTTCTTTCTTTCTTTCCTTCTTTCTTTAACTTTAAGCAATTGCTTTTTTCAATTAGACATTACATAATATTCAATGTGTGGTATGCTTTATTTACACAAAGACTTGTCACTAGGTGTCAAGTATTTTGCTGGTTACTAGCCTGTAAGGGTACAGGAATTTTCAAAGAATATTAACACTTTTGTGGAATTTTAAAAGCAAGCAACATGTTGGAGACATATTGTGACTGTTCATCTGTGCTCTTCCTGGACTGCTGTGGAAGCTTTAAGTTTATTTTGGTCCAAATGATTGAGTTGAATCATTTATTCTCATTCATTTTTTTTCCTTTGTGTCAGTTGGACAAGAAACTGTATACTGAACAATAATGGCAAACATTGCATAATAGCAAATAATGAATTTACCACCTGTGAGATATGTTGCAATTATAAGAGCAGTTACCCAGACAGGACAGTATTTTGTGCTTCCCAAGGCGGTGTAGACATGAGACCAGTCTCAAAATACTGCTGTTGGGGGGGGACTGAGCAATGTAGTCCAGTCAGAGCAAAGGAAAATAAAAAGGAAATTCAACAGCAGAGACAGATGGCAGTTCACTGTCCTATAAATCATCTTCATTAATCGTCGCAGTTTAGTTGAGCTCTTATGGTTAGATGCAGAGGGAATTGTGTTGCGACAAAACGTAGGAACAGAATGACAAGTAAAGCTATTATTATTTGTTGTTATGACCTTTATTTTAAAACTCTTTGTATCCTGTCTTTCTCTTATTAATATCAGTACACATTTGTCATAGAGAAATTGGCCTTGATAATCTTTAACACTCAGAATATTGCTTAAATACCATTAAGATGCCAGATCTTGTCTAATCTTGCTCCCCTGTACTCTGGTTTCTCTTCAGATTGTATAAATCTTTCACCATTTACTAATCTTAGTAGCTAAGCAGTGTCAGCCCTGGTTAGTATTTGGATGGGAGACCACCAAATGAATACCAGGTACTGTAGGCTTTATTTCAGAGGAAGGAACTGGTGAAAACCACCTCTAAGGAAACCCTGTGGAATTCAAGGGGTCAACATAAGTTGACAGACAACTTGAGGGCACACACACGCACACACACACACACATTAGAACATTGCTGTGGAAATGTCCCAAAGAATTGATTGTTGCAGAAAACTAAGTTGGGCTGTTAACCATAAATAACTAATTAATGTCCATCCATAGTGGAAGGGTAGAAAAAGTTAAGTCACAAATATTAAATATCAGGTGATGCGTGCCTACTCATGCTTTTTTGACACAATAGTCCTTTTCCGCTTTGACTCTCAACATCTCTACTGGGAACCAAGCAGACTAGGAATTCTTAGTGGAGGACTTTGGAAAGTTATCCTTTTTCTTGGACCCACAGAAATCACTATGGGTTGTTCTTTATCTGCCACAAAGAAACAAATAAATAAAAACACTGAAATAGTGTGAAAGTGAAAGTGTATAGGAATACAGGATGTAGGGCACAGTTACAGTGGCTAGAAGTATAGTTCTGTATGTGAACTCATATAAAGGATATGTGCTTCTAGAGATGGAAATAACTTTGCCTAATTATCTCCCCTTATTCAAATGTTTGAAAGTCTTGCAGAAAAATTTTTGCTTGTAGAAACACATGTAAAAGCTCTTACATAAAAATCTGTTTTCTGAACAGAAAATGTTGTTTCCTGTACAGGAAACCTTACTGCAAAAAGGATTGTAGAAGGGATTGGACAAGAAAACTACATGTTTTTCTGTGCAGGATGTTACTTCCATAACACCTTGAGATGTTTGCATACAGGCAAACCACTGCAGAGGAATGCTCACTTCTATAGTGAGGATAAAACTGCTGTAAATATTTGACCCCAAATGCAGGATGAAATAGTTGAGGACTTATGTCCCGTGTCCTTTGTCTAAAAGGGCATGCCTTTCTGATTCTTTGAGAAGCAACTTATCCCTTTTTGCCAAGAGTATCTGGAAGGTTATGTGTTCCAGAGCTGAACTTTGGCTACTCAAGCTTTAAAATATCACAGGGCACCAATATTTCTAAGCAGTCTTTGTATTAAGGAATGTTTTCTTTGATGTATGTCAACAGAAAAGTTGTTAAGGGATTATGAATGACCCCATAGCACTGGAGGTCTTCCCCTAAGCACCTTATGCAAAAGAGCCTTAGGTAGAGGCAGATCTCTCCAATGGTTTACCTGGGTATAGGAATGTTAATATTTAATTCTTTTGTCTTTGCACACAAGGATAAAGAGTCTCTACAGTCTTGTCCCCCCTCCAGATAAAATGAATATTGTACAAAAAACATAAATTTCTGGACAGTCATCTTTTTTGTATATGGGAGATTGTTTTTTTATGCAAAATGCACTAATCTACTTAAAAATAATAATCCAACAAATTTTTTGCACAATAAAAATCTTCCACAGGCGGAAAAAAAAGCAATCTTGCAGAACAAAATCATCTGGCTCTTTTTGTGTGGGCAAGATATTTGCTATGCGATCACCTACCGTTATTTGTCTCCCTAAATTTATCTGTGTCAGCTTCATTACCTTCTCAAAATGATATGGCTGGCTATAGCTATGAGAGAGTGAAGCGCATCCATTGGGACCCCAGAATGGAAGAATTTATTAGTAATAGTCTTAAGGATATGTTGGTTTTAAATTGTTTTAATGCCCTAGCTACCAGCTTTAAGGTAGATGACGCTCTGCTGGCATACTTAAACATTATGACTGTCTTCCAAAATAAGGCTTCTTATCTTCCTAATCGCATAAAAGGTAGAGGAACTTAGTTTGACAAGAGTTGTTTCACCTGGAAACGGAACTTAAGACAAATATTTCATCAGGCTTCAGTCAGCCCAGGGGCTAATTTGGAGCCCTATTATGAAGCACGTAAAGAATACTTTAAATGGGTTGAGGATAAAAGGAAGCTATTTTTTTCAACGCAAGTGGTTGTCTCTGGATAAAGCTCTGAAATCCAAAGACATGAAATCCTTCTGGGCGGCCGTTAGGAATCATATATATAAGGAGAACTCTCTGGTTCCATCTATGATATTGCCCTCGACTTGGGTTTCCTATTTTTCTGTGAAAATGAGTGCCCAAATACCAGAGGCTGATCTTATTAAAACCCTCCTAACTTATGGAGTTCAGTTTCAGCCGTGGAGATAAGCCAGTTGATTCCTAAACTAAAATCTGGTAAATCTCCAGGATATGATGGCTTCCCAGCAGAGATTTTGAAATTTTGTCCTGAGCAATAGACAAAGGCATTAGCTAATCAATTTATTCTAGTTAATAACTCTGGCAAGATCCCAGCTGCCTGGAAAGACTCTGTCATAATCCCTATCTTTAAAAAAAGGGAAAGGAAGGACCCCGATAATTATTGTCCAATAAGCCTCCTATCAGTTGTAGGTAAATTATATGCTAGCTATTTGGACATGAGGTTATTGAGCTGGATGAACTCCCAAGTCCTGATCGATCCAGAGCAGGCGGGTTTCAGAAGGCATATGTCCACTGTGGATCATATAACAGTGCTTTCTTTCTAAGTAAAGAAATACCTGTCACGTCTTAAGGACAAATTGTACGCGGCATTCATTGATTTGAAGGCTGCTTTTGATTCAATTCACTGGCTGTTGCTATGGGATAAGCTTGGTAAGCTTAATGTAGATGCTCGTTTGTTGTATCTACTATGCCAACTTCACTCAAATAACCAGTGCAGAGTGAAATTTTCTGAAATCGGTCTATTAACAGACCCTATTCACTCTGATGTAGGGGTCAGACAGGGATGTGTGTTGGCTCCCCATCTGTTTAACTTGTTTGTGGCGGACTTACCTGCTTTTATGACTTCAATAAACTCTCACCCACCTTCGCTGGGTAATCGGCCACTTTTTGTCCTACAATATGCTGATGACACATTGTTACTTTCATTATCTCAAGTGGACTTGACAAGAGCATTGAAAAGATTTTTTGAATACTGTGACAAATATCATCTGTGGATAAACTATGATAAATCTAAAATACTGGTATTCTGCAAGCGATTTGTCCCAAGGACGTGGAAGTTCAACAACCAGACAATTGAGCAGGTCAAGAGTTACGTATACCTTGGCGTATTTTTCCACTTTAATGGACATTGGCATAAACAGAGGGATAAGGTAGTTAAGGCAGGGAAACGATCCCTGGCTGCTGTACAATCTTTTTATTATAAAAATGGGAACCAGGATATTTAAAATCTATAAACCCAGATTAAGACCTTTACTACTTCATAGTATACCTATCTGGATTCCAGTTTTTAATAAAGAGATTGAAAGAGTGCAAGCACATTTTTTTTAGTAGAATACTATCTGTTCTCCTATGTGTTTACCATTTGACACTTTATGCTGACTTGGGCCTGAACTCTCTAGTGCCTAGCTGATGACCTTTAAATTTTGGTTTAAGATCCATTTTAGGCCTAATAGATCTGGCCTCCTATGCTTTCTACTATCTGATGCCTATTATACTAGATGGCTTCACTGTATGAAAACAAAGTAATGTCCCTGGGCCTAAGATTAGATTATCTCCTTTTACTAACTGAAATGGAGTGCTTTAAAACTTGTAGGGCCTGTCTCTTGGAGAGGGAATATCACCTTTCATATCCATCACCCCCTAGGGTCTGTTCCCCGTTGATGCTTGGTGTGTCTCCCCAGCCAGGTAGAATCCCAGATTATTTTCAAACTCTTATGTTGCTGGTGGCAAGAAAGGCCTTTCTACTTGCAAGGCTGAATGTACATCCTTCGAATGTGACCAAGGGCAGATATTTCCAGATCCCTTTCTTAAAGCGTATATGCCATTGTGAACAAGCTCCCGATGATCTCTCTCATATTACATTGAGCTATCCATTGTATTCAAATTCAAGAGAAAAGCTGTTAAGGAGACTATGAAAAATGAATATCGGCCTAGATAGGCTATCTGTAGAATACTTATTGGATGACCGAAACTCGCAGGTTACTAGATTAATGGTTAATTTCCTGGTTGAGGTGGCAAATTTATGGTTTAAACTGTCAAGCAAGGATCCTTGATGTCTTATTGATAGGTATATGTTTATGTTATAGTATGCCTAATAAAGGTCAATTGAATTGAATTGAATTGAATTGCTATGCAAGATAACTTGATTTTTCATAAAAAAGAGAGATCTTACACACACACACAACAAGCAAACAAGTGGCTGTCTGGAAAAACACACAAACACATATTTACAAATCTTAAAGCTCTCCACAAAATAATTTCTCAAAATACTGATTGATAACTTTAGAATTCTTATGATTGTACAACTCTTCCTGACCAGGTTTCCTGTGTGTCAAAAAACCCATTTTTTGGCAAGAAAAACAAAACAAAAACAGTGAATACCTTGGCTTAATAGGAGTATATTTTCAGTACTGGCAGGTTAAGTTACATTTTTGTCTGATCTTAGGGACTGTATGAGATGAGATTGGGTGAATCCAATTTTAGTCCAATTAATTTTCTGTATCATTTATTTTTGGGGAAGATGATGTTTTATATTATATTATATTATTGTTTTTTACTTTGTGTACTTAAATTGTAAAATTCCTTAAGTCAGTTTTAGTGGGGGGAAAGCATTCAAGAAATGTTAATAACAAACAACACCTATAATAATAATAAGCGGGTCAGCTTGGAATAAGTAACTTAGAACAAAGATGTCACATCATTTAGCCTATGTCTTTGAGACCCTAATTAACTAAACCAAAATTATTGCAGGCAACCGTACCTTCTAACATTGTCCATATTTATCAATGGAAGATGCACAAGTGATCTGTGAATACTTGGTTTCTATTTAATATGCAGGGTACAAAGTGCAAGATTGGTTAATCTTGCACTTTGTACCATCTAATGGTGAGAGGCATGAACTCCGTATATTGTTGGAAGGTGTGTCTCAGAGCATGGCAAAGTTCTGTCAATTATCCCTTTCATCCTACACAGAAAGCAGGAACAGAGGTTGACTTCTTTGCTGTCAAAGCATGTGTCAAACTCTGTCTAATCAATGTCACTAAAATAGTTTAGAATAAAACCTCTTCCATTTTTATCATGAACTGTGAAAAGCTTGACATGTGCAGAATGTTCACATGTTCTGAGGAACATTTACTTGCACTAATAAAAACTGATGAGGTGAAGACAAAGAAAGAGAAATCCTATCTCCTAAATTGTTCTCATAAATATTATAGATGTTTCCACCTCCACTTCTTCTTTTCCAGCAGTAATATTCAGCCTGCTACACCCACAGCTCTTTCAAGAGTTTAACTTCTGAGCAGAAACACCTACATGTTAACCTAAAAGAAAATGCTTAGATTCAGGGCATGGAGATCAGAGGAAATCCCATTATTAGCACAGCAGAAAAGACACTCATTCTATCACCTTTGATAACAGTGTACCATCTCTTGATACCTATCATTCTAAGAGTATTTGACCTTCTTACCACATACAGGAATTGCCCTAAGCATACTCCTATCTCAAAGCAGAATTTCTTCAAGGCAGCTAATTTTTTGATAGCTTGACATAACTCTTCTTTAGTTCTCACATTTTTGTTGTCACTAAGAAAAAAACAAAAGAAATTTACTACTTTATTAGGAGCATGGGCAGTTTCTCTACCCTTTTCATTATATAGTTCATTTTTGAAAGATCAATTTTATATTAAAAAAAAAGTTACAGCATTCCAATAGCTTCTGTTCTCAGCAGCAAATAAAAACCCTATAAAATAATCATATTTACTTAAGTTGAGTGCCTCAAAATGAATCATCATGGACCAGTGGTGTTCCAAACCTCTTAGAATATTTTTTCCCCATTATTTTTTAGAATCTCATGTGAACTTAACCTTCTCCATATGGGGAAAAAAAAAAATAAGCTCATCGTTTACCACAGAAGGATCACTGAAGTATGAAAGGAGAAAACCCAGGAAATTAAGATATTTTAAAAAATGCAGTCAAGTTCCTAATCAGAATTATCTTTTGAAATAAAGAGGAACCTAATATTACACTGAGCTGTAGCTCTGTGTGCATTTATTTGTTTGTTTGTTTGTTTGTTTAATACACTAACATAACTTCATAGATTATATTTTTAAAATGATCATCCAGCACATTCAGTAGAAAATTGGGAACAGCATCTTCAACTCAATACATTTTATTTTAATGAAAAAAGCAATTTTGAGAGAATCAAATTGTTGCTATTATTCTATCATTTGGGGTACATCCAAATGCATGAAAGGAGCAGTCTGAGAAAACCTGAACATTAAAGGCTTGGGGAAGGAGTACAAATGGAAACACTGTAGTTCTGCTGTGTATTGGCGTATGGTTTCTCCAGATTATGCTACTGAGGCAGAAAAGTTAAAACAAGGGGATTTGAAGTCAATTCAGAAAATTAAAATGCACAAACAGTGGGATTTTGTTTGCGCACATCTAGCCCTTCAATTGTCCTTCTTCCTATATTCCAATTCCAAATAGCTAATCCAAAATAATTCCAGCTGTTATTATTTAACTTAAGATACATTAATGTTGGCGCAACCTTAGATAAGTGAATGGAATGTAACCTCAATATATTCTCAGTGTATTCACTACTGTGAGCTAAAGTTCTAACAAATTTTGAAAGATATAATGAAAAGATACCTCTAAAATTCTATAGGCAGGGCAAGTTTCTTAACAGTTTGCTTAGACTTTTGTGAGGGAGATGAGGAGGAATTCTATGTTTGGAATGTATTCACTTAGAGATTAAAGATTAATATGTGTAAATATAAAACATTGTTACCTATTCAGATACAGTAATATACTGTATTATTACAATACATATTCATATATAATAATGGATATCAGGGGTTGGGGGATTGCAATGGCCTCCCATTGGATCTTGGAAGGCTGAACTCCATACTGCATCTTCATTTTAAGAAAAAAAAATCACTAGAAAATACCCCTCTATCCATTGGAGGCAAAGTAATTCAGAACTTGCAGTCTTGCAATATTTTTTTAAAAGCTGCAATGGAAGAAATAACTGTTATGCTACAAACTAAACAATCAGTGGTATATTACACCAAAGATATGTTGTAAGAATGGCTTTGTAGAGATTGTTTAAAAGTAGGCTTGGCTATATCTTAGAAAAACATAAATGGATGCTTTTGAATTCACTCTTTGCTGGAGTGCATTATATGAATTCTTGTATCCAAGCATAAGTACCCAACAAACTTTTATTAAATTGGTATTTTACTGCATTAACTTAACATTTTATAGTATAGCTTATGTCTAGGAAGAGACTTCAGGAAGAAAGTTAAAATTCAAGAGAACTCAGATAAATTAGAGTGCCGGGCAGAAAATGAAAAATATAATTCAAGGAAGACAAGTATAAATGATTGCCTAGTAGGAAGAAAATATATAAATGTATAAGCTGTAGTCACTGTTAGTACGACTGAAAGGACCTCCATTTACTTGGCCTATCTCAGAACAAAGTTATGGCAGGGATGCTTCCAAGTGGGAGAGTTGATAGTGTTATCCAGTCACTGCTCTTCTATTTAATCTTTTTGCATGCTTGATCTAGTTATTTTCTGTCCACACCAGTGGATGTGGCCTAGCTGCCATATATTCCCAGTATTCTACTGGGAAGCTGCAGCAGTTTATGGGTCTCCTCAGATTACAGGCCACTGATGCTGTGAAAAGTGATGAATTTAAGAATCTTGACACTGGAGACATTTAGACTAAATAATAAAAGAGAAACACACTTTGTTGCATGTAAATAGGTTTTCTTAAGGGAAACCACAGAATGGGGACTCCTCATTTCTTCCTAATCTCTGCAGATGTCAATTCCCTCAACCTTTTCTGGGGGAGGTTTCGGTTGAACAGTACAGAATGGGTTGTGTAAGCATTGCTAATGTAAGGAGGATCACTCAAAATTATCCTTGGATACAAAGATTATATTAACTCTAAGAAATTCATTAAAAGAAAGTTTCCCCTTCCTTCCTCATTGTACCAGTCCATCAATCTCATCTCAACATTGATCAGAAGTGGCCTCAACCATCCAGATACATTTTACTGTGCTCACAGAAGACTCCAAGAAATGGGAAACATTCCCTTCTACAATTTCATTTCCCTTAGAATCCAAGCCAATGATACCATTATTTTATGTCCTTCTGTGCAAAAATGAACATGACTTAATATCTGCATAACAGTTACTTCAAAGACACAAAGCCAGCATTATTATGACTGTAATGTAAAAATAACTAAATAAATAAATAGCAAATATTAGATTACAAGTTACTTTTGCAGGATTTTGAAACAAGCAGTAAAAACAGCTTTCCTTTGAAATTTGGCCTTAACTTGAATACTTGCTCTTCAGAACGCATAATGCAAAGGAACTAGAAGGCAGTATAATAGTCTGATTTAGTTAGTTATAATATTTGCATATAACAGATAACAGGTCTCTGAGTAGTTCACACTCACAATAGTTACTGGTTACTACAATAGTTACAAAAAGTATCAAATCACTTTAAAAATTATTAAAAACATGGAGAGGGAATACCTATGTAACTAAACTAAATAAAAATTATTTCTTCAAGACATAAATTTCTTTCTCTTTTCCTTTTATATATCAGTATCTGTGGGAGATGTTATTCTATATTCTTGTCTTTAGTCATTATCCATGGGGAAAAGAACTGAAAACAAAAAGCATTTGTGAAGAAAGGCTGCTATTTTTCTTTCAAAAAGGTGATCAGATTAATGCATATCCTAAGGGTTGAATTGTATCTTTGGATCCTTTAGACTTAGTTTGCCACCTTGTGTCCAGTTCCAGTGTTTGCAATAGAACCTATTAATAAGATCACACAAATTACTTTGCTGGATTAAACCATGGGCCTAAGGCATTTTTTCTGTCCAATAATATCAAGCAAAATGCCTATGGCTTGCATTGGTCAAACTACGCTGCTTTTGTACATAACATGACTTCAAAAAGTTTTTGAGACTATTTCTCACAGAATCCCCTAGTTGGCATGGGCAGTTGTCTGACTCGCCATATTGTCTGAGAAACTTTGGAGGTCTTTTTCCCCACCATATTTTATTTTCCTGCAAAATGCAAAGTTCACTTTCCTTAATCCTGTCCCAGCAATCACAAGAGGGATACTGAAACAGGAGAAAGTCAAAGCAGGTCTGTGTACCTTGCTTTGTACTATATATTGAGCAGGGACAATCCAAAGATGAAAAGGAAAACTAGTCTCTAAAGGTATCTCATACAATGCTGCTACTGCACTGGAAACATACTCTTTATGTAAGAATACAAAAAGAAAATTCTGTTTGTTGTAATTTTGCAGTAAATTCTATACTCATTCTACTTAGAAGTAAGACCCATCAAGTTCTATGCGATTTCCTCTCTCAGCAGAGTAAGTATGCATAGGATTGCAGCCATGACTTCCTTCTGCTAGCTTTTGAGATCACTGATGTTGATGTGTCTTACCCAGTATTTTATATGGTATCCTCAAAACCATTTTAGATTGGCCAAGGACCAAACGCTGAAGATTCTCATCAGTCCAGTTTTGTCCTCATCTGGGTCTTCCAAATGCTCAGGAAAATATTTTTTCAATTATTCTTTTTTCAAATATTTTTTCTGTCCTTAATTTACAGTATGTGAAATCAGGAGTTTTGTCCCAAAGTTTATTTTATTACAGGTTCACTTTCATCTGCCTATATTGCACATTTTACATTAGTGTATATGTGTGTGGGCGAAAAATAGTACTCACCTCAGGGCTGCATTAAGGTTTTCATAGGCCCTAGGTTTTCAATTCCCTGCCTTGCCTTGACATACCACTAGGGATGTTTTCATAGGCCCTAAAGTCCTGTTTGTGTTGCCCCTAAAATTTTTGTAGGCCCTAGGCACTATAAGTCCCTAATGAATAAGGAGACCCAGACTAACCTAAAACAATTTTTTGAAGGAATCTTGCTGTATAGTTCCTTCAGCTGTAAAACTGTGTGCCTTCTGCCTCTACTTTCTGCCACAGTTGAATGCAAGATAAAATAAAAATGCTTTAAATATTTTAAATGTTTTGAATGATTCAGCCTAAATAGTAACAAAATACATAGCCTCTCCTGCTTTTAATTCAAATACAGAAAAGATTGCTTTATGATTATACAAGTGGCAGTCTAACCGGGAACATAAAAACATATAATTATGCTAGGGGAATAACCTTAATTTAGTCTCTCTGAATTTGCAGAAGTAGTGCAATCTCCACTGAGTTAGAAAATTCTCATTCAGGACATTAGGGTTTCTTGTGAAATGAGGAAGACGGCCTCTGGTCACACTTTCATCCTGGGGGTTTAGTAATATTAGCAACTTGATTCTACCAGTGTGTGAGCCTTAGGCTACTGTGCTTTGCTTTCTGCTCAAGGACTGTGAAAATCTTTGTTCATGCAGTATCAGAAGGGCAAACATACCTATTGTAGCTATAGTTCGTTATCTATTTATTTTAAAGAAGTATATATACCTAAACTTACAACTAAAGGGTTCTTTGATTTCAGTGAAACACAATGCTTTGGCTGAGAACTAAGGTCAATACATGGAGACCAGTCATTCATCACAAAGAATCCTTCAGTTGTATGTTCAAGTTGTATGTTCAATAGGCACTTCCAGATCCAATATATTATCAGTCCCTCTTCTCCCTATTTCTTTCTCACACACAGACGTACACATCTACAGTAATTATCACTTTCATCTGACACCAGCAAGTATTTGTACCTTTACTTTGACAGGAGAAAGCTGGGATATAAAATGAATGAATGAATGAATGAATGAACCACCAAGTATACATATCCATGAAGGTTCCTTATTATGTAGTAGCCAAAAGAAAAGCTATTTTACTTTAAATCTACTATTTTTTTTTGACATAGTGTTCCATCTATTTGGAATACTTACTACACACGGTATTATAGTCATGCTGCCCACTGGGCCAACCTATCCTTCTATGGTCTTTCCCCACACGTTGGACAAAGCAATTATACAATCCCTACCCATCTTACCTCTGGAGCTTCCTTTACAGCTGAAGTAGCTTCCTGACATTGAAGGAGTGTGATGGGGCCTGTTTACAAAATCTGCATTATGTAACACAGACTAAAGGATAACAAATGATGTTGAACTCTATACCTGTAATACTTGTTCCTTAATTATTTCCAGAAATTTGGATCTCCAGGTGTGGAGACTGATTGAGTATAACACAACTGTTTCATTGGGTCTACAGAGGAGGATCTTCATGAGAACTGGCCTTTGTTATTGCAGCAGCTGAAGTATAGCTGATGTTGCCTAGATGTGTCTGTTACCCACAAATGGGCCCACAGAACATCTTCTAAAAAAGGGGCATGGGAAAAGAGGTTCTGCGGGCCCATTTGTGGGTAACAGAAACATCTGGGCAACATCACCATGCCCCCTTTTTAAACTTCGTCATCAGCACTTTAGTACCACCTGTTTCTGCAATCTTTTTTAAAAAAGTTCAGAATCACAGTAATAGTATCTTATTCCACTACTGTTTTTTTTTGTTTTTTTGTTTTTTTTGCTCTTTCCCCACTGCCTCAGAGATCTGCAATATCTGCAAACTATTTTCTAGTCTTCTAAAAATAAGTATTCAAAATAAATATGGCAATTTTCCACTTTTGCTTCTAGGAACTCCCCCTTTGAAATTTTGAAGGTAGGCACAGGAACTTGGACACCCCCCTAAAAAAAAACCCCACCTTGATATTTTGAGACATCTAGTATGATTTCTCAGTAAGTTGTGATGGCACACTTTTGTGCATCTAGTAAGCTCTGTGTTTGGAATGATGAAACTTAGATCTGCAACAACAACAAAACACTGTCACATTTTGAGGATCTACCATGATATTTTTACAAGCTATGCCTGTCACAGACAAGCAAATATTCTCTATTATTACAAATTATTCTCTATTATTACAGATGACTCTCTTTCAGTTACATAGATTCATAAGTGGATTGTGAAGATCATGTATGTTGCTATGTGTATGACTGGTTTATTACCTAAGTTAACAATATAATTACTTCAGAAACTAGGCATCACCTTGATTATTAGATCACTAAACATAGGCCATTTCTGCACTATATTGTTATAGTGCTATTATTCCACTTTCAATATCCTTTGGAATTCTTGGGGTTGTAGTTTACTGAGGCCAAAGAGCTTTCGGGCTGAGAATTCTAAATGTCTGTCCCTAAACTACAGACCCCAGGATTCCATAGGATGTTGAAAGTAGAATAATAGCACTATAACAGTGTAGTGTGGAATTGGCCATAGCGTCAGCCACATGTAGAGCTATGTATAATGAAATACTTTGTTGATTACACCCAGTTTTTCTATATGCCAGTGACTGGTCAGGAAATAGTTTGATGTGGTAGAATACCGTTTACATGAAGCCTGACTCCTAGACATTGAACTGACAGCTTCTAGTACTATAGCTTTTACAATGCATTAGTCATTTCGTTACTTCCTTAGAAGTAGAACTCTGAATGATATGAAGAAGAAATGAAGTCCTGTTCCAAGAAAAACTGTATTCTGAAACATATATAAATTATTCAAAATAAACAAAAATACGTGTACATATTTAATATTATTATTACTACTGCTGCTACTACTACTACTATTAATTGTTTTTGGCAGGAAAGAGTTAGGCAAGGGAGTGATACAATAATATTTGAACTAGTGAAGATTCCACTTGGGTTTCATGAGAATTGTCCATATGCTTTCATGTCTTTATTTACAGCTTTATAGATTAAAAAGAGAATATAGAAAACCCTGCTTGACCATGTTAGATTGTCTAATTGCTTTTATGCTGCTAGATTACAGCGTAGAAATGTACTTTTGGCCACTGCTGATGCATTCTTTTTTTCTCTACTTTTTAGCCCCTTGTGAAGCCAACGCATTCTTTTGCCATAGTAATATGTGTATTAATAATACATTGGTCTGCAATGGACTTCAGAACTGTGTGTATCCATGGGATGAAAACCACTGCAAAGGTAAATACATAGATAAATGGAATTGGAATTGGAAAATTCTTATTTATTCCCTTCACTTCCCTATTATCTCTAGTAACAAGTGACTCCTAACCATTCAGAACAATAATCCATTTCTGTTTTTAAAAAGATATTTTTTCACTTCTGGCTATCTGTACTTTTTCAATGACTTCCAGTGAATGCTTGAATAGATACCGGAATACGTATCTCACCATACCTTACATTTCCAAGCATGGCCCATGCATTTAAAAGAAAAGGGGACAAACAGGTTTAAAATTGGAACTTCAGTGGACATCCACTTGGAAAATATAATCATAGCTAAGGGTAGTAACTGGGTTAAACATGTTTTTGTTTAATACTGTTTGTGCAATGTGTATGGATGGCACTGTTAAAAGAACACTCACTAGTTGAATTCATGATCATAATGGGAAACTGGTAAAGATTTGATCTCTACTGTGTATGTGCATCAGCCTATTTGGGGCCTCTCGGGACAAAACCAAAACACTGCCTTGATAAAAGTGAGCTTTTTGAGCTTGACACAGTAGTGAAAAGAAAAGGACAATTGTTTTATTCACTCATCTTCTTTCCTTTCTACTGGTTTCCCCTGTGAAGGTGAATTCATGCATCTGCTTATTGAAGAAACATGTGGATTGTGGGTACTGCTTATAAATTTACACGTGAGTGACGTGCTGAAAGCTGCCCTTTATTTCATGATAAAAATTACTTCAAAACAAAAAAAAGGTTCATTCTTTTCCCTCTAGTATAGGAACAAGAGCTTTTTTTTTTCAGATAAAAATTCATTTTCCAATTTAGCAGATTATGTTACATGAAAACCTAATCTGGGTGATTTTTAATGCAAAGAACTGATACAAGAAATCATTGTCAAAGCTTGCTATATAAGAAATGTTGATCATACTTACTTTGCGATAGTTCCCCTACTTTTAAACCTTTTCTTTTTTTTGCACTTACATATGTTTCAATTTAGGTTCTTGATTAGTGTTTCATTTAGACTGTGACTCACTCAATCATCCTTTGCATGTTAATCTTGGAGGTGTAGAAAACACAATATACAATATTATCATAATATTTCATGTGAGAAAAGCTTGTAGAATATGCTGTTGTGAGTCTCAACTCAAACCTGATAAAGGAAACTGAGCGGAAGATATTGAACCTATGGTTCAAAACAAACAGAGGAGATTTGTTAAAATCTAAAATGCCATCTCAAAACAGCATTATTTTTTCTTTATTGTAAACAAAAATAATTTATCTGTCAAATGATTGATCACTTGTATATTCAGCAATTCTGTTGACATACTTACTCTCAGCCCTACAATTCCAATATCTCACATTCTGATTTCTAGTTGGCTGGCACTCCATCATATGTTAAATATATGAAGAGATCCTTGGATTGACAGAGGCAGCAAAACAGTGCTGTTAGGCCCAGTTCCAAAGTCTGACATGGTTCACTGGCTTAGCTTCCCCACTGTCCACATACTGGGCATGATCATCTGGACTAGGAAACATAGGCCCTTTCCACACAGGGGTTAAAAATCGGTATAGCGCGACCTCTGACAGAGGTCGTCTACACCATAAAGTGGATTGGGGTGGACTACTTTTGCGTAGTTCCACACCCCAATCCGTGCTAGGGCGACCGGAAGTGGTGACACCACGTGCTTTTCAAAAACCACTTTTCCTGAGGTTTTTAAAAAGCATGGGGCGTGCAGCCGCGTGCAGCCCTGTCACAGCGCCTGGTGTAGATTTGCAGATGCATGCAAGGGCGTGCCTGCAGATCTGCCGGCTGGAGAGCTTCTCCGGTTGGTGGAGAGCCTCTGCCAGCTGGGAGCCACCATTTTGGATGCTGCGGGACACCGCGGACGCCGACGAGTGTGGAGCAGTGAACTTGTGCTGCTCCACGTGGCGACGGACTTACCCGGTTGCAGGTAAGCTCCATTTCAGTGTGTTTTCACCCGTTTCTTCCTCCGCATGTGGAAAGGGCCATACTTACACAGACCTCTTCCCATAAATGCTTTCATGGGAAATCTTTTCAATCAGGGTTTCCATTCCTATGGGAATTTAAGTGTGCATGCCACAGGTGAATCATTTCATGGTATACTTGTACCTGAGATCCCGTCATTCATCACCATACAGCTGATGGTACTTCCAGTCCAGCAACAACTGGAAGGTCTTGGACTGTCTGCACTTACTATAGACGCTTAAGTATATAGGTTCCCATGTCTCAGACATGCAAGTACAATGCATGGATCTCAGGCAACAAGGCTGGGGAACCACAGTCCTTGGTAATGGCTCCGGCTGGAAACCCTTGATGTCTTTTCAATACATGGACCTCTTTCCCATAATCAATGTGAACAGTTGGCTTCACCTTCTGAAAAATGGTGCTGGCAGTGTTTTCACTTTTTCATTTATCTGTTGTAAGACTGAAACTAATCTCCAGCAGCAGCTTACTGGGATATGGAGAGGCGTTTTCAAATATCATGCTGGTCACAAGAAAAAGTACCTGCCAACAAGTCAGCAGCTATCAACATTTGTTCTGAAACTGCATTTTATTTCAAAGCTATGTCACCTAGGGATATCAGGCTGACTTAAAAGTCCAAACATATTTACAGCATAACATGAAATGCTTTGTAAATGAAGGCCTTGTTCTTTACAAACAGCAAACGTCCCAAGCTTACTTCTTTTTTAATGGGGAAATATAATATATAGAGTGCACATATGTACATGTATTAAATTGCCCTCTAAAAGATGAATGAATTCTGTATCCTGCTTTGTTTGCTTTTCTGATATTTTAGCTCTACAACTACTAGCCCCTAGGGAGAAGTAAAACAGGAATGTGCTTTTGGAACAGAGTTGCTTTGCAAATAAAAAAATGGAAATTAAAACTAGAAAAGTTGAACAGAGCTGAGAAAGATGATCAGGTAGAGCTATGCAATGCTGTAAAGGTCACCAAAACTGATTTAAGAAATGGTATCCAAATCCCAAAACAGGTACTAAATAATTTAGCTTTTCTGTATTGACAATGCATCAAAAGACAATGTGTATGTAAGAAATGCTAACTAATGTTATCTCATAATGGCTTTTTAAAGCAACCTGTGAACTTCCATTGCTTTATTACCCTTCAATTATACCACATGTTTATTTGTTAACCTCTATGCAATACTCAGAAATAGGACCTGAAGTTCTGAATAACAGCCACATTTAAACTTTGCAAAAGGCAGGATGTAACATACAACTATCCATGCTGGCTGTGGGATTCTGGCAGTTGTAATCTAAAAAGTTCTGGTCCAGCTTTCTGTTTTGACCAGTGAATACTGGTATCTTTACACTGATAGGCAAACACCACTCTCTCTTTAGCTCTCTCTTAAGAAAGTGGGATTCAGAAATTCTCTGCTTCTGATAATAGTAATTCTGTTTAATTGATAGCTGTTGATAGATTATTTAACATGAATTTCTCTAATACGCCTTCAATCCTGAGGAGCAGAAAAAAAAGCATTTATACTCCCTGTTCCCCCAGAACTTTTCCTCCACTTCCGAGAACAGTTGCTTCCAAGCTTTTGCACTTACAAAATCAACCATGGACCATCATAAACAGTATCATGAAACCTTTGCTGGTGACATATAATATGAATGAAGTTTGCTAGAGTCTCTCTGTGCCAATTTTACAGCATTGCTTTTCACACACACACACATCTGTACACACACGACAGTGGGATTTGGACTGTGTCCAGCATCTTCACACCTAAGGTCTTCTGATATGGGGTAGAGGAAGAAATCCAAGGTGAATAACTAACAATAGTTTTGATTGATATAGAAGAGGAAGCATTAATATTCTGTGCTTCTTACTCTCTATGATTTAAAGTGGTGAATTAAGGATTTGAGATAGGTATCTCATTTCAGCCCTTACAGAGTCCCCCAAAATGGTCTATACAAACTGAGTATTAAAGCCAAAGTTGACACAGTATTTTTGAAAACACAACAAAGTCATTTTTTAGTGGTTGACTAACCAAACACTGAGAGTATTCACCAATGGTGGCTCTTTATCCTGGAGAGAAGTCTCTAGTGGAATATCCTGGGCCTGGTGTTGTTCCATATAATTATAAATGTCTTACATTATGGAATAGAATGCATGCTTATCAGATGTTCAGATGACACTAAATTGGGCAAGCAGAAAGTAAGCAAGAGGACAGAATCAGAATTCAAAATGACCTTGATATATTAGACAACTGCATCAAAAGTAGCAAAATCAATTTTAACAGAGGCAGATGTAAGGTCCTGTACGTAGGCAAGAAAAAGGAAATGCAAAAATATAGGATAGGTGTCATCTGGCTTGAAAGCAGTATGTACAGAAATGGATGTAGGGGTCTTAGTAGACCACAAGCTAAAGATGAGTCAACTGTGTGATATAGTGGTGATTGCACTAGCCTCAATTTCTAAAAGCTCTTCAAGGACAGATTCACATTCAGCACATTGTAGTAGTTTCAATAGGTAGGCATTTATATGTTCCTGTGACCAGATACTTTGCTAACAAAACAAAACAAAGAAATAGATGAAAAAGAATAGTTGAAACCAGTGAAAGTTGAGCAAAACTTCTCATGACCAAAGAAGCTACTTGGGTAGGGAGGAGCAGCGTGTAGGGCCAGCAGTTATGGTTTCATTTTTTCCCTCCATGCTTTTAGTATACCCACAGAAGCAAATGTGTGAACATATCTCATATGTTATCCTAATCTTTTAAACTGGTTATGGATAGGGATACAAGAAGTTCCAACACATCATCTCTAGCTGCTGCAGTAACTTACTGCACTGAAAAAAGTGCAGCAGCTTTTATGCTACAGTGAGCCAAACAAGAGTTTTGTAAATTCAGGACAATGTCTCTTTCCTGCATTGACACAGAAAGAAGCAGATTGGCAGATTTCAAAAGTCCTTAATAATGACAACAGAAGTAAAATGAAAAAAATATGGAAGGAAAATATTCTACATAAAAAGCTACTCTGTCAGTCTCCTCTGTAAAAGCAAATGAGGATTTCCTTTTATATAGAAAGTATGGTCTCCATTCTTGATGTGCCTTGCATTGCAATTTTTAGTTTTTAAAGACACTACAAGGGAAAAAGTTCATCTCCATTTTCTCCTCTTTCTCCCTCTTGAGCTAGTCGTAAACTACTTCAAGGATAATAGAAAGAAGAATGATATTTTACTCCTACATCTTCATTTCCTAACTACTATAAAATTTCACAAATAGTTAATTTAATTTCCACATATTTCCCTGTGGTTTCTTTTCCAATATGCTAAGTATATTGAGTAATAACATTTGTCTCTGTCCCCTATTTAGGGTTGCATTGACTCTCCACCTTTAGGCATTCTACTACTAAACAAAATATATTATAGGCCAAACACTGATATTGTAACCTTTCTAAAGGGATGAGAAAGCATGCAGCCATTTTAAGCCTTACAACTTTTCTTAAATTGAAAACATTTTACGGTGTATGATATTGTATCACAATGTGACACAAATGAAATGAGAGCCTTACTATTCAATTTGCTGCACAAAGGATTGATTTTAAGCAGCTTAGGAAGCCTTCAACTTTCAGGATAAAAAGATGCATTCCTTTTCTAGGAAGGTTCTGAAAATGTAGAGCTGGAGATACATTATTTATGAAAGCAGACTTATCATTTATTCCATTTTATTTATCCATATTTGACTAAATCCAAGTGCTCATTCAAAGCATTTTCTATTCATGCAATAACTGTGGTTATCACTTGGTAACATGGCCATTGCTTAGAGTCTCCCGTAAGTACTGAATGAAAAAGATCAGGATGATGGTGGTGGTGGTGGTGGTGATGATGATGATCTCCTCCTCCTGCCCTTTGGTTGATTCCATCATGTGTTTTTTTCTGGTGTTTTTCTGTTCTTTGACATAGTAGGCAGGAAGGAGACACTTAAGAAAGAGCTATTAAAACTGTGAGGCAGACGTATATAAAAAAGAATATCCAAGTTGGATAATATCTTTATTAAAGCCAAAGAAAATGCAACAAAAACAAACTTTTGAGGTCTCCACAACTCTTTATCAGGCTACTTTCTCTCTCTCTCCCCCTCTGTTTGTGTGTGTGTGTTTGCAGGCTGATAGAAATATGTATTTGCAATTAGAGTTTTTAAGCTTAAAAGCAGAACTTTGCAAACCTGTCAGATGTGGATGGAAACACGTGTTCTTTACATATATACTTGAAAGAAAACTGATGCCTGCATCATTACTGACTTTTCCATATTACAAAATGTACAGACTTTTGAATACAGATATTATATTAGAGAGGAATTTAGCTGAATTATTTTGATGCTTTTTAAAAATTGTTTTAATTATATTTTTAGCTGCCATGAGTGCTATTTTTGTGGAATGGCACTGCAAAATTAGAGTAAATAAAGAAATATTCATTAATTGAAAAAGGAAAGATCTCTTCTCAGCCATACCAATCAGTGGCAGGACATCTGCCCACTTGATCATCTGTGGAATCATGAATTCCCTAAAGCCTTCCCACAGTAGCCAACTACATGAAATTTTCTAGATCCCCAAATGGGAGGAGGCTCCAGAAAACTCAGCAGCCATAAAATACAATGGATAACTTTCATTTAGAATATGCGTGGAAATCTGAAAGCTCACTGCTTTTTCCTTATCAGCCTTTCTCTGGGGGCCCATTCCTCTACACCATCAGTTCCTCCTAGGAATAGAGAAAACATTCAAAAATATTTGAAAATGGTTTTAAAAAACGTTTTTCTTGAGAAACTCTGACAAGAAGAATCTTGTCAATTTGAGATTTTTTCATTGCAAAATGTGCACATAATTCTTTTGTGCAGAACACGCTATTTTTCTGTAAAGAAAATAATATTTCTGCATAGCCTGTTCTGTAAATAGGCTATGTGGTGCAATTTTATGCAATTTTTTATGCAAAATAAGTCTTGAACTTTGAGTACTTTGCAAAGACGTTTTCACAATGAGAAGAAAATTGCAAAATTACTTGTTGCTTCCTTTGAGAGGAAAATTATCAAAAAATTGTATTCCTAATGCCTTTTCTGTCTGAGAGACACCTGCAGTGGGACTCTTCAGAAATCTGGTGAAGAGCCATTTCTTACAGCAGATTTCTCAGTATAATAAGTCATGGTGCTATTTTAGAATAAAACTTGGCAAGTTTTGGAAGTCAGTTCAGCATATAGTGATAATCACATGGCCACTGGAGCACAGCAAACAAAATTTATGCTACCAGAATGAACAGTTCTGACAAGGACCCTGTGAAGACTGTTCTCTAGCTCTAGAGCAATGATGCACTGAAGATTTATATTCATGATCCTTAAACTGCCTCTTATAGTGAAAGGGTAAGTAATGACCTATAGAGAAGGTGTTTTTCTCCCTTTTGGGTGATCATATTTCTCATAATTCTTGCTGTTCTTCCTGACTCAGCTAAATGTTATCTAACAATAGCAATTTAAAATAAATCATTAATGATAAGAGTTGAAATGAGTTTTGAGGATGAAGAAGTATTTCTGCTTAAATCTCCATAAAATGATGCTAGTTCATCTATTGGAGGGTCAGTCATGATCTATGAAACCTGGAAGGCTTCAAACCTAGAAGGCTTGTTTCAAATCCCAAATAAGGTGATGAAGGGAATACAATCAGCTGGATCTGAGATGGACTTTTTTAGATGCCATACTATGACCATTATTTTATGTGTAAGCATAGTTTCTAATAAAATCTAGTGCTTAGTATAGGATAAAGTAAGAGAGGCAGTGCCAGGTTTTATTGCTGTTATCCTTCATAAACCCATTCGTTGGTTTTGGAAAGCTAAGAATTTGTATAGTTTACAGTGCAATATGACAAAATAGATTTATTTGCTAATTTTCGTGGAAGGGGTGATTCCTTGTTGGGGGAAAAACAGATGGAAAGAGGGAGACTCCTCCCCCCATCCTACTTGTTGTAGCCAATATTTGTCAGAGAAATGTTAATTCTCTAATCAATGTGTAGGTGAGGTTCCTCCCCTAATATCATTCCAAAAATATCTGGAAAGGGAAGATCCCATGTCCACCAAAGGTCCTTTGGAAAATAGTGTTCTTTTCAGTCAGACAGTATTTTTTCTCTAGCTATTGAACCTATTTTTTTGATAAGGCAGTTATAAGAAAGTTTTCATTAATGTTATATAGTCTGGACTAGCTTGTAGACAGCCAGAACAACCCTGAATGGTTGCAGCTATCAATCATGCTTTGCCATCTCTACTTCAAGAATATCCCAGTGAATAACTAACTATCCATGGAAAACTAGAAAGATAACAAACCAAGTTTTCACTGAATAGTTTAGCTTTATTGTTTTAAGGAATAAATGAAGCAAGAGTAGCATGAGTGATATCTCCAAAACTTCTGTAGTGGTTCAAAGGCTAAATAGGATCCTAGACTGTAATATACACACTATGGTATAACAATAACAATCCTGATGGTATAGTGGTCAGACTTAGACTTCTTGTTGTTACCCCCTTTGAGGATTTTGAAACAGAGAGACAAGATGGATAAGTCAGGGAGGGATAGATAGCTAAAGTATTTTTCATCACCATCAATATTATTGTATACTAGCTAAAGTATAAACACTGTTGCTTGATTCCATATCTCATATACCCAAAGGGCTCTGGTTTTCCCCATTTCCCATTTTTAACTGCACAAATGTTATGAGCAGTACCTCAAAGAGCTTTCTTCTGTTTCCCCACTCTTTTATTAACCTCAGAAATCTTAACCTCAGCAATTTTTGCAAAAGTCCTTTTATTTAGCCTGATGAGTTATGTCAGGCCCTTGCTTACTTCCAAGAAGCGCCCCCCGCCCCAAATTGGAATATGATTGGAAACTGACTGCTGCATTGTCAACCAAAAACACTCTGTCAGATTTTGCAGTGTCTAATTATTGTCTGAATATTGTCCAATTAGGAGGCATCTACATTGATTTCCTGGTCAGTTAGTCAGTTTTTGTTTTGTTTTGTTTTTTAACATCCAGTAACCCCATCCCAGTTTGAAATTTGCAACTTTGAAAACCAGAAACAGTCTGTTAAATTTTGAAGTTACTAGTACATTTTAAGGTTCTAGCACAATATTCCAATGTGTTGTAGCCACCACAGACTGATACACACATACACAGAAACTCCCTTCTGTTGTAATAGGTAGCACCTATATAACTTAGTATAAACCTGTGATATCAAGAGAAACCAATTTCCATTTTCCAGCTATAGGGAGTAATTTGATTTTGTGAACTGTCTGCCACACTTTATAATTACTGACAAAGTTATCATCCTGCCATTTTAAGTTTGCCTTTCAATTAGTCTCCTTTATATTAGGGTAGAATGACAACACAGTGATAACTAACAAAAACCAAATTGTTTTGATGTATATTAATTCCTTTGTTTGTCTGTTTCATTTCCTTCTCCTTCCTCACACAGAGAAAAGAAAAGCCAACCTGTTGGACCAGCTTACCAATACCAGTGGGACAATTATTGGGGTAACCTCTTGTATTGTGGTTCTCCTCATCGTTATCTCTGTTATAGTACAAGTCAAACAGCCTCGTAAAAAATTTGTCCAGAGGAAAGCAGACTTTGATCAAACAGTATTCCAGGAGGTGTTTGAGCCTCCTCACTTTGAGTTATGCACTCTTAGAGGGACAGGGGCTACAGCGGACCTTGCAGATGTTGCAGATGATTTTGAAAATTATCATAAACTGCGTAGATCATCTTCAAAATGCATTCACGACCATCACTGTGGATCACAGTTATCTAGCACTAAGGGCAGCCGTAGTAACCTCAGCACAAGAGATACACCTATCTTGACAGAAATTCAACCTCAGCCTGTAAAGCCCCTGATCCAACCCATGAACCGAAGAAACATCCTTGTCATGAAACATAGCTATTCACAAGATGCAGCAGATGCGTGTGAGATTGATGAAATAGAAGAGGTGCCAACCACGAGTCACAGGCTGTCCAGACACGATAAAGCTGTACAGCGGTCAGTATCAATAGATTTTTGATGAAGACTGTTGTGTAAGGACTGAGTGCAATCCCAAATGTTCTTTCTTTCTTTCTTTCTTTCTTTCTTTCTTTCTTTCTTTCTTTCTTTCTTGATGTTTCTAATTTATATTTCCATTTAGAGTTCAGATCATCTTATATCAGTTTGTCATATTATTTCTCTTCCCAGGATACATTTTCCATAGTTTGTGGTATGAACATATGCACAGCAGTTACTCCTAAGGAAAGAGGAGAATTCTTGGGCAAACACCACGTGGGAATAGCAAAGGGAAATACATAGTTTGCCAAGAATCCTAGGCGATCATGGAAAATCATTTATATTTTTAATCATTAATTAGTCAAATTGACATATGTTGTTCAAATGGACTTTTCAGCCTCTCCAGTTATTTTTTCTTCCTTTCTGACCAAATGAAATGTGGCCATAGAAAATTTATGATCAGGTTCACTGCACTACTCATAGTTTTCTTCATTTGTTTGACTAACAAACAAATAAATAGGAACCTTACTGCTCCTTTGAAAATCAAGTGATGATGTTTAGTTTGTCCCTTCTTTTTTGTTTTCTTGATTTAGATCCTTCCATTCTGAAGCAGCTATTGGTCTGGGGCAGAGAGAAGGTCTTCTTCCAACCAAAGTCAATAGCTGCTTTTGGGTACAGTTGCGTAGAATGAGCAAAGTCAAGGAAAGAAAGAGTTAAACATCTAATTAACAGCCACCAGTTCATTGTTGTTTTGAAGCAGGAGTTCCTAAACACCAATCTTTTATATCATATTTTGTTTTTTTTCCCCTTCTGTTCTTCTCATACAGATTATTATCAAAAATTATGTTATTGATTTTTCTTATTGTTAAAATTGTATTCAGACACATACACATGAAATGCACACACACATATGAAGAAAAGTACAGGTACTTTTTACTAGACAAAGACACTCCTGTATTTAAAAAATGATGTTTTTGAAAAACCAGTCTTAACACAGCTTCAGTATAGCTGAAAAGTAACTGTCTGTACTCCCAAATCACAGAAATCCTGTTTGATTCAGAATAGATCAATGAGAGAAATCATTTTTCCCCATGAAAGATAAGTTTTTAATATAGCAAATGTCAATATTTCAAAGTACTACAATAAGATTTCTTTTGCTGACCATATTATCACTGCTTGTCCAAATTATTTGTCATTTAGACCACAGAATAATTTAGACCACAGAATGCTTTAGCTTCATATTCTTTTAGAATTCATTACGGAAAAAAGTATAGTAACGAATAACTTATTTTAAGTCTGGCATGATTTCTGTTTTAATTAATAACCTGGAATAACTTTTGCTATGTGTTGCATCCTGAATGCCTGTAAATAAGAATGGTTTAAAAGTTTGCAACTAATCACAGCAAGAAAAACACTTACATATAAGATATTTGGAAACAGAACCTTTTGAAGAGATTTGTGTTTCATATGCATGTTTTCTTCCTCTTTGCATTTTAATGTTCTGTTCACATGACCCATATGTTTCATTTTGTACATACAAGTCACTAGACACATCAGGTCCTCAAAGCTCTCTGTTAATAGCCCCATTAACTTAGAATTGAGCATGAGGACAGGTACTTTAAGGGTTGGTTCTGTTAACAAGTATTATTTTTGTCTATCTGCATGCCAGATTTAAGTGTCTCTGATCAATTTGTTCAGTTTTTTAAGGTATACTTTCAATTAAGAATGTATATGCATATATTTCTTTTTTTTTCTATGTGAACATTATTATGTTGAATGAAATAGCCATAACATTCCAGGTTCTGCCTCATTGGGTCTCTAAACAAACATGAATCTGAGTACAACACAACTAGGGTGTAAAAGACATACTAAAGGTAAGTGAACAAATATATAGTTCCAAATTTACCATCATTTGCATTCCATTTGTTTTCTTCAAACAAGTCTGATTGCTGTTTATTATTTGCTTTGTGTGTGTCTCTGTGTGTGTCACTTTGTTTGAAAATGATACTACATTTTGAGCCTATAAAGAATTCAGAATTATAGCCAAGAGGCTGCTATAAAATCTATAAATCACTATCCTCAGTTGCATTATAACATTCTGCTATATATAATCTCCATTTTAAGCTTGAATTTTAAGCAGATGATTGGCTTTATTCACTTTAGTTAAGCAAATGCCATTTAAAGTGTCTCAACAGGTAATAACATACAGCCTGATCCACACTGCAGTAGAAAGAGTCTTATATGTAGATCTCTCTCTATTTCACAAGGGTATTCCAGGTTGCCTTCAGGTGGGCAGAAGGTCACTCTGTTTCATCTTCATAAATCTGGTTGGAAGGCCAATTAGGATTGTGGGATTTAGCCAACAGTCTCTCCAATTCAAGCCCAGGGCAGTATGCATTCTCATGTGCCTGATCATACGGTGTTGTAGTCAGATTTTTGGACAGCAGTAACCAGTGTCCTCCACTACAGTTTTTAGTATGCACAGCTCTTTCCCCTCTTGCCAATATGTACAAAGTAGCACAGGTTGCACACATTCCCCTGTTTATCACCAAATAAGTTTCTGCCTTGAATAATCAGCCACAGAGTAAATGTAATGGGAGAATTATTTAACAACCATTTGGAAATTATGTAAAATAGCTTGCCCCTGTAATGAGACCGGCACTGGTACCAACCCACCAACAGCTGTGAATCAGGCTGTTTGTTTGATACAACTTAAACGCTTAGTTAAATGAAGATAACAAAAACATCTGTGAACTCACTGTATTGCCACTTTGAATTTATGATATCAGAAATATGCTTAACTAACAGTTAGCTTGTAAGAATGTAATCAAACTATTCCATTTCCATCACTTTGCATTTTCAGTTTATATACTGCACTGTGAGAGGTGTGAACAGATATGTTAATTGAGGGGGAAATTGGGAGTTCCCTTAATATCTCTATAGTCATAATCTAGATTGCTTCCCCCCCCATGCAAAACAGTAATTGCAAGACCCCCACATTACTCTATTGTATAATAGAGTACAATAGAAGGTCCACCCCCTCCAAAAAAAAGCCAGTTTCTTCAGTATTAGGGAAAACTGCTTGTGTTCCATCTTGATGAGCACAATGAATTTTCTCTAATAGTATAAATGAATATAAGACTTCCATGCATGCCCAAGTGTTCCAGTATAAGCATAGAAATCACTGAGCTGCAGTTTGTGTTCTGATATGTGTGAAGTGTATATGAATGTAATGTTAACACACTCTCTATATTTCATTACCAATATATATCTGATTTGATTTTTTTGGAGAGGGTTAAATCATTCAACTTTCTCTTGTTTTATGCATGCAAAAAAACCTGAAATTTTTAAAAAAATAACCAGTGTTTTGAGGCTTTTAAATATGGGAGAATTTTCAGTTAATTCCATTTACACTAAAGAACAACAAACATTTCTTCTTTCCACAAGAAGGTCTTTTCATTTAGCAGCTGAAGGTCTGTTTTGTAATTTGGTTGAGTGCTCCTTGGTCCGAAATCTATTTATGATTAGTGGCATGTAAGGATCTCTTCCCATTAAAATAAAATAAAATAAGAAAAGAGGGATGGTTGCATAATGGCCTAAATCTATTTGTCAACCCCAGTTAGAGTAGACCTATAAATTTCCTGGTTAGCCCTGTTTAGTACTTGGATGGGAGACCACCAATAAATACCATGTTTGTAAGATATCCTGAGTCTCAATCTTGGGAACAGAGGCAGGATCAGGATGATGATGATGACGATGACAATAATAGATTTATCAAGTTTTATTGACTTAATGAGTGTACTTCAGATAAGACTAACAGTTGGGATTTAGGCCATTACATAACTATTCCGTTAACTGATTTTTGTGAAAACAAAACAAAAGATTGAAGAAATGTGGGGAAAACATGGGAGGATTATAAGCAGAACACAATGCCATGTGAATCCCTAATTAAGTGCTGTGAATGGGTCAGGGTGATTACATTCTAAAAGTCCCATCTGGAAGCATCTCTCACTCATATTCTTTGTGTTAATATTTACTTATATATTCCCTGCCCTTTAGGGTTCACATATACAGAGTGGCATAATAGACAAAAACAAGTTAAAATAAATCAGTATATAAAGATTAAAGTGTGTGTGAGGGGGAAAGAGAAAATAACACTCTGGCAGAGATTAAAGAGAGTACCATATTTGCCGGCGTATAAGATGCACTGGCATATAAAACACACTCCATTTTAAAATGCTTTTTTTTTTCCTGGAGGGAAAAAAAACTAGTTTAAAAAATACCATAACTTTTTCTGTCCCCCTTCCCCTCCATTTTGAGAGGAAGGGAAAAGAGGGTGCTCCAGAGGCAGGGAAAGAAAGTTCTTAGGATCTTTCTTTCTCCTCCAGTTTGTAGGGGAAGGGACAGTAAGGAGCACCTGAGGCTGGTAAAGAAAGTTCCTGGGATCTTTCTTTCCCCTCTGGTTTGCAGGGAAAGGGAAAGGAGGGAGCACCAGAGGTAGGGAAAGAGAGTTCCTAGGATCTTTCTTCCCCCTTCTTTCCCCCTCTGGTTTACAGAGGAAGGGAAAGGGAGGCGCTCTGGAGGGGTAAGAAAAAAGCTACACAAACTTTCTTTCCCCCCATCTGGAGCTTCTCTTTTCTCTTCCCATTCAAAATGGAAGGTAAAGTGGGGGTAGTGGAAGCCGCAAGGGTTCCTTTCCTTCTCCAGAGCTTCCCCTCGCTTTCTAGTGCATTTTGCTTCTGTGCTAAGAACTTGCACAGTGGCAAAATGCTTAGAGGAAAAAAGACGCATGAGCATATAAGACGCACCCTCTTTTTAAAAAGTTATTTTTCAGGAATAAAAAATGTGTCTTATACACCAGCAAATAAGGTATATAATGAAGAAAGTGAATTTAAAGCCAGAGTAAATTTTAAGGACTTATCTTGATACTTAAAAACATCACAGGAGGAATGAAGTGAACCACTCTAGGGACAAAAATTTCTTAATTAAAAAAAAAAAAGCCTTTTCTCTACCTGCCTGGCAGGGCAATCAAATGAAGTGGTGAGTTTTAGTGGAACATCTTAATGTTAAGTCAGGTTTGTGTGAGAGGTTGCAACATTGCACCAAATCAATAAACCTATTGATACAGATTATGAAATAATAATGATATAATAATACTCAGCGTTTCACCTCCCATCATAAACCATTGCTTCCATTCACATTTGCCAGGCCAGGCAAAGATTTGTTGCACTGCTATAGTTTCATGATCTTTGGATGCAAATGCATATATAAGCTGATTTACAGATAGATGAGGGGTAGAAGTTCCACACATGTAGTAAATCTCAGTTCTGCATGTACTTGCCTACCACTCAAACTTCAGCATGTACAGCATTTTGTATGAAGAATGGCTTCCATGACTGTGCAGAAACAAGTAGAGTTTTCCACATATTTCTTGTAGTAGCTCAATTTTTTGGCAGATATGCAGCCATGTAGGCTTTTGTTCATATAAAACACTATGTACAAGCTTTGAAGTAAGTGCATAAAGGTTTAAAATTTAGGCCTTGGGTACAGATTTCCATAGAACACATTTTCAAGCAAGTATGTTTGGGATTTCTTTTTTAAATGTTGAGTCCATGGTGTCCAATTAATGTCTTTCTGTACTGCTAGACTATATGTGTCATGTCATATATGATTATTTACATTGAATTTGTTATATGTACATTGTTTTCATTATGTAGACTGCTTGAGAATAGTGGAATCCTGGGTGATTTTGAATATGCTACAGTGAATTGTGAAAATCGGCCTTGGAACTGCCAGCTAGAGATGTTCTGGACTCTGACCAGCTATTCCAATTTCATGAAAAAAAATAATCAGTCAGTAATGAGTAAACTTAATGGATGGCAATAAGACTCTTATTACTTATCATTTATTCTTACTATTATAGTTTTTCTTTCTTTATATATATATATATATATTATTTTTTTGCTTTGTTTAGTTTTGTTACAAAGAAAAGATTACCCAATTTCAGGAATAAATGATTAAATCAGGTATTTACCCATTCGCAATCACTTTGCAAGAAATATTTGTTGGATATAAATCTGACAATATTGCTGAATTTGACTCTGAGAAACTGATTTGCATGTATGTTGCAGAATATTTGAGTTGACAAAACAGCAAAGGCAAGAAATCCCTTTGATGAGATACATTGTAAAAAGCATGCATTCATAATTACTGCTATTCCTATCCATTTCTTTGTGTCATATGCTTGCTAATTGTAACTTTTTATATAAAGATACATAAAACAATGTATAATAATTTCTTACACTGAGTTCTAAAGTATTTTTTTTATTTCACTTCAGCAAATAATCCTTCAGCACAAGTTTTCAGAATGGGTTTCTGATGCACAGATGCTGACATAACTGAGGCCATTTTTGTACTACACTGTTATTATTCTACTTTCAACATTCTGTGGAATTCTGGGGTTTGTAGTTTACTGTAGTTCACTCATCTCTCTGGCTGAGAATTCTAAATGCTCCTCCCTAAACTGTAAACCCCAGGATTCCATAGAATGTTGAAAGTGGAATAATAGCACTATAACAGCATAGTGCAGAAATGACCTAAAACGGCATGTGTGGAACTTAACTGATCCATATTGTTTAAACACAGAAATCCTTCTGCTCAACCATCTGGCACAGGAAGGAATGATTTTTGCTCCTTCCACACATAATTGCTGATATTTCAAATTTTTTAAATGTGCTCATGTGAACATATGTTCAATTCCCTTCAATCTCCACATTGCAGAGTATTATATATCATACCCTATCCAGTACAGACATCGACTATATCAGGATTGACTGAACATAGAAATGAGTTTATACCACTGAATGAGAAATGTTAAATTCACTATTGGAACGTAAAATATTATTTCAAAAATTGATAAGCAAGTCCTAAACAAGTTTAGACACATTAGAGTTTCCAGGTGGTTTTGATTTTGACAAATAGAAAGGATCACAAGCTGTTAATACTTACATGCCAAGTGTTATTGCAAATGCTGCCAGGTACTAAACACGTCTATTTGCAGATGGTCCAGTGATGAGTATTATTTGCTAAATATTAACAACAAAATACTGAAAAATCCAAATATTTTATGCAGATATATATATTTTTACAAAAACCCTATAAATATGTGATAATATCAGAATAGTTGACATAGGAAACTGATAGGAAACTTTGGAGGACTATTTTTTAAGCTTAGTTTTAATAAATAAATATATTTCAGATATAAATGTGTACTTCTTTTGGAATGCAATCCTATGCATGTCTACTCAGAAGTAAGTCTTATTAAGTGCATACTTCCCAGGTAAGTATGTATAGGATTGTAGTAAGTGTTATATTTGTAAATGATGTTGACTTTCTTACAGGACAGGAGATGCAATCCAGTGCAATCCAAAAGTGAACCTGTAGTTCACTAGTGTTACTTACAAGTTCACGATTGGGTTCATTTTTGCTGTCTCCTAAAAGAACTGTAAATGTAAAAACACAGAACCAGTACAATCTATTGTCTGAGTGTGAGACTTGGACTTTGGGAAACTAGGGATTGTAATAGCCATGGAAACCCACCAGGTGACCTTGGGCAAGTCATGCTCTGTCAACCTTGGATGTTTTATTCTCTGAATAAACATTTCCAAGAAAATCCTATGATAGGGTTGGCGTAAATCAGAGTAAACATAAAGGCACATAACAACAGCTAAGCGTTTGGGGAAAAAATAGCACATGTTGCACAGAATTAATCAGAAAAATGATTCTACATGATACTTGGTTTGCAGAGTTTTGTGAAACTGAAAGGTTTAAATATTCAGTCCAGGGTGGTCTGTTAAGAGGAACAATTTCAGCTGATGTTCAGCTCTTCATAAGTGAACATGATGATGATGATTTTTGTAGTGTTAAACAGCCCTTTGAAATGTTTCCCTTTCCATTGGTAATCACAACACAGGAACAATGTCTGCCAAATGAGACTGGGAAATTAGATGGTTCACGTAACCCAAACTCAAGTTTTCCATTCTAGTATTTTGTTAATTTAAGAATATTATGTCTCTGGTCCATTGGGGGATTTCAGTAGAAAAATATATTCCTTACTCAGATCCATATATTGAAACTGACTCCTTTAAGTAGATCCCCACTTCTTTTGTATTGTTCAGGATGGTCATATAAAATGGCTGCCTGGTATCATTTCTTAACAACTTTGGCAGGAAAAGGAGATGATGGATTTTAGTTTGCACACACTGACTTCTCTGTTGATCCAATGGAGTATGAAAGAGTAAGTTGAAGCATCATCAGAGTTTCCATGTGCTTTTTATTGATCCTATTCCAGTAATTAACTGCACCATGAAACACAAGAAAGTAGTAGATGAAATTTTGATCCTGGAAACATGGATAAAAGTGATAGAAGGAGCTTCACTTGCTTGAATTTCTATGTCATTCTGCTGTTAAAAGCACAGAAATGGGAGGAAAAAAAGTGAGCCTAAGCACTAAATTCTGTCAACCATGTCCTTTTTCACACCTGGATGGCAAGTATAAATTAGACCAAACAATGACACTTTTAACAGCTTCATAGAAGATGGTAGAGAGAGAGAGAAAGAGAAGAAGACGAGTATTTCATCATGGTAAGTGTTGCTTACATCACAAGCTTCACATCCTGAAATTCCCCTTTCTGATCGTTAAAGGTACAGAAACCTTGTTCTCTTTTGTATCTGGCTACTCTATCACAGACCCATTCTGGCATGTTGCCAGTACATTTTCTGTACATATTGTTTTATGCTCTGCACCTGAGAGGGTTGAGTGCGAGATACTCTTTCCATTTTATTCTTCACACTCATAAGCCTTGTCCTGTTATATCCCTGCTTTCCATATAAGTGCACAATATATTGGTTGGGGGAAATAAACCTTCCACTGTTTCCTTTCTTTTACGTGAATAAATTGTCCTTGTGGTATTCCTTCCTTGAGCTTCCAAAGTCTAGAAGCCAAATGCCAATTTGCTCAGACTAAGGATTTCAATGGCTCTGTGTCTATGTTTTCAATGGTGGATCAGCAAAAAGAAGTTAACCCACTGTAGTTTTCTTTATTCTTTTTTTCCCCATTATAAGGCCAACTTCACCATATTATTCATCTGAAGGGGGAATTTTTGTTTTATCAGTTCTGTTTTCTTTACTAGAATTGGGCCCTGTTTAAATATCCTAATATTAGGCTTCAGTACACTAGGTTTTCTTAAAGGTCAAATAGTTTGTACTGCAATTCTGGAGAGTTAGTTCCATCTGATTTTAATGAAATGGCTTCAACTTAGTGGACAATATTCTAGTTCTTAGATGTTGCCTTTGACCTTTCATTTTCACTTCCCCTTTGATTAATGAGGCTGGTTCATCACTTTTTATCTTTTCCTTTCCTTCTTTTTCTGTTGATATTATGGAGAATGATGAGATACAGCCACTCAGAAAAAATGTTTTATATATAATCTGAAAGGAAATTTAGAATTTGTTTGAATAGTCATTAGTAAATGGCACAAAGTTTTAAAAGCTGTGTCATAAATCCATATTTAACATCCCTCTCCCTGACTGTTTTCTGCATAAATTTGACAGAGAGAAGACTTGGCTGGAAAGTGTTCAGCAAAGCTGACATATTGGACTACATTTGCTTTGGTCTAAATCCAATTGCTTGTCCCAACTAGGGTAGATTCCATTATATCAATGGAACTTTCATAAGTGTTGATTTACCCAGTTCCTACTGACTGGTTGGGTCACTGGGTCAATACTTTTATTTGCAGTATTGCCTCTTTGAAACTTTGTAAATATATTTTTAGAAAGATTTTTGAATCACTGTTGCAAAATCCTAATATAAAATCATTACAGCCTCACTTTAGACTGTTTATTAAGGAAATAGTTAGGACTGACTCAGGCAATCACGGTTCAAAACATAGATTACTTCTTGGTTCAAATCATACATCATTTTTTGTTACATGGCACAAGCATCATATACTTTTAACATTCAAAATGGATAGCTTCATTGACTTTGGCCCTCAATTTTAGTACTTCTATGACATGGCACAAAAGACTGATATAAATCATAGGGCACAAACTTTAACAGATATCACTGTAATAATAACAAATGTTTGAACAATTTGATCAGAGTTCCCCAGAGAAATTTTAGCTTCTCAGCCAACCCCAAGAAATTTGACAAGCATCCAAGTCACTGCAAAGATATAATTGTAAGAACAGTTCTCTTTTATTTAAAAAAGGTGGCAAGGGAGCCAAATATTGATTGTCTTCTAATTAATGAAAAAGACAGAGTGCCTTTCTACTGCTCTCCTCCTGGACTGCAGGATAAGACAGCTCCAGCATAGTCTAATGAAGCTTGTGGATGAAAGCAGATATATTGGTCCTAAAGAAGAAGGTGAACTGTGGTAAGTGGGTTCATTCATGCTCATACATATTTGTGCACATTTTTACCAAATTTTGGCAATAGTTGGAAAGCATATTGAACACCCACCCTAAAAGCAACATTTTAGAAGTAATGGGTAGTTATATGAAAAACACTCCTGGAGAATACTCAGCAAAGAAGGATGTCTTAACACTTCCCAATACATTATGACAACTTTTGTTCCTTTTTAGTAACTTTTCTTCTGGAAATTTCTTCCAGAAAGGGTCATTTGTGACCCATAGTACAGGCATTTAATGAATCTTGCCTGAGTTTCTCTGGACTTACAGTTATTCTTTTCCTTTGCTCTTCACCTGCACTGAATGACTGCAGTTATTCCTTGATGATAATGCTTATATTTCAGCCTGTCCGCTATACAGCGTTAGGTTGCCATCTTTCAGTTAAATAGTTTGATTGGCTAGAATCCTTCTCTCAAGCACCTGAGATGATTCTTTTCTCAATCACACTAGTCTGTTGTTCTGGGCCATTCTGTTTGAAAACCACTTCTCCTGCAATTGGAAAAGTGGTGGAATAGCAATGCACTCTTTCACACCATCACTGCATTTGTGTTCCAGTGGCATTAGTTAAAATGTGACAATACTATTTATGCTACACTTCTTCCTCGCATTCCATGATTTTTTTCTTTTTTTAAAAAAATAGCCATAACTGTACAATTATGCAATTGGGCAATTACATAAAGACTTCATTATGGAACCACCCCCACTCCCCACCCAGATCAGAAAGATGAAAGTATACCACCACTTTTTCCTCTGAATCAACACTTGCCCTGTTCTGCTTGTGTGTATTATTCTTTAAGCTTTTGTATATTTACTCTTTAAATGTTTTTCTGAAACTTGCAGTTTCTCTGAACATTAATCTCTAATAGGATTGCATTGAATTGTACTTTTATACTATTCCCTTCATTTTAAGGAAAATATTAAAGCAATGAGAAAAAGTATTCTGAAGAACAGAGAATGAATGTTCAGCAGTTCTCTTTGGAATCCCTGCAGTCCTCCCAGCCCAACAACTATAAGTATTATGGGGCCTCTCTGCTGGAGATCACTGGGAAATTTCAAGGAAGAAGCAATAAAACCACATCCACACTGCACTCATTGTGCTCTCAATATTGTACAACACAGAATGAGACATTCATACCCCAAATGGTTACTAATCCATGCAGCATAGGGGTCATTATCAGATTATTTCTAGAGGGAAAAGAACCAGTTTCCAAATGACCCAATGGTGGTACTGCAAGTATAACACTGGGAGAGCCACAGCATTGTGTGAGAAGCTCCACACAAACCAATGCTGTGCAGTTTCAGTATAACAATGGCATGTGATGAGCTCCTCAGAGAAGACAACAGGGCTAGAGGAATGTGAATACATAACTGTAAAAAACTATGAAAAAAAAGTACATTTGGCCATTTTCAGTACACCATACTCCTCCAATTTTTTAGTAGCAAAAAGTCAGAAGAGCTCTAATTTATATGTTGGAGGGGCTTTCTGCTGGTAATTAGAGCCAATAATAAGTTCTGTGTGCCCTGTTTAAACACAGATATTCTCAAATTTTGGGTTATCATATCCCTGCTCACTTATTCCTACATCTTCATTGACATAGAGAAACTCCCAAAAAACCTAGATCTTGGCTCCAAAAAACAATGTTATAGTGTGCTAAGAATTGCTTTAGAACCACTTTTCAATGACATTTAGGAATAGCTGGGAAAGAAATTAGCAGGTACCCTGACTACTAAAAAATGGAGACTGCAGCGCTAAACACTGAAGAACTATCAATACAACAGTGCATATGTTGGATTCCTTGAATATTCTGGAGTAACTGCCAGCATTTTTTTTCCAGGCTTTTTTATGCCCTTTAACATCTGAAGTTGATAAATTGAGCCTTTTAACATCTGAAGTTGATAAATTGAGCTTTTCTCTTTCAATAACAATACAGGATATTGTTGACTGTCACTCAAAAGTTTGATAACTCTAAGGGGTAATGGGGGAGTAGAGGCATCTTACAAGCAGATGTCTCCCCCTGAAAAATAACTTCTAATTTCTGAGAAGAAACTAGAACACTTTTCTGCAACAAAAGTTTGCACTGCCAGGCAGAGATGTTGGCATATGGACAAGGTGCAATTGGAAGTCCAACAAATCAGTTTTGACTTGTTCAACATTCGCAGGACATATTTCAAGTCTGAAACATCAACATTTCAAGCATGAGTTGGTTCAGATTAGTAATCCAAAACATTCTGAAGTTGTAAGGTGAAATACTGATTTTCTGTCAGCTCTTTATTTCACCACTTGATGACATTTTGAAACATTTGTGTTCTGTTGCTGCCGAAATCCCATAAAAGTCAGTATTTTCTATTTCCTGTATTCATAGACATTGCAATACCATTTTTAGAACTGCCACTACGATTGTCTATATGCTAACTCATATTGATATCTCAAAACGTACAGCATGATGTAAGGTATGGGTTTCTTTTTTAATTTTGAATTTCATACAGATAAACAAGTTAAATGTTGATTTTAATTTATTGTGTAAACTTCACACTAGTTATAAATATGGTTTTGTAATCTGACAGATTGCAAATCATTGGGAGATGACAGTCAGTTTTATCCTTGGGGGGCAATGAACTACACTCCCAACTCCCATCCCCAATATGTCTGTAGGTCTCCATACCAGGGCTTCTGGTAAATGTGATTGTGCTAACCACAGTAGTTTGAACAGAAGCAGCTTTCATCTCCTTCCAGGTATTTCATATGACATGTAGCAAACTGCATTTCATCTGCCATGATGAAGGAAAGTGACTTGAAAGGATTCGCCAGACCGTTTGCTAAGGCTTTCTGCCCTATTTTATCCAGATAGGAAAATATATTCTGTTTCCAAGACACAACATCCAGAAGCCGTCTGTTAAACAAACTCAGGATGAAAAGGCAAATCTGCATTCATTTCCCTTTGCTTTTAATTTCTTTCTCTCCACATCTCAGGAAATTATAGAACAGCTGACAAGCATATCCTGATGCCAGCATCATATCAACAGAAAACAAACATGCAAGCAGTGACATTTCCATAGCCCTGAGGCTCTTGCACATTTAAGCAAATGTTAAAACTTCCCTTTATAATTCTCCATGAAAACAGTGTTGTTTTGCCCCCTTTGAAAATGCAGGTCTACATTGCAGTTTTGTTATGTTCTAATGTTCCTGTGGATTGCAAACTGCTCCAAAAGAAACAAGAAAGACTGGACTTGTCTGGAAAAAGGCTGGACTTGTCTGACTGGGCATAGAGGAAAAGAGTCAAGCTAACAGCCTGTTTGTACTTCCAATATCAAAAATGTCACTGGAATCTCCAAACAAATTTTAATTTGGAAATCCATATGATATTTTCTTCATCCTAAAGTATTTCCTAGGAGTTTGTGGAATTAGGACTTCTTTTTCCTATTCCCCAGGTCAGTTTAAATTAACCCAGTGCATTATGAAATGAAATGTATCTATACTTGCCTGTGTGTTTGTAGTCTCTCCAGAGCCAGTTTGGATGGTCACCACCAAATAAGTACAGATGTTGTTTCCAGGACAGACATTCAGCAGAGTTCAAGAGGAGTGGGGGGAGGAATGTTCACACTAGAACTAAAGGATTCTAAACTAGAATATTATTACTAAAGGGCTTTAGCACCTTGACTATAACTCCTAAATTTTAAAGAAAAAGCTTAGTGGAAATGGGTTAAAATCACTTTTTGAAATGTTGCATGCAAATAGATGTGAACATGATCAATGGGAAGGGGGAAAGGGAAGGATAGATGGAAAGAAACTCGTGATATTACAAGAGACTGGATGCCAACTCATGAGTATGTAGCTACAATCAGAATGAAAAGTGACTTTTAAGATTGAAACATATTTAGTTCTAAGGGCTAAACGAATAATTGATTGTTGTTGTTAAGTTCAACCCTCCACCCACTTTTTAAACTTTCATTCCTAAAATATAACTAAAAAGCTACCACTCTACTTATGCTTTAAAAACCTAAATGAAACAAGTCACTGGTCTGTGGTACAAAATAAATTCTTTCCTAATCAAGTTAACTGTTGTCTGAACACCAACAACAGAGCACAAGGCAGCAGGATTGTCCAGTATTAAAATTGTGTGATATTTCTTCACCACTATTTGTAGTCTACTTCTCATAAGTATAAATATAACTAAAAAAGTACAGTGATACCACAAAAATAAATTAAATAGTAGCTGATTATTGAAATTGTAATACAATGTAGTTATACTTTGTCATTGAAAATGGAATTAATTACAAAGAACTGTGGGGTTTTTTGTTTTGTTTTGTTGTTTTTGTTTTTGTGGTTAGTTACTTCCAATCTCAATGCTCCACCATCATTACAGGACAGTAGATAAGAATATCATAAATAAATAATGAATAACAAGAAGAATAATGAATGGAGCTCAATTCTATGCCAACCCTTGATAAGCAGCAGCAACAGCCCCTTGGCTTTTGAAGTCAACAGTAACTTGTTCACTCTGCCCCTCTCCCCCTGTAATTTTTTCCCTGACCTCTAAGTAGTCAATTCAGTACTGAAGTGAATGAGATTCTGTCAGGTTAAAGAAGCTGCTTTAGGAAGGGTGGCATGAAAATCAGATTGTAAATGCCATAACTAAAAAGAAAAGTCACAGCTATTCTTGCCAAGATGCTTGACTTTCCTTTCTAGGAGTGTGGGCCAAGGGAAGGGGTAAACTAGCAAGGCAACCTTTCCCTACTACACTGTTTGTCTTCCCCGCCAACCTTTTCCAGATTCTATAACATCAACACATTTGTTGTATTAATGTAGGGCTTAATGCAGGCTCGCTTCTTCTTATTTGCTTAATAATAGCCAAAATAATAGAGGCTCCATAATCACATGGACAGACTCACTACCCACTTTGTCAGAATAATTGCTCCTGAGAACAAGAATAGCAGATCATAGCATGGACAGTTCCCTTGTGATCCTAGTCTTCTGAAGCTACTTTGTGGTGAGAAAGGAACTGTGCTGCAGTGGCTCCCATATCACTAAGGTAATGTTGGAACAGGCCATGAATGGAGAAGGAATGGGATAAATAAGTTTCCTCTCAGGATCTAGTAATGTATAATATTTAGAACAGTGATGGATCACCTCATGGACTATCTCCATTTGGTCTACAGTGTACTTTCTCAGCCCTCACCTAACTACCTAAACAGCAATCAGGCTTTTAAAAGATGCCTCTCTTGGTACTGCTTTTTAAATACCACATTTGCCTGCAGGGGAGGGTTACTTTGACATCTATTCCAAAACAGTTGTTTGCTGGTTGCTAATGGAGGCCTTTTAAAGATCTAACTGTGAAACATAGGCAGCCTTTTTGAGTCGCTTCTTAGGGGAACTGTGTATAAGAGGAAAGGAGCTTTGGTTCAGGCAGCTTTGGCAGTTCTGATTATACCCAATTTAAGCTCTGCCTTCACTCAATGCTGGCATGACATTCTAGAAGGTGTTCTATGAGGAAACTAGGGCTTCAGATCAAAGTTTCCCTACCTCTGGGTTAAGAATGTCCAGTAAGGAGCTAGGAGGCCTGGGTTCAAATACCCAGTTAGCCAGAAATCACACTGAGCAACCTTGGATCAGGTAGTACCTCTTAGCCTAGGTTGCCAGAGTAAAAACTGGAGATGCTTTTTGTCCATTTAATGACTATGTAGAAAAGAGAATTTCAGTGTGTACTGTTTGTTACTTGGTTGTGCAACAAGCAACATCTGCTGAAAAATCCCTCTTCTACACAACTATTAAAGGACCAGGAGGTATCTTCTGTTTTTTCATTCTGGCAAATCTGTCTTAACAGACCCCAAAAGAGTCAAAAGTAGGTATAAAAACCATTTTTGTTACCTGGATTTCCTTGGAGAAAAGTTGGGATATAAACAGAAGAAATAAGTAATCCATTTTTTTCTTCATAGTTGATTAGAAGAGAAAGCTTTACCAAATGCAATGTTAAGGTTTTGAATGACCCTGTCTAAATAATTAGTAATACAAGCAGGTGTGGGTGTAAACAATTCAAAATGGACTGAATTAGGACTGGAAGAGGACAATGCACATTCACTTGGTGAGATGACGTTGAATTTTTCCTGTATTAGACAGACTGTAGTTGATCATGGGCTGAAGTTTTAACTCGATATTATTATCCCACCATTTGCTGTCATGTTTTGTGGTGTCACTCCCCACTCTACTCCAGCTTCTTCGATAATCTGGGTTGTCTCAGCTTCTAGGAAAAAATTTGGAAACATTGATGAAAGATGCATGCACCAAGGTAAGCCTGCAAGCACAACCACAAAGTTGTAGGAGTTATTGTTGTAGAAGTGGGTTATCAGAACAAAACTTTGCCACAACCTTACCGTTACCCTAGCATGTGAAAATTCCCCTTTTGTGTATGCCTGGTCCCAAAACTGCCCTTTTATAACATGCAATTGCCTAGTCTTGATTGCTTGTTTTGCTACATAGTATGCTTTCTCCATAATTTCTACAGCAAATTATTACTTTTCTTGAGCTGTGTCTGGTTTCCCTTTTTCTTCCTTGAATACTCATTCCAAATCTACCAACAATTTTCTTGCATGGGTCTTTCCTCCCCTCCAAGCTTTCATTTCAAGAATTAAAGTTCCTCCTTTGTGATGAATGCCTTCTTTCTAAATTCTACGTAAGAGAATGCAATTTCATCTTTTCAAAGAAAGCCATGTAAGTCTACAGGGCTGGGTCAAGACATTTTGCTTCCTGAAGTGAAGGACAAGATGGTAACCCCTCTTATTCCATATACAAAGCTTGACTGGACTTGGTAGCTATTATTTCATGTCAATCCCACTTTTCTCACAATACAGGATACTCATAATATAGTAAAACAAACTACAGTTAAAACAATGGATAAAGAAAAGGGTTTTTTTAAAAAAAGAAAAAAGAAAAGAAAAGAAGAACATTAATTTAAATCAGTTTTAAAAGACAATTAAAATATGGTAATAATGATAAAAATACAGCACACCCTAGTAGAAAGACCTTCTGCAAAGGCCTGGGAATACAGGGAGGTCTACATTTCTTGGCAGAAAGAAAGGAGAGTTAGGTCAATCTAGCCTTCCATGGAAGGGAATTCCACAGTCTGGGAAAAGCCACTGAAAAGGGTCTCTGCCGTACCCCCCTCAAATGTGTCTATGATGTGGTGGGACTAAAAGAAAGCCCTCTCCTGTAGAGCTTAAAACATGGCCAAGCTTTTATCAGGAGATGCAGTCCTTCAGCTGCTCTGAAGCCAATCTGTTTGAAACTTGATTTTGCTTCCACATTAGTGAGGTCAGCATCCCAAACCACACTGGAGGACAGCAGCTAGCTTAGAGACCAGACTTTTGCTGCCTTTCTTATGCTTCAGTGTCTGTCACCTAAGCCAGCTTCCTCAACTTTTTGAATAGTTAGAGCCTTCTTATAAAGTATAAGCAACTGTCTAATTTTTCAGCGTATTTTTGACAGTCAAACTGTTGAGCTGAACTTCATGAAATCAGATTGCAGGAACAGTGCTATGTTTGGTGATTTTTTTTTTATTTTATTTATTTATTTATTTGCACTGGGCACTCAGAAGTTTCAAATCTGATAGAAAGAGTGATTCTTGGATTCCTGTTTTTAATTACAAGGCAACAAATTGTGCAGATCAGTGTCTAACAGCAGCACTTTTTGTTTTAAAAAGTTTTTTAAAAACAAAACAAAAACCAGACATTAGCATAATTACCTTATACTAATGGACGATTGTCTTTTAATCCTATAATTGTTTTCAAAGCAAAGCACTTATGCACATTAGTATACAGTAAAGAAGCTTTAAAAGTGTCTTTTCATATGCTTTAGCATGTGGATCACTTCAGGTCAGTAGAGGTCACATAAAGAGGTCAGTTAGGATCATTTAAAGAAGGGGGAGTATCTAGCAAATATCTCTTACAGAAAAGTTAGCTGCCTTTTGGTGAAAATGAAGCCCCTCTAATACAGTAGCCTCCTTCCTGAAATCAGAAGAATTGCTACTGGAAAGTTACCGCTGGATCCTGTCACATGACTTGTGAGGAATTTCTTATAGCAAGAAAATATGCTAATGTGTTTTGTTTATTTTGTTTGGATACCTGGATAGATTTGATGCTACAGGTTATTGTTTTGTAACGTAAGTATTTGAGTCCCAGGAATTTCTCATGCCAAGAAATGATCCTGTCTAAGAGAGCAGCAGTGTTTTACAGTCAAACTTCATGGCCACAATAAATGTGTCAGTCTGTTAAGTTGTCCCAAGAATCTTGTTGTGCTTTGATGGTACAGACTATCTCAACTATCTTATATGAATGAAAGATATACACTAACTACATATATGAAAGTAGATATTAACGAGGCCTAGATACCCTAAAGACATCGGATCCCATCAGATCTTGGAAGCTAACGTAGGACAGCCCTGGTTAGTACTTGGGAAAGGAAGCCTCAAATGAATATTAGGTGTCTTAGGCTATATTTCAGAGGAAGAAATTGGCTAAGCCACCCCTGAGTATTGCTTACCTAAGAAAACCCTGTGGAGTTCATGGAATCACTAGAAGTCAACAGGTGACTTGAAGGCAGATACACACACAAAATAATTACATTGGTCCAGTAGAATAATTCATATGCAGAGCAAAATATGCAAAATACAGGCAATATATTTTGTTTGAACAGTATATGGTCTATGTAGTTTAGGGCTGCTCAGAGGTAATTTCAGCTGAATTCAAATGGTATTCAGAGGTAATTTCAGCTGAATTCAGATAGGGATACCTAGGATTGCAGCCAATGTAATCTAATTTGTACTATCTTTTCTTTGAGATGTGGTCAGCCAAACTCTGTACTTTTAGAATCCAGTTATCACAGCATTTCTGGACAAAATCCTATCCCTTCATTTTACCCAATATCTTCCCCTTCATGCCATCACCCTATGGAAGCTGAGGTGGCTTAACTAATGCATGAAATCTGATAAGGACTGTTGGCATGACCTGAAAATTTTACACAGCACTTTGATGTTATCAGGCTTTTACTCATTAGCTGTTTTTTTTTTTAAATGTGAATTTTACATTGCACTATGTTTTCAAAAATTAATTTCAGAATCTATTCCTAAGAAAGGCCTTTTAGAAATGTGGAAATATCCAACTAATTTATCATATTATTTTCCTAAACTCTACCATATGGAGCTAGGTGTTTGCATTATCATAAAAGATAAAACACATCCTTTTTGCCTGTGGATACTTAAGAAGTACAGTGTTCTCTTGTGGAGCCAGATGGTTTCTAATTAGCAAAGTACTTGCCTGCAAGACCATCCTTCACTGATGACAAATAACTTGAGTCTCATTTCCATTTAAATGGCTCTTACATGTACCTAACACAATTAAGGAGATGTTCTTCTGTTTCTTACTAACTGAAAGGTGATAGGTGTGGAGACAGAAGTTTATCTAAAAAAACCCCCTCCTTCCCTAGATTTCAATTTGCATTTCAAGAGAAGCCTCCATTGGTGCTAAAGGGAGATTCACTTGAAATACATATACTAGATTCTGAGCAGTGCTTTGGTAAGACAACGACAGGGAATGAAAGATTGCTTCCCATTTCCAAGGCTGCTTATGTTTCTCATTGGCTTAACTTAGCTACAATAACTAAAAATGTGTCCATTATTTACATTCTCATCAGCTCTAGTTTGGATCTTCTTCCTTGATAATTGCTGTTCCTTGATACTTGCTATTCTCATTGTCCTGATAGGTAGATTACTGACATCCAAGAGCTACAGATAATAGGTTGGGGTTCGGTTGTTATTCTTCCTGTTTTGAACTGATAGTATTTTTCAGTGTGCAAAGTGAAAGCATCAAGATTTTCTCCTTTAACTTGTTTCAAACCTGAACAGTACTTTCTAAATTACATATAGACTGAAAGAGGAGATTCTGTTGGAAGTACTCCTGTTTCTATCTAAGAATGAGAATCTTTATTGAAACTGGTTGTTTCAATAAGTTACTATAACATTAGGACCTTCCCAGAGTTTCAACCCTTTGATGCAAGCTGAAAGAAGAGTACCAAATGTGTGTGTGTGTGTGCATGTGCATGTGCATTCAAGCTGCCTGTTGCTTATGGTGACCATATGAATTTCATAACACTTTCTTAGGCAAGGAATACTCAGAGGTGGCTTGGCCAGTTCCTTCCTCTAAAATATGGCCTACAGCACCTAATATTCATTGGCGGTCTCCCTTCCAAGTACTAACCAGAGCTGACCCTGCATAGCTCCCAAGATCAGCTGGGATTTGGCTTTTGTCTTTGGCTAAAGCTTATGTTTTCTGAATAGCAGCATATCATCCACAATAAGCAAGACCACTGAGAACATCCAATTTTCTAAATGTAAAGACAAAGTGATTATTGTTTTAAAATGGTTTTGATAAGGACACATTGTTAGTTCCATGAAGGATGTACAAAAAACCCATCAAGATTCTGGGGACCAATGCTTTGGGGCTTCTCTTTTTCTTATAAAAAGGATAATGAGGAACTGAGGGCAAGTAAGAAACTTCTGAACTGTGAGCTAAAGTTGCTGTGACATATGGTTTTCTAGAATCTGGAATTCTGGCAGTTACTTCTTGAGCCCAGTTCTCACATTCAAACGAGAACTCTGCATAGAAAGGGGCATCTCCAGGGACAGCCTCAGATGGCTTAGTAAATTTTCTTGCAATTCAATACTGACTTTCCAGATGATTTTAAGTAGAATTTTTTAAAAATGAGTCTGCTTAGACGTGTCACATGATTTTTACTTAGAAGTCCTTGTAATATGAGACAGTATTAGCTGAATACAGCTCAGCCTTATCCTCTTTCTGAAACTATGACTAAGGTTCTTAGGGATTTCCAGAGAAGGGCTCAAATTACTGTCTTTTCACAAATGGAAAGTGAGGAATTTTGACACCTTCCTAGGGAAACAGGGAAACATTATTCTATCATTTAAGTAAAATTCCTCTCAAGTGAGGATTAGAGTTGCTCTGTATAGATGATTAGAGTTGCTCTGTTCTTTGCAATGAGCATGGTAGAATATTTCAGCAACACTACAGAAGTGAAGGATTTTTTTCCCTGCACTGACCTACCTGTATAATATTACAATTGATCATCCTTATCCCAGATTGAATGGCATACATCAGATGGCTGAAGAAGCTCCATCAAGAGGGCCAGAAGAAAGTGCTTCTCCCCATGTGGCTATCATGTGCCCTCAATATCTGGAGAGCTGGGAAATGTCTACATCAGAGTAATGAGTGGCCCATAGGGATGGGGAAGAAGGGAAAGAAAGAGAATATCACATTGAAAACATTCAAGGACTATGTGGGGTTAGGAATTTCACCCTTCTGGATCAAGTCATAGAGCTTTTTCCATCAGTAATTTACAATATTGGATCCTGGTTCATATGTATTATTGTATTAAGCAAGATAAGAAGAAATTAAAAAGTAAACCCAGGGCAACATCAAAAGATGCGGTTAAAGATGTATTTTTGAGAGTTTGAAAACAAGTAAACTCTCAAAGGTTATCTTATGAACTAAAATAGGGATGCTGCCAAGAGTCTGGATAGTGAAAGAAAGATAACATTTGCAATTCCTGAGGGTGAACAGCTATTTAATTATTTTCATACTCTTCTTCAATAAACAATTGACTTTTTCTACTGTTTACCCTTGCTGCCATCATGACAACCTTCAGATAATCTACTGGACTGTCATGAGTTTGAGATGTAAATTTGTGGATAATGAATTTTTGCTCTACCTTCAATCTTTTGATATTATTGCTGTCAAGGAGATGTCTTTATCAGGGACTAGTTCAATTTTGCTCTGTTGTGGTTTTCATTTTAGCAAACTCATTTGTTTAATTTTTTTCTTAATAATTCACCAGATACTTCCTGATGAGATCTGAACAAAGTGAGATTATTCACTATATAACATTTCAAAGGGCTACCCAGGAGCTGTTGATGCTGTTTTGGTGGGTCTTTAATAGATGGATGGGTACAGATTAAATACCAACCATGTGAATAGTGATTTAGGACAACTAAGAAATGTGAGCATAGAAATAGTCCCCACTCCACCTTAGGATATATTTGTTAATCAGTTTGGGGAAGAACTTGATTGTTTCATTTCATTTTAAGTATCAGGCATTTTGTCTACAGGACATTTCAAAGAATAATTCAGACTTTTTTCCTCCTTATTTTTCAGAAAGGGTTGCCCGTGTAATGAAGTGCATGTTAATGTGTCCTTCTTTATGGACAAAAATGATATAATTAGCAGCAGAAAGCAGAACAGAAAATGGTAAGTAACATATTTTATTACACTCTAAAATAACATATCAAATTCCTATGGAAGGCACAGTAGTAATGACCAAGCTTGTCCGCTGTGATGGACTAAGAAAGTTGGTTGGTTTCCATTATCCCTAAATATTTTATACATATTAACTTGACCCTGAGAGAATCTTACTATGAGAGTGATATTCTACTATTTTTATTCTAATTTTTAAAAGTTAACCACCAGGAGATAGATAGATAGATAGATAGATAGATAGATAGATAGATAGATAGGCGGATAGACAGATGGAAGGGAAAGGAAAGGGCCACTGAATGCAGATCTCAAGCTCTGTTTCTAATATTACTTGCATAAATTAAATCACTGAGGGAAGGAAAGAACATTATCAGTGAGGAAGAAGCAGACTGGTGTTTCATTATCAACTACCTAAATTTAAAAGACAAAAACACAACAAATATACAAAGACCTGATAAGGAACTATTTGCAAATTTATAGGTTTGATCTCAGCTTTTCAGTTAGTAAACTGCCCTCATCTCTTTGGAGAAACATTCTGAAACAATCAGTAATAAAAAGTTATTGTGGTTAATACAAATGTTCTATCAAGTCACTAGCTTTGTTCCTATGTTACTATACTTTCTTTAACTTAGAGAAGGGTAGTGTGCACATTCACATGCGTGCACACACATGATTTTTACTTACATCATATGGACAGTTATACCTCTGAAGAGGAAGGATTCCTGTTCACATTGAGGATTTCCACATTGAGGAGCAAGAAACTTGGAAAATCAGGGGTTTTGTATATGTGGAAAGTCTCCATGCAAACAGGTACCTACATTTCTTGGATGCATTACTTTACATTTGAGGAAAGTGACAATGGACAAGATTGGAACTAAGTACTCCTTTGCTCCCAAATGAAAAACAGTGTGGTGAAAAACACTTCATTAGGGCTAATGTTATACATAAGACCTGATATGTATCAGAATGGACAGTGTCTTGGGAATGATGGGCACAGTGGCCCAACTTTTATCCAGTGGAGAATACATACTCTCACTGCTGCAACCACAAAATCTGCTCCCATCATTTCTACTGCACCACCACTGTCAAAATCTTAGTCAGTCTTCTGGGAAATACACAAGTTAGTGGACATGTGCCAGAAGGATCAAAACAAGTTTTTGATGTCAACAGTGGCTGAATTCTGTCAGGGATCTGGTGGATCACAAAACAGCTTGGAGGTCTGCACTTGCAATCTACAGGTCACATTTGATCCACCCTTGATCTATATGGACATATGACAGAAAGCATTTATATCTGGAATTCTGATGGTATGGAACACTCGCAGTTTCTTTTTTTCCAGGGTCATGATTGCTGAAGGAAATGTAAGGCAGATTAATCTCAGCAGATTATTTTCTTGCTTCCTTCATGGCAGTTACACCCATGGTCTTTTTCCTTCTGCTGCTTTCACCTATGAAAGTATAGTTATGCCAGTGTAGAGCACTAACAGGATTCTGTGCTATATCTGCTGAGGGGTCAGGCAGGGATATAGTTTGGCTCTTTTGCTATTTAACTTTTAAATCAATAATGTAGTATGAGAGATGACTTCTCTCATTTTCCCTCCACTACAGCACTCTTGAACTAGGCAAGGTTCCAGCTGTGAGGTATGCTGACTATTTAGTTTTGCTGTTCATTAATCAAAAAGGTTTGCAAAGTATCTTAGCCAAGTTGAGTACCTTATTGTAGCTAAGCACATCTTTGCATTAACTGTTCCAAGTTAACCAAGACTGCTTTTTGGAAAAAGAACAGAACACATAAATTGGAGGTGCATTCCTTTCATTAAGACAAGTCTCCTCTGCCTTCTACCAAGGTTTTCTAATTATAAGCCCCAAAACTCTATGGTTTATAAATATGGCACCTGTTGAGCTAACAATCAAGATACTTCATCCACAATTTACTTGATGGGTTCTGTAAAGGTATCAGAATCCACAGCATTCTGCTAAATATTGCCAATGGTGCAGCAACTTCAAAAGGGCTGAAAGTGACACTTTTACCCTTTCTTTAATTTCTGGAAATACATGTATTTCTGTGAGAACTCTTGATGTGTTTTGTTAAGACTTATTAAGGAAAGCACACCTCTGTTGATGGGGTGAATCCTGAGCACAGATCCAATTATTATTATGGATTTTGTCACCTATTATACCCTGTTTTGCTAACAAAATTATATGAGATGTACTCAGTTTCATTCTGAAACTAGAATGTTGTCAGAACTCCAATGTTTTTAGAGGAATTTGTGCCTCTCGTTGACTATCACTTTATATCAAGAAATGCCATTTTATTATGTTTGTTGGAAATAAATGGCATTTTAAGTCATAGGCCCTTTTTGCATGGCAGTTTGCAAGCGAAAGGACCCCTTGAGCGTCGCGTAAATGTCAGGAGTGGTCTGCATGATGCTCTCCCATTTCCGCCGTGCTCAAGGCCCGCAAGCGCAGCAAATATGCATTTTCTTATTTTCGGCTTTTAGCTGAAAATGAGCTGCGCTTGCACAAGACTCATGGACCTGGGCCGCACTCACCTGCAGTGCAGAGCCTCTGGAGCCAGGCCTGTTGCGTGTCCTCTCCTCAGTGCAGCCTACAACTCCCAGGCTGCAGTGCGAAAGGATGAGGCGGGGTACGTGTGGGGCTCTCATGTGAGCAGGAAGGAGCTGCAGAGCCCAAGCAGCGGGGAAGCAGGAGGCTTGCGAGAGCCTGCCCGCCCAGGCTTTTCATGGAAGGTCCACACTCCAGCAGCATGAGAAGGTAAGCTGTGGAAAGGGCCATAGTAGAGCCAGCATGGTGTAGTGGTTTAAGTGTTTGACGATGACCGTGGAGATCATGCTTCAATTTCCTGCTGAGCCATGGAAACTCTCTGGGTGACCTTGGCCATCACACATACTCTTAGCCCCATAAAACCCCATGATAGGGTCACGTTAGGGTCACCATAAGTAGGAAACAGCTTGAAGGCACACAACAACAACAAAGCTCTTTAGATGAAACTAAGGCCATTTCCGCACAAGACTGTTATAGCACTATCATTCCGCTTTCAACATCCTATGGAATCCTGGGGTTTGCAGTTTTGGGAGGGGCCAGCTGGCCCCTCCCAAAACTGCAAATCCGAGGATTCCACAGGATGTTGAAAGTGGAATGATAGTTCTATAACAGTCTCATGCGGAAATAGGCTAAGCCTACCAAACTGCAAAAAAGAAGAGTAGTAGTATTGGGGTTATACATCTTTATTAAAAGAAAATACTTGGCAAATTTGATAACATTTGTAGGGAGCAAACAATTATTCCAACTGGAGCAAATAGTTCTAACAGAATCAAACCTGGAAGGTTAAGTGCAGCTTTACTTCACACCCTTTTTTAGTTACTAAGCACATATGGCATTTTGGGAAAGTGTATCATGGGCACATAAAACACCTATCATAATGGGTATTCATTCACAACATTACTGCTATACCAGACAAACCCACTGCTATACTAGACAGTGAAAGCAAACAGATTTTCATGAACATCAAGTAACTCACCGATAATCTGAATATGAGAAACAGGTGGGGACTGAAGCTCCAAGCACAGACATGCTCCTTTAAATCCATACTTTTCTCTTTATCACCCCAACCTGCTCTTTCTCACATCATTGTGATGCCAGACAGGTCTTCTGATTCTGAATGTCTCCAGGTCCATTGTGAGCACAGGCATTCTGGGAAAAGAAAACAGGAAAAAAATTGAAGCCAGTATTAGGGCTTGATTTTGAAATACTCTTAGTCACCCCTGCCAAAAAAAATTCCTAATTCACAAAACTTACAACTGATCTAGAGCATTTGTAATGGAAATTGATTCTCCTCACCCAAATTATTTGTACTCAAATGTTAGTTCTGTTTGTTTAATTACAGTTTGGTATGTCAAAATGAAATTGTGCCTCCTCCCATTTGTAAACCTCAGTTATTAAATCTAACCTGAAGGAGGGTAGTTGTGATCAAGCAAGTCAAGATGAGACACAGGTCAGTATCAAACAAGGATGAAATATCTTTTTTTCATCACAGCCACTTTGTTCTCTTTCTGGATTTGGCTTTTAAACACACACACACACACACACAGACAATATATTGAAAGCAAGGGCATTTTGTAACTTTATACAACTTCATTCATGGTCATATGCACGTATGTTAAGACAATAGAAATTAGTGGCTTCCATGTTAAGGATGTAGGATATTTGCTCTGGTTTTTGTTCCAGACTTTGGTTTCAACACAGTGGATAACTCCTTTAAAGTATGGAATAAAACTCAGAATGGATTCCTCACACTCCTGATATGGAAGCTGCTGTTATAAACATTATTAGCTTTGAACTTCCTGGCTTTATGGACCATGAGACAACCTGAGATAGCCTTAAGTTAGCCAGGGACATTGCAAGTACACAATTTGGGGAGATTTGGGACTATTAACTACACAATAGGTAGTCAATCTACTTAGCAATATAGCTGACTCAACTGGAAAATTCATTTTAGTACTGCTGAACTTTTATTTATCTTTTTAAGTTTTGTACATTTTTAGAATGGTTTTATATGGTTTTATTTGGTGATTTGAGTTTTTAAATTTTATTGTGAAAATTTATTGTGAAAAGAATTGCACGGGCTGCTTCCACTCACAAAAGGAACTGGGATCAGGTGGATGCAGCCCATTGGAAGAAGGGGTTGAAAAAGTGGTATTCATCACTTTCCTCTTTCTGCTTCACCTTTCATGCTGCTCTGCTGAGTTCACTAAACCTCTGAAGTGTCCCTGCAGAAAGTACAGGAAGATGCAGGAAGAAGGAGTCATGAAGATTGCTTCCTGCTTCCTTTCTTCAGTATTACCATTTCTGCATTAGACCAGGTGGCCCCTCCCTAAACTGCAAATCCCAGGATTCCATAGTATGTTGAAAGTGGAATAAAAGCACTATAATGGTCTAGTGTGGAAATGGCCTATGAGAGGAACTCTGCTCGGCACTGTTCTTAAGCCAACCAACCTGTAATTTTATTCCGTTTTTTAATGTGGCTCATATTAATAAAAATGAGATACAGGCCCAGAAACTGAAAAGGACAAGGCAGCTATTTGTTTGGGTTTCTCCAGCTCTGGATTTCCTAAACTGAGCAGGAGCCTAGAGTGGAGTGTTCACAATTTTTATTGTAGCTCTTTGATTTTGTGTAAACATTAAAGGACTGTTGTCGAAGTGGAAAGCAGAAGAAAAGCACATTATGATCTCTGCTGCCAGCTAGGAGATGAATGGTGACTTAGGAGACAAAAAAGACCAAGGACTACTACTTAGGAGACCAAGATTTCTTCTGCTTCACAGGAAGAACATCATGGAAAGGATGACACAAATTGGACCTCATCCATTGGCCAGAGATGGAGCAGCTATGAGGAGTTAGCACCCTTACCCCACTGTCAGAAATAACACCCAGCTCCACCAGCTTGCTGCCTTCAAACTGCAGAACCAAAAGGAAGAATATTCTGATGTCTGCATATTTCAGCCAAAAAACCAATGGCAGAAGGATTTTGGTGCGGGTCAATTTAGACTGGAGAGGGGGTTCAACCATCTATTGGTTGTAAGCTTATTTAAGAATTATTTAACTGAAACGAGGGGAAGAAAATTTCAAAATAAATACATAGTATATAGATATTTATGTCTACTTGTGTTTGGATGGGACTGTCCCACATACAACAAACAATACATACAACCCTTCAAAACGATTCCTATTCTGAAGCCATTGTTCAGAATTCTTTGGACACATAAAGATTATTCCTGCTGAACAGCATCAGCTTATACAACTCTGAGTGAGGTGATCGCTTGAAGAGATTATCCCCACTGGGTCAAAACTGTTTCAAAAATAAAATTGAAATAGGTCTGATAGATCTAACTATTTTTTATTAGTACATAAATGGTCTGAGATCCTAATGCAGTCTCCATTCCATTCCTGTGGAATTACTGTATCCTAACCACTGGCAGAACAGGCCTCCATTGCTTGCTGAGGCTGCTTGCTGGTAAGATAGGTTTGGGACATCATTTGTGATCATGTATACAGAGTATGACTGAATACAGAGCAGTTATGGATCCATAACTTTAGGGTATGAATCTGTAACTGCACTGTAGGATACCAACTATGGTGATTACTGTTCTGTGTACTCACAGACAAGTTTTCATTTAACAGCCACTCTTCTTATCAAAGGTCAATATAATAAACAAACAAACAAAAAGTGTACCATTTTGTCTGGGGGAAGGGTACAATATTAATTGGTTTTGTACAGTTAGAATGTTCCTCTCAAAGATGAGCATCTCAGTTGTCAGAATTTGTTAACTATGGAATTTAGGCCTAATTCCAATTGCTTGTCTCAGCTAGAGTAGACCCATTGATTCAATGGGGTTTGCATGAATTGACTTATTCAGCAGTTAAGTCAATGTATCTAAATTAATAGAAACAAGCAACAGGATTTAGACTTTAATATATAGCATTGGCCTCTTTTTTTAACAATACAGATTTTAATGTCCTTTTTTTAAAAAAAAATCATGATGTCAGTTTATGATAATGTAACTAAAAACCAAAAATTGAAATAACACACACACGAAAAGTCATTCTGAATTCTCTCCTGACCTGATCAAACTCCTTCAAATGTCTACATACTAGAACTACAATTTAAAGAGCATGTAGATAACAGACTCATAACATATTCAAAATTGTGTTTTTAACCAATTTAGTTTGCTCCACATCATTTATTCTTATGTGGACAGTATCTGCAGAAATTTTTAGAATTCAATCTACTATAACATAAAAGTCAGTTTTTGTCTGTGCGTTTGTCTGTTTATCTGCGTCAGGCAGGCAAAGACCTCATATGATTGGTTGTGTGAGGTGAGAAGACCTCATATGATTGGCTGGCTGTGAAGATTCTATGGAGTCCTGGGGTTGGCAGTTTAGGGAGGGCCTTTAGAATTCTCAGCCAGAGAGCTCTTTGGCATCAGTAAACTACAAAGTCCAGAATTCCACTAAATGTTGAAAGTGGAATAATAGAATTGGGCCTCAGGCTGGTTGCTATGGTGATGAGGCCTACCGTCAATAAGGACACCAGAAAACTTTTGGGAGGCACATCTGAGAAGAATTAAAGTGACATACATAGCATAGTTACCAGGTCTTCTCGCCTCACACAGTAGATTGTATGGGTTCCATATATGAGGAATCTTAAAGCTGAAATTCAAAACAAAAAATGCTTCCAGAAAAATGCAAAGCCATTGTACAAATTCAACAGAAAGAAAGAAAAAAAGCCAGTACAACATCACCAGAGAACACAGATTGGATTGGGGACTATGGGGAAAAGTTACAGGTACTAGAATAGGCCTGTTGTTATGGAGATGATACCTATCAGCAAGGAGGAGAACAGTGTATTCCCTCAGGAACCCAAGTTGTGTATGTAAATAACTCTGAATACAGATTGCATTGGGAAATATGGGGAAAAGTTACAGGTACTGGAGAAGACAGTTGGGTGAGTTCTTAAGAAGAAAATAAAATCCCGGTCAATGCCAGCTAAATATGCTAGTAATAAAATAAATTTTAAAAGATCTGACTAAGCTATTCCATTTGTTAGGGAGATTATTTGTAAGTGGTCTAGGATATTCAGAGGCTGTCTTTTTATGGGACTTATCGTCCTATAAATTGTCCTCATCGATTTTATTACCATTAGAAGACTTAGCAAGAGTTCTACATGTTCCAGCTTAAACAGGATGATACAGAAGGTCTCAAGATGCATGATCATTTCAGATTTTGTAGCTTGACCCCATTTGTAACTCTACAAGATGGATAGATTTTGTAGAATTGCATGGTGAATTGCCCAACATACCACTTGGACCATCTGCTCTATAGAAGATGCCTCATGAAATAGAATCATAGAATCACAGGCCCTTTCTGCATGTGCGAAAATAAACGGGAAAAAACGGGACTCACCAGCTTTCTTCTCTGTCCGGGTGAGTCCATCGGGATGAGGAGGAGTGCGAGCTCATCGCTCCTCACTGTTCTGGCGTCCAAAATGGCGGCTTCTGGTTGGTGGAGGCTCTCTACCAACCGGAGAAGCTCGCCAGCCTAAAGCCCACCCCCGGCAGATCTGCAGGCATGCACTTGCGCGCACCTGCAAATCTGCACCGGAGCGCAGCAACGGAGCGACACGGGGTCACGCGTGTCAACGCCAGGGCTTGGCGGGCAGCCAAGAGCCGGTTAGCAGGGCTTGTTAAAGATAAGGCAGGCAATGAATAAAAGAGCTTTACTTCAGCAAAACGGTAATGAACAGATAAGGCTGGCAATAAATAAAAGCTTTCTGCAGCACAGAAATTCCCTGGCAGTTGCGTCACAACCGGGCAGAACAACAGTCAGTCCAGATACCTTGAGTCTGTCTTTAAGCAAGAGAAGTTGAGAGACAATGCTCCAGCAGGTCGGGCAGCAGTCTGGGAGGGAGGCAAGGGTCCACACTGGCCCAGCAGGTATACCCAAAATGGACGGTTGTGAGCCAACAAAGACCCAAGGCTGAGTGAGTGTCTTTATAGGCAGGCCCTTCCCCCAGGTGCCATCTCAGCTGGAGTCTGATTGCCTGGTGTTTCCTACTTAAACGCTCTGACCTTCTGAGAGTACTCTTTTGCTCCCAATGCTGCTGGTAAGTAGGCACCTGCTCTTGAACCTCACCATCTGACTCTTCTGGCCGGGCTGGGTCTGAGGCAGCCCCTGGCTCCACTGCTGGGGCTGGGGCTGTGTCCAGGGCAGCCTCTGGGGTGGGCTCTGTGGGTGCAGCAGGCTCCATGGCTTTGAAGTCCTCTGGTTCAGACTCAGAGCTTGAGTCCTGGAGTGCCAGGGTCCTGACAACGCGCTCCATGCTTTTTAAAAACCTCTAAAAAGAGGTTTTTTAAAAACACGCTGTGTGACCAGTTCCGGTCACTCCAGAGTGGACTGAGGTATAGAACTACAAAAAGTAGTCTGACCCAGTCCACTCTATGGTGCAGAAGACCTCCGTTGGAGGTCGCTCTGCACCATTTTAATAGCCTGGTGTGGAAAGGGCCATAGAGTTGGAAGAGACCCCAGAAGCCATCAAGTCCAACCACCTGCTATGCAGAAACACACATCAAAGCATAGCCATGTGAGAATTGCAATGCATACACTTGCCTTAAGAAACTGAAATGTTGAAATCTCATCCCCACTTCTCCCAGGACAGAACTACTAACAGTAAAAGCTTCAGCCTCCATCCATGCTTCTCTGAGTGTGTTGTTCTGGGATCATTTTCTGACCCCAATTAGAATATTATTGTCTTGAGCGGTATAAAATACCTCATATCCATTGGTGTATGTGGACACAGAATCAAGGATATTCCACAGTTTCTCAACATACTGAGCCACGAATCATGTTATATAAGAGAAGCCCTTTCACACTACACAGTTACAGCACTATGGCCATTCTTGCACTACACTGTTATAGTGCTATTATTCCACTCTCAATATCCTATGGAATCCTGGAGTTTGCAGTTTAGGGAGGGACCTTTAGAATTCTCAGCCAGAGAGCTCTTTGGCCTCAGTAAACTACAAACTCCAGAATTCCACAGGATGTTGAAAGTGGAATAGTAGCACTATAACAGCATAGTGCAGAAATGGCCTATGATTCCAGTTGAACTGCCACAGCTGCATTGAATGAAAGCTTAGGGTTTGTAATTTGGGAAGGCACTAAAGTTTTCCAGTTGATAATTTTAAATACCTCTGCCTAAACTGCTAATCCCCTGATTATATAGTATGTTGTCATGGCAGTAAAGTGGAATATAGTGTTATAAGTTCATAATATCAAGGGCCAAAGGTGTAATATTTGTTTCAGGTAGCTGTCAGCTACCTGAATTTATTGGGACAATTTCAAATGGTCCAACTATCCCAGTTTTTCAGGGACAGTCCTGATTAATCCTCTGTCCTCCCACAGTTTCAGTTACTTTTAAAATGTCCCAGTTTCTCTCTCTTTTTCCCATTTTCTTCCCGTGTCTTAAGCTTATTTCAATTGATGAAAATTGTGTTCAAAATGCAAAAGTAAAATTAATGAAAAATTAATTAAAAAATTAATTAAAAAATTAATTCAGCATGGGGGCAAAACATGAGGGGAAGAATCTTGACCTTCCTAGTTGGCTCCAGCGAAAGCAAACACCTGCAGGTTGTGTGTATTTCATCATTAATAACTTTAGCCATCTTAATTGGATTCTTACATTGCTTGGTCACAAATGTCCCACTTTTCCTATTTGAAATGTTGAAAGGTATAGAATTTTTGTCCAGCTAAGCAACAATAATGTGACAGAAACACCGCAGCATTGTTCAGAACTCTTCAGATTATCATGTGTAAAATGGCTACCCTCTGATTCTACATCTGTGTGAATTCTACAACAAACTATGACACTGAGGGACAAAAATACTGATATGCTTGGATGACGATTAAGTTAAAACATACTAGTCTTCTTGGTCCCATCTGTTTTTCTTTTGTTTCCACATATCATTGGGATGTGGCTGCAAAAACCTCTCTGAAAATGAATTCAGCACTTCAGCTGAAAGAAGTTCTTCATTCTCATCTTATTTGCTCTCCTTATTTGCTCTTCCGAAGTACAAATAGGAGTCAAGTCTGACCCTTTCAAATGCAGAAGTCTTTATATTTTCCTGCTTATTGGTTGAAAGTATATTATTGCTAATGACACGAATGTAGTTACTCAGAGATGAAGTAAAGGCAAGGCTCCTATAAGTAGCCTCTCCTTGAACTAACTTATCTAGTAATGGTGGCAGTCACTGGCAGAAATCAGCAGGGACAGGTATGGTAGCCACCTGACCTCAGGTGCATTCACATGATACAATTACAACACTATTATTCCACTTTTACCAGCATGGTTTCCCTCTGTGGAATTCTGGGGATTGCAGTTTGATTGAGCAGTGAAGAGTTCTGGCAGAGAATTCTAAATGCCCCTCCCTAAACTGCCAATCCCAAGATGCCATAGGATGGATCCTTGGTTGTTAAACTGGAATAATGTTCTATAATTCTGTAGTGTGAATGGGCCCCTGATACCACCCTTGCCCCCAAGCTTTTGAGAGAAAGATGAAAGACGTGAGAGCCTGTGCATGGCCACTGGGTGCAGTCATCTTGCAAGAAAGGATTTGGATGGTTGCAGCTGCAGCACTGGCGTAGCTTTTTGTTTTCTTTCAAGATTCCAGTTCTGACAGCACATATAGGCTAAGAATGCCACAGTCTTCTTTTCCACAATGCTTATAGGCCCCACCCATAATATAATGACACCATTTGGACCCACATGCATTGGAGTGATAAATATGGTAGCTGACAAGTGACAACTCTTGTATCACTCTTGGGCCAATAAAATTTAAAGGAGGTCAGTGGGTGTAGTGGTCTGAGTTTTGAACTAGGAGTAGTGAACTTCAGGTTCTAGTTTCCCCAAAGTCATGAAACTCACTCAAAGACCTTCAGCCAGTCCATAAGGGTTGTGAAGAATATCCATAAATTATCTTGTTCTCAGAAAGAATCTGCATACATTGCCAATGCCCAACTGCCTTGATTTCACACATTTTTGGACTTCTTTGTGAATTTCTTTAGAAAACATTTGTTTTAAACAAAAACAACTTTTTTTGCACATAAAACAATGCTTTATGAGCAAACAGTTTTCATGCAAAATGCTTATCTCTCCTAGATAAGATCATGAGCAAAGTCTACAAAAAAACTGATCATGATCTTATCTAGGAGGAATAAACATTTTGCCATGGAAGGATGAAATAAACAAAGACTCAGAGCCTTTCTGGCACCATGCAATTATAGTGCTATTATTCCACTTTCAACATCCTATGAACTCCTCGGATTTGCAGTATAGAGAGGGGCATTTAGAATTTTTAGCAGAGAGCTCTTTGGCCTCAGTAAACTACAAACCTCTGAATTCCACAGGATGTTGAAAGTGAAATTATAGCACTATAACAATGTAGAGTCATACGAACCACCATAAACTTACCAGAGGAAAGTCGGGAAATATATGTAGCGGGCATACATAACACTGGGCCTGCAATCCACACATGCTTAAAGGCATATTTTGTTATTCTAATGTTCTTGCTTTGACATTGAAAACCATTTCTGAGTTCAAGGCTTTTTATTTTTTTATTCTGACTACATTGAGAGTGAAACCAAGCCAGCGAAGGAATAAAAGGCACACTGACACAGCCGAAGGTATGGACTTCAATATGAAAAGGTACATTTGATCTGATTTGAGGTTTTGAATTAAGAGATAATGGCAAACTATCAGCAAGCCACCATTCCTGGGTATAAAAATGGAATTGATTAATGTACCTATTTCACATGTTATCATATTTTCTTGTGAACAAATATAATTTTAAAAAAATTATCCTTTGTACCACAAGCTCCTTTTTAAATTCTTCTGTGTGAATAATAAAAGAATATATTCCCTAGAAACAGTTTTATCCATCTTCTAATTTCTAAGGAAGCAGATCATTGATTACCTACCGGTAGATGTCCAGATTCCTGAATGCTAACCTGTCACAAGACACTGCTTGGGAAAGTTATTTTTTGGAATATAACTCCCCCAGCCAGGATTCTGGGGGATGCATTCCATAAGAGTAGCTTGTCTCAGTTCTGGAGCAGTGAGATTCCCTACCAGGGGAGAATGCAATACGGTACCCTAGTGGCTTATGCACTATTTGGACAAGGGTTCAAAATGATGATGTCATTTCTTAGTAGAACATTGAATTATGTAATGTTTGACATCAATACAGTTTCCTTTCTTTTTTTCTGGAGTAGTAGCCAGATATCTACTTGCTGAACATCTCAGAGGACAGGAGGTCAGCCAAGCGCTCTATTGCATCTTCTTACTGGATTCATTCCAGAGATCTAGTACAGTAAAGTACATTCATTGAATCAAAATGTTGATGGCCAAGGAGACATATTGTGGCAGATATAGAACACTGAACAACAGTGGGTTTTTCCACCACTGCCTGTACGCTGTATGCTTGCATATTATAGAGCAGTAGTTAATTTGAGTGCCTAAATACCCTAAAGACACCAGGGCCTCTCTGATCTTGGAAGTTAATCAGGATAAGCCCTGGTTAATACTTGGATGGGAGATTGCCAATGAATACCAGGTACTGTAGGATATATTTTAAAGGAAGGGATTGGCAATACTGCTACTAAGTATTCCCTACTTAAGAAAACCCTATGAAATTCTTGAGTTTGCTATAGGTTGACAGGCAGAAGCACACACATTTAATATGAGGTGTCCATCTTACCACAACCTTGCAATGTAAGCAGAAATACCATTACGGTATTTCTGTCAACAACTGTTCTTTATAATCCACAGATTTTATCAAACAGTCCTTAAATAAAAGTGTTTTAAATTTGTAAACTTAAATCTAGAATTGAGCTTCTTGGAGACATTAGTGATTGCTTCTTAATTCTCATTTTTTTTCATAGGAAATTTAATTGCCTCTCACTGCCAGCAATAAAACTGTTGCAATTCTTCAAGGAAAACATGTAACCAAAATCTTAGGGAAAATGTAAGTAGAAATATCCACTTATTTAAGCCTATTTTTTTTCCTGAGTTTATTTTGAGTTTTAAATTAGGGATGCAATATATTCCTTCAGACAAGATCCCGCACCAGGAAATGTAGCTACAATTACGTAGTACATCTCCTGATGCTACCCTTAAAACTTTTTAAGCCATGCAGCCCAATTCAGAAGACTCTCTTACGAGTTGGAGAGTGGGGGAGTCCAGCCCTCTACCACTAGTAGGCGTGCTGCAACAAGCAGCTGCAACTGCATTCCACCGGGGTCCTTGCTGCTGCCTGTTACACCATATTCTGCTAGCAGAAGAGGGCTTGATACATCATCACTCATCACCATGCTCTCCAATGCCTTGGATATTCCTCTGTTGGAATGGCTTAAAAGGTTTTTTTTAAGGGCACTTTTGATCATTGTGATGGTATCAAAGATCATAATTACTGTAGAGAATGCCAGCCACTGATTATTTTTAAGGTAAGCTGGAGTCATTTCTTCAGATTCAAAGATTTGGTCTAGCTGTGTTGAAAGACCTTCTTTATTTACTGCATTTGTGTTGTCACTCTCCAAAGTATACCTCCCATCAGCTTTAGCCAGCATAGCTAATGGTGAAGGCTCATAGCAGTTGCTGTCCAGCAATATTTGGAGGACCAAGAGTTGCCAATTCTTGGTTTACTCCAAAAACTTCATTCACACAGAGCAGGAATTCATTCATAGCCATTTTCACAGCAGTGAACTGGGGACATGTGATTTGAATACATCTAGATGTACATTGGAGTGAAGAAAGTATATTTTGCAGGCTGCAAACAGCCCTCCCTCCCTAAGCCAGTTTTTGCTCATGTGCTCTCTAAACCCCCCGTCCACATAGTTTTTGTTTTGTTTTACAAAAGCATTCTTGTACTATTCCGAATATTCCAGGAACATTCATGTTGTGTTTAAATAGAATTCAGGACCCTCATATCTCCCCAAACCTCTTAAAATTAAACAAAAGGAAGTAACTAGATATGGACTTATAATCACTTCCAAATTAGATGTTCTGGATTTTTTATTTTTTATTTTACATATTTCTAGTGAAGCCTGGGGTGTGGACCAAGACTACCACCACAACCTTGGAACATCTGGAGTTGCCCTTGTGTTCATAGAGAATGCACATCAAACTCTGGATCAAGGACACAGGCTGACAGATCATCTGCACAGATCCCCTTGCTTTCTTCCTTCTGTCTGTCCCGCTGCCAATCGCTAGTGTCAGCTCAATCTAATGCCAGTTTGTTATACTGTTGAATCAATACACAGAACTAATGTTTTGCTGGCATATTATTTAATAACATATTTTGGTCTCATCTTTCAAGAACAGATGGTGAGTAAAAGATACATCTTGTATTGATTGGACTAATTCATGTTTTAAAGCATGTTTGTAACTGCCAGTGTGCAGTTTTATAACATCCGCCTTCTCTTTTACACCAACTGTATTAACTACAGTTCACAGCGCCTGTTCTCTCTCAAAAGGAGCAGATGGCACATTAAGCTGCCCCTCCCTACCCCAACCTGAAGCAAATAAAAACCACTAACAGAAATGCAGCATGGTGACTGGGAAAGATAATGCTTTATATATATTTTTTTTCTTGCACCAGGACCAATTGACTTCAGTGATTTCCCTTCCAGAGTAAGATTGTGAACAAATCAAACCATGAAGGAAGGATCTTGAATTAGGATGTGACATTCATGCAGGATTTTTTATGATTATTGCAGAAACTAAATAAACATATTCTTGGAGTACTGCTGTTTGTCCATGATGTTGGAATTTTTCAGGCTATTCTGCCAGTCTTGTCCAGCCTGCATGCTGCCCATCAATACAAAGAGAGGAGGCCTGTACAATGGCATGGCTTGTACCTGCTTTGCCAGTGTTGGTGGGTGGGCAAAGTGTGACCCTGGGGCTTCACGGAGGCCCAAAGCTTGTTTTGTGGCCCTTGAACAACCATAATGGGGTGCAGAAATAAACACACAGACTGGATTAGATTTATCCCAGTAGTAACCAAGGCCTCAAAGTGTATCATTCTTCTTTCTTAAAAAGAAAATCCCTCCCACACAGACTTATGTCATTAGCTAATGTTAAAAGAATTATGTAATTATGCCAGAATGAGATACCAGCTGGCTAATAGATTATTTCTCTAATATCCCTTCCCAAATAGTTCTGATTTAGTTTGACAAATGCCCAAAACTTAATTCCAAAATTAAGGCATGTATAGTTGCATTCAGTTCGGATACAGATTTTCAGTTTCTATGACACTGATATAGAGGTATAGAATTGCACGTAAGTTTGCACCAATATGCTTCTTCTGCACCAGATGAAAAAAAATTATGATGTAACAAAGGAAGTTGTTTCTGCCACCTGGGCCCTCCTGAAACTGCAAGCCCCAGGATTCCATAGGATGTTGAAAGTGGAATAATTGCACTATAAGAGTGTAGTGAGAAAATGGCCTAAGTAGTTCAGTATCAGCGAATGATTATCCAAAAACCAGGAGATGGCCAGATTCTCACTGCACAACAGAAAGGGATGGTAGTGAATCATTCATGTACTTTTGTGTTGGTGAATCATGAGGATCAGTGATTAAGGACTTTGAATTTTTCTTCTGTCCTTGACACCATTATGACACATAATGGAATGAACATGAGGGACTCCAAATAAATTTGCTATGCTGAATAAAAATTACTTAACAGTTGTCAAGTAGAGTACAGGAAATGCTTACAAAGAAATACTGGTAAAGGATTTTGCACTATTCTTAGTAGTAAGGACACATATTTCCATATATCTGGCTCAGATGGACAGTTTAATTTGTCCAAAAGCTTCCTTGCAAAACCTTTCCTGGAATCTCTTCCAACAGATGCTCGTGTCTTTTGCCTTTGGTGTGTGTGTGGGGGGGTTACACCTACTCTCTTTCTCCCTTTCCTTCTCTTCCTTTAGGTGCTGCTACTGCTTCCTTTTTCCACAAATTATTCTCTTCTCGCTTTCTACTTGCAGCCTCAAACATTCAGCTCCAGACTGACTTTTTAAACTCATCATTTGTTGGGGCAGCATTTTTAAACATTTCAGCCAGTCTTTATTGACAAACAACTTTTTAACACTTCATAACTGGCCTGTACTTAACAGTCAATTAGAGTAAATAGAATCCACTCTCATAGATTACCACAGCCTGGCCTTTTTTGATTCTGCTGTCCTGTATAGAAACCATAGCAAGTAACTGTAAACTTAAGAAGGCAACTACCGGTATTAAACTGTAGTCTTCATAGTAGTTCTATTGGCCCTTTAGACAAGTTGTCAACTTCAAGCTACATGTACAATGTAACTTATCCTTCAAAAACACAGGTAATCTTCCAGACTTTTCACTTCTCGCAGTGAACTATTCATAATGTTTGTAATGTCCTGTTCCATAACTCTTTTTTTTAAGTTTTCACAATATTGTAACAATCTTTATCCTCAGAGTTTATTGATTCATTACAGACATCCATAATGAAAATATGCTGGTAAAATGCACAGTTTTTGCAGTGGTTTCTGTCAGCTGCACAAAATACTGAGGACAAAGTTGACTTGAAGTCTATGTACATCTAAGTTGTAGCAGGATAGAACTCCTAATCTCTGGAATGGAACTCATAAGAACTTAATCTGCTTATCTTTGTGTGCTTACCTGGCCAGTTTGACGTAAGGTGACATTTTCCATAGATTAAAACCTTCTTCGGCTTGTACATGCTTCCTAAAAATGATGATTTCTTGCACCACATCAAATCTCATAGCATAGCTAAATAATTTCAAATTGGATTTTTGATTCTAATTAACAGAGGATGGAGTACTGTTATGTTATGGCAGGGAATGCAGTTAAGGAATTGGCTAGAAAACTCACATAACTATTCCTAAGTGTTTGTTTTTGACTGTCCAAAGATGAAGAAATTTATAATGAAAAGCTGAGATATTATTATTGTATTGTGCATAGCTTATTGTGTGCACAAGACTGGTACCTCAATATACGTATGTTTTATATATTCCTAAACATATATATTAGATGTGTTTCTTGTTTGTAACTGCTGAATATACCATATTTTTCAAAGTGGTTCTGGCAAAGGAGCTTTTAAAGAAGCTCACATCATAGTTGAATAATAAAGTTTGTCCACAGAGTCAAGTCACTGGTGTTATGATTATTCTATTTATTGTCTCATCCTTCATTCAGGGAGCTCAGCAGACTGTCCATGTTCTCCCATTTTGGTCTTCATCATAACCCATTAGGTAGGTTGCATTGAGAGATGAGTCTTGTGCAATATCATCCAGTAAGCTTTGTGAATGAATGAGAATTTGAACCTGAGTTTCCCTGATCCTAGCGCATTATTCTCTCCACACAACACTGCCTCTTTGATCTAATTTTATTCAGTTTTGGAAATATAAAAAAAGCTATATGAACCAAGGACCAAAAGAAAGATTAAATTTGCCTTTGTGTTTCTTTTCTTCAGCAGTTATTACATATTCCCTCAAGCTATTTTGTCAATGTGTTCCAATATTCTGTTTAAACAAAAGCTCTGTCTAAGACTGTGAATGTTCATTCACCAGAACTGTTGAGTTTAATAAGATAAAACAAAAAGAAGAGGAAAACAGCTCTAAGCAAGAATGATTGTAGAAAGGGGAAGAGACTCTGGTTTAAAGTAGAGCAGAGACATCTAATGGCAAAGAAGGGGATATATTTCTGATATAACATTGGAAATTCTCCAATTTTCTTTTATAGGAAAAAAGTTGGCACTTACTTTTTTTGTTCTGGGTACAGTGTAGTACTTTCATTATATTTCCTTGACCATTTTGTTCCTCACACCCCATTTATTTCTATTTGCACATTACTAATTTAGTCATATTTTATTCCCCAAACAACAGAGGCATTTAACCCCCTAACATGAATTGTATAATTGAAATTGTAACCTCATAAATGAAATTCAATGTATTAAAACCAATGATCCTGTAAAAGGAATGAACTTTGAAATGAGAGGTTTTTTAATCAATGGTGTTTGGTTCTTCTACTCTACCTGTTGCTGGAAGTTTTGGATGTAGCTACATTTGAAGTCAGTTGGCCTGCTAGATTCCTGTAATAAAACTCTCTGAGGTTCTAACCTTGATAACAAACCAAATGTTGAACACTGTTAGAATGCAGGTTAGTTAACTTGTTACAAGCCACATGTATTCAGTTGTCATCTTTGCGATCTGGGAATAAACCTATAAAATACAGAGTATAACCTGGTGTAAAGTATACAGTATAGCATATGTAAGATGGAATTAGATAAGATAAGATGGAAGGCTAGATGTATTACAATGTGTGCATATTTGAGAACTTGATACTTGAAGTCTGGGAAAAGCACCTACTAGAATGTAAATGTAATAAGAGATGTGACCTATAATAACATCCTAGCACTGAGAAATGTGAGAAGATGTGATTAAGAATAACTTCCTAGCAAGTGTAATTGCTGATGGAAGACAACCAAAGACTTCTAGTATACTGCAGTCTTTATATGAGACTTCTAGCATACTGTGATCAACTCATAATTAAAGGTCTCTGTTTTAATTGGATATCATAAACATGAGATGCCAATTGATTGGATAACTGATTGCCTGGGTGAGGCGATGGAGAGAATAGCGAGAGAACAAGGAGCAAAGATAGAGCCAGAAGATTAGACTGTGTTTGGCAAGTCTACACCTTATGAAAAACACTGTCCCTGACAACTGAGCTGTTCCTGATAGACTGATAAACTGTCCAGACATACTGAAAGATAGGCTGAAATACTATGGTAGTGGTGCTAAGAGAGAAAATCTTTCCTCTCACTCAGGCTTATGTTAAAAATAGACATATATCTCATAAGGACTGCAAGAATACTCACTGGGGTCCTTATGGCTACCAGGGCTGCTGTCAAGATTTAGGAATTAACCTTTGAATGCCTGGGTGCTCACAGAGGACTGCTTAAAGACACATAGTCCTCAACAGTTGGATAAATGACTAATTTTTATGGCTTAGATGGATAATATTTAGAAGGGTAATGTTTCTCTATGTGTTAACTATTACAAAGCCTATTAAAAAGATGCAGAGAGATAAAGGTTCAGTTCTAATGAAAGTGTAACATCCTAATGGCCATATGATGTAATATAATGAATGTATGATGCCTTACATATAATGCAATGTAATGAGATGAAAACAAGCATCCAGACATGTCTGTTTTTCTCCTTCATGAGAATGAATATGTTTATATATCTATGACTGCACATAACAAATAGCCTAAAAGATTACCAAAGAGCCTGCTCATTTCCCATATAAATATCTTGAAATATCAAGACTAAAGAATGCATAAGTGGAGTGTTGATATTAACTTTGTCTGTCTGGGTTTAACCACCATCATGATTTGTGGACTCAGGTGATCAAAAGGTGTCCATGGAACCCCAGACAGAATCCAGTTTAGCTGACAAATGGCAAGGACTCTCCATCTCTTAAAGTTAGTTAAAGAGATAGGATTGGGTAAAAACACCTGTTTTGAACTGTTTGGCAGCGATATTATACCTGTTTTGGAACTAGTTCCTTGGCATCCATAAGTTTGCTTCTGGATGCAGTTCAATATGTTGCTTTGACTTTTAGAGCACTGGGTATCTAAAGAAACATCTCTTATCCTTAATTTTAAGATACACTAGTGAATCCTTGAAATGCAAGTCCTCTCTCTCTCTCTCACACACACACACAATCTCGCTCTCTGTGGAGGGCTTGCTAGTCATAGCAATGCCATCAGAATACCTTTGTTGTGGCTCTAGAACTGAAGAGTGCTCTTCCCAGATGCCCTAGTCCATTTAGAGAAAGATGAAATATTTTATTCCATCTGACTTTGAGGAATTAAAGGGCTTTTCTGCACTTTGGGGGAAAACGGGGCAGTCCGTTACTCACCGGACTGGCACGCTTCCCCCCGACGATCCACGTTGATCCGGAGCAGTGAGTGCCCACGCTACACACTGTTCTGGGGATGAAAATGAAGGCTTCCGGTTGGTGGAGGCTCTCCACCAACCGGAGAAGCTCGCCAGCTGGAAGCCCGCCCCAGAAGATCTGCAGCCTCGCTCTGGCACGAGCCTGCAGATCTACACATTAGCACAGCGACAGACTGGGGTGCGCCGGGCTATTAAAAGTCCTCTTTTAATTGGTCTTTCAATAGCATGGTGAACCTCCAGTTCTGGTCATTCCGGAGCGGGCTGAAGTCCGGACATACATTAGGTAGTCCGGACCCAGTTTGCCCCCAAGTGCAAACATCCTCGCTGGAGGACGCGCTGCCCCGTTTTAAAAATAAAATGTGGAAAAGGCCATACTCTTAAATTTTGCCCCCCCTTTTATTTATTTCCCCACCTCTTCATTTTTTTTAAATAATTTTATTAAGTTTCGCAAATAAAAAAAATCATCTCAAATTGTACTTTTACATGTAATGTTTTTATTTCCCCACCTCTTTAGATTTTCTGTTGTTGTTGTTGTTGTTTCTGTTGTGGTTGTGGTTGTTTTTAACCTTTTTGTACTTTATCTGAAGATGTTTTTCAGTTACAAAAGAGTAGTGACTTAACAAATATCTCATTTTCCAACATAATACAATATTAAAGAAATTGTTTCACATATTGTCTTCATTTTCAGTTGTGGAAAGGCATAGTTCAACAAAACTGTATATTTATTACAATGGATATTATAACTGGAAACAAAAAGACTTTTAAAAAACTATATATGGATAGAGGAATTATGAGGGAAAATATATCAAATGACTGGTTGTTCTAGATGTTAAGTTCCATGAGTAAATATGTTTACTCTTTTAACTGCTTGTGTTCTGATTGAGGGAGAGAGACTATCGTGCATCTTACCTTATGTGCTGGCTCTGAAGTACACAGTCAAGCTTATATAAAGAATAAACAGCACTTCCTAAAGCAGCCTTTAGTTACAGAAGGTTGCTTTGCGTAGCATTAGGAGAAGTCTTATTCAGTGGATAGGCTGAGTGCTTTAACCAGGGGCCTTTAATGCTACATAATTATCGAACCATGGCTTTAACTGCCATGGCTGCATCCTATAGAATCCTGGACTTTGCAGTTTGGTAAGGCACCAGAGCTCTCTGGATGACAATTCTAAATGCCTCTCTCTAAACTGCAGGTTTCAGGATTCTATTACATGGATCCAAGGTAATCAAAGTGCAATCACAGTGCTATAATTGAATAGTGTGAAAGGGGCTCCACTAAATTCTAGAGGTCATGTCCTTTTAAGGAATTATTGGAACACCACTTATATCTGGACTAGGCTCAAGGTCCACCAATGGAGAATAAAATCCTCAACCACTTTTTGTTTCAAAATTCCTCCGCTCAAATAGCAAACCTGAAAAGCAGGGGGACCCATGGGTCTTCTGCGTTTTCTTCATTTGGTGTGATGGGTATATGGCCAGATTATCCAGAGACCAGCACTTCTTTTAGCCAATTTCCCCCTTCATAAGCAAAAAGAAGGTGGTACCAAAGGCAAGGAGGCTTCTTTAAGTACATAAAAGACAGGTCTTTTAAGACTTTCCTGAATTAGGTTCTGCTCAAATATGTAGGATTTGACTTTTTGGTACTTCCTAGTTCAATTAATTGTACTGGGAATCATTAGAAAAATGTTACAGGACCTGTTGTACTTGTAGGCACATTCCAAATCTCTAGAAATGAAGAATGTTTGAAGGGTGATAAAAGTACACTTTCCACTCTGTTTGAACATATTTGGAAGTGTTTAAAAAAAGTTAGGTGTAGATCCATCTTAAAAATGACAAATGTGATGTGGTAAGCCAATAGAAAGATAAAAAGCCTTAAAAAATAAATACTTACAAGCATTAATAGTCATCCACTGGAGGGCAGCAGCAGCTTTCTCAAAAAGCATCTGCAGCAGAATGGATGAGCAAACAGATATACATGCCAGGATTAACGAAAACAGGTTCTATCAGATAGATCATGGGGTAAACCAAAACCATGCAAATTAATGTTCTGGCAAACATATGTCCATGTCTTCTCTGAAAACGCAAAGCTATGTAACTCTGCCATTAGCCAATAGAACTTAATACAACAATTCCAAATAAGATTTTCACCAAATTGTTGAGGCCTAATTAGTTAAGTAGCTAAACCTGTTTTCTTCAAAGAAAAGATAGGAGGATTCCTTTATCTCTCTAGCCCCAAATAATCAATTTTTATGGGTCTGAAGGGCCAGTTTTCCTCCTCTGAGATCCTCCTGGGCTTATACAGGCCAAAAAGGCCAAAATGGTGAGCAGTTAATTTGGGACTGGCCAGATGTCCACTTCTGGTGTGGCTGTTAATCAGTTCAACATAAAGCTGTTTTGAAGTTCAACAGTTGTATTGAAAAGATAAATTAGTACCCCTGTAAATGTCCAGGAGAAGCAATTTGTGATACTCGAAAAATGGTGGTTTGGGGGAATCGGGGGGGGGAAATCTAGGCAAAGCAAGTGCAGATCTAGATCTGTTCAGGAATTCTTAGGCCTGAAAAAGGCACACCCTTTCATCTTCATATCTTTCATTTTCCACCTGTGGAAAGTTATTTCCTAAGGAAGAGAGTCACCAGACAACCTGCATCAAACATGTGGCCCCAGGGTCATGACTGAGGCAAATCTGACCCCTGAAACTCACCTTAAAAGCAAGCCAGCCTCATCGAAGGATGGATTTCTGTGGTGTTGGCAAGGAAGGCACTGAAGGATGATCTGTCCCTTCCCAGTGGCCCCATCCCTCAGTGCAGCTGGCTGGATTTTAAGGTGGGTTTCAGGGGCATTTATGGCTGTGGCAACAGTATCACAATCAGAAACAGTCATGAGATGGTAAGCCTGATTTACAACATTATAATTGACTAGCAGGATGTCAGCTGTCTTTTTTATCTATTGAGGCTTTCCCATAATAAAGAATACTAATCAAGAATCACCTTCTAGGGAGATTTTCAGGGAGGCACTCTGAAAATCTCTGTAAGAGTAAGTTCAGGGGTTTTTTAATGCAAGAGCAAAATTTTGACTTTACAATTATCCCTCTAGGTTTTCTCTGAGCTGTCATTTTTAAAATCATATGCAGAACATTGCTGGTCTTAGTGAAGAATCTGCAAAGTTTTGGAAGGATTGGGAGCTGTGATGAACGGAAAAAAAACACCAGTTCAGAACTTTTACTTTTTTCCTCTCTGCTTACTTGGCGGCCAAGTTAAAGAGAGTGCAGTAGGACATGAGTGGATGTGGAGTGTGCAGTAGTAGAAGCACACAGATATTGGGAACACCCCAGATGCTCCTGGCATCCAAAGGTTTCACCATGAACTTTCAATGTTACTACTTACTACTCAAAAATCTGGAATAGTCCAGTAATAGACTATTGTTTTAATACCTTCCCTCCAAATGATTGCGTTTCTCATTAGAAAGCCTAAGGGCATGATTCTTCATTGAGTTTTTTTCCCTAAAAGAGAGCAATGAGTAATTTCAGTAATTTTCTTACTGTTATGAGAATCTTTCTGTAAACCCCACAGTTTTCAAAGGCTATTTGCAATTCAGGACTTATTTTGTGCAAAATTTGCACATGCTTGTTTTGTGCAGAAAACAGCATTTCCTGAGCAAGAGACAGAATTTCTGTCTGGAAAATAATGAAGAAATATTATTTGCTGTACATAAAATATTGCTCCCTGAGAAGGAAACAATTAGTGATATGTTCTGCACAAAATTCACACAGAGTTGATTTGCTTAGAAAACAGCATTTTCTGCACAGGAAACAGCACTTACTGCATAGTAATATTAATATTCCATTGAAATAGTATTTTCATGCAGAAAATGTTGTTTTCTGCACAAAATAACCACATGTAGATTTTACACAGAATAACCTCTGAACTTCAACAATTCTTTCAGTCTTCTCATAAGAGTTTCTTCTCATAAGAGTTTCTCATTGTTCAAAAAAACCATACTATTTTTCAAATAGTTTTGAATATTCATTCCATCCCTATTAGAAACTAGAGTTGCCAACCAACTCCCTCCCCCAATAAAAATAAAATCAAAAATTGTACTCATAGGGGAAGCCAGGAAACCATAACACCGAACAGAGGAATGCTACATGCACAAAAGCTTATGTGGTTGTTATGGTCAATGCACAGTTCTTGGATGTTCTGTTGTTGCCATGCATATCCTTCACAATGTTAATAAACTGATCTCGGATAGCTACATGGATATTATGGCAAAGTTACTTTTGCATAGGTTTAAATGTTTTAGGCAATGTATTGTTTTAGGATTTCTGTCTTGCACATACATAGCTTGGAGTTTTGATACCTAAAAGAGAAGCAAATGGTACAATTTTCCTCGAGCCTGAACGGATAGTACAGCATAATTTATTTTGACAGTTGAGAAGATAATCCTACTGATTCATCTTCCTAATTGCAGAATATGGCCCTTTCTGCATGGATATGCACACTTCCACAAGATGTCATCACAGTCCAGTCCTTTTTACATTGCCAGCCAGCACAATCATGGGGTAAATCACTGAAGGATTTTCTCCATCAATGACCTATCGATCACATAATGCTCCTGCACTTATCTGCCATGTGGAAAGACTGGAGGCATGATTCCTGCTCTAGCACAGCATGGGAAAGAGTCTGACTGTGCTGCAGAAGGAAGAGGTGTGTCCCTCTCACATTCCATTCTGTAGGGAGTTGATCGGGTGTGGAAGGGAGCATTCCTGTCACACTCTCTTCCTGCCAAAGCTGCTGGCACTATTGTGACCTCAGGCAACAGGATAAGGTAAGGTGTGGAAAGGGCCTATAATAATTGAAGGTATAATAATTGAAGTAACTAAAAATTTACTCACCTGGGTCTGAGGTTACCTCTACTTATTGATAAAGCTAGAACCCCATGGACACATAGTCATATATTTCCATTTTCTCATATTTTATTTCCTTATAACTAGTTTTGTTCTGATCTGTCCATGCAAGTGGAAGAAAGAAATTGGAAAGTAATTGGACATAAAAGAGAATATTTTATCTTTTAAGCCTCTTTCAAACACTGGGGGTGTCCATTAGAGAGGAAATGAAGGAGGTGGCAGTTTTCAAGAGAGATATAGCATCACTGAGTGAAGTACTTGCCTTCCAGAGAGAGGCTAATCTTCTTATTAGTATGATTATAGACCAATCCTATGCATGGCTACTCACCACTAAATCACACCAATATTTCTTTACAAAAGAAGAATGCATAGGATTTCAATTATATAATTTGGATCTATGAGAAGAATTTGCATTGGGCTTGTGTGCCCTGTTGTATCTGGAAACAAAGACAGAACTGAGCAAGTATGACATTTCACTTTTGTAATTTGGTATCAGGATGCTTGAGTCCTGTCCTTCAAATAGGAAAATATGTTTAGTTTAGACAGTAGGCAGTAGATGAAATGGGATATAGATTGCTAGTGCTACAGTGTGTCCATTGCTAATTGAATTTCACAACAATGTATCAATCTCCAATTGCTGTTTGCGGCTTGTATCTGAGCACAGATTTAAAGGTACTAAGGGACCAGGGAAAGTGATCTGGCAATAGTTAATGTCCAGGGCAGATGCAACAAAGGGAGGGAAGACCAGAAGGATGGAATATAAAACTAGGTGTCATGACAGACAGGACTGGGAGAAGAACACAGGAGCTGTCCAAGTTCTCAAGATAAAAGTTATGTAAACATTGGGAATGCCTGAAAAACTTTGGTTCTGGTGGGGTGGGCTGACATTTATGACTTTCACCAACCATTGCTGTCCATACCTGAATTTGTATGTCTAGGTATAAAACCTGTTACCATTCAATATACGCCAGTCTTAGCAACTTTGGTAAGTTACTGTGTTGCTTGACAATTCCAAAATAAATGCTGCTGCTAAACATCTGAGTGTTTCTTGGGAGACCAGGTTAGCCAGAACATTTGGGCTCAGAAAGTATATAACCAGTGTGGCTCACATGAGATAAATTAGTTATCTATTTGCTGAGTGATTAAACAGAAGAAAACGAATTACAATTTGTCTATTATATTGTTCATCATTCAGTAATATGTGGATATAACCTTAGAAATTAAGAACTATCCTTTTTACCTGATACAACAGAAAGGTAGGGGCCATAATAGTAAGTTTCACAAGGTCTATAATTTTAATGTTACCCCATTTTAGCTAAGAAGTTCATCTTCTGTATCACACTCTCCTACATACAGCTACATAAGTAATCATTACGATTTTTGATTACACAAGACTGTTGAACCTTGTAGTGTAACTGCCTGTGGTCCCATTAATTTTCTTCCTAGTATTAAAAACATTTTCTTGCACAATCAAAATGACTGTCTCCTAAGAAGACAGCTATAAAGAAAACTGCAGCTCATATTAAATGGAGATGGCTTATAAAAATTTTGATTTGTAATAAAGTCAAATAATATATAAGGACATATAAAAATGTCCTACCAAAATCTTTATCTGAGCTCATTGCCTTTGAATGGAACTAGTCATCATCAATAACCCTGGATATGCCATATTCTGTTAGGGTCTTCAGATCCTAAATGCCTGCAACAGAGCATAGTTTATTTGAGCACTGACCTGATTGAGTTTCTATTTTCTTACATTACTCACATTACAATTCAAATAAAGGGAAAGATTTATTCATTATTTTATGTCTTACAGGTCATCATGGTTTTATGGTATGTTAGAGGATCCTACTTCTTCCACTTGTATCTGGCAACAAAACCTGATACCTCTCACGAAATTGTTCTATTGCTATAAAATTCCCCAGGCTGCCTGGTGTCTTCTAAGTACAAGCACATAGTTACCAGAGGATGGAAAGTTATTTTTTAAAAGGATTTTTTTTCTATTACTTCTTCCATGTCTTTTAAAATTAAACTGTTGTCATTGTTTCCTACAGTATTTGAAAGTGATTGATTGCATTTTGTATTACTTTTTCATTACTTTTTTTTTGGGGGGGGGAAGGGAGGAGGATAGAAATGATAACAGAAAAATTATCTCAAAATGCATTTAAATATACTAAAAATTGTATTTATGTTTTGAATAGTAACTGGGAAAATCATACTTATTCCCCTCCCCTATTTAACACCATCCCTCCTACTAGTTGTTGTTGTGGTTGTTGTTGATGGTGTTGTTGTTGTGTGCATTAAAGTCATTTCTGAATTATGGCAACCCTAAGGTGAACCTATCATGAGGTTTCCTGGTGTTAAAGAGTGCAAAACACACCCAAGATCACCTAGTAGGCTTCCAAGGCCGAGCAGGAAATCAAACCCTGGTCTTCAAGGTCATAATCCAGCACTCAAACCAATAAATCACACTGGCTCTCTGGTTTTGAAATGTAATTTCATTGCCAGAAAAGAATAACATATTACAGATAGCTACATTACCTGCAACATGTTACTTCCAAGCTTTGGTAGCTACCTTAATGTGCACAGATGCTAAACAAAGCATTATGTCACAGTGACTGGTACCCTGTATCATGGAGGTAGAGCATTAATGCTCTGACAACAGAGTCCTGCATCTTTCCTCTCTTCCTCCACTGAAGGTAGGTTCCAAATGTCCAGAACATGCTACCATGGTCATTTATTGTCCTGCTCTGGGAGAAGGCAGCTGAAATTGTCCTGTTGGATATCCAGTGAAACTATGGGTCCATTTGAATGGGAAAAAGAAAATCATCTCAGTTTGGAAGAGACACAGAATCTTTTTGCCCATTTTCCATGAATTTTCCAGAAATCTACACTTCTCACATTCCAGCACAAATTATCTGAAAGCTTAGGAAGACATGACAAGGCAAAGCAGTATGCTAGGTTTCTACAATCATTGACGTTCCTTGCTTCTGGTTTTGTTTCCTCCTCCTTTGCTAGTCTTATCTGTGTATATGCATGCGAGAGAGAGTTAACCATGCCTCTGACTAATATTCCTCAATTTTATGCATCTTTATCTGACCCAGCCAACATGTGGGTTGGATCACATATTTATTTACATAATGGCTGGAATCCCATTGGTGAGTTCCAGTTACAGTAGATGAACTAAATAAACTGTTGAGTGGTGAGTCAACACATAAGTACTTTGGAATAATGAGATATTTTAGAACATAATGACCCATGCAAATGTTCTAATGTGCTTTCACCTCTAGCTCTTTCCTTCTCTCCTCCCTTTCTTTTTTTTCCTGTGAATGTTTGTCTATTAAAATATGAAAAAAATCACAGTCCAGTGACATTTTTACCACTTCCTATCAAATATGTATACAACATACAAATAATCAAATAGTATTCTCCTTCCCCTTCACTTTTTAGAATACAATGTATTTTTTTCAAGACCAATATTAATTCTGCATCACTTACCTCATAATTGTACAATGTATTCATAGCTAAGCAGCCCCAAGCATCATGTTTCTGCTTCTGAGTATGAGCCCAGAATACCTTTGGAACTATTAATTTCCACCTGCAGCCAGATGGTGTAATTCCTGTGAATGAAGAAGGTGTTGGAAATTTCCGCATCTCAACTAGCTGCTATAGATATTGACAGCTTCTTTAATTATAGAGTGGAGTCCATTCCAAAAAAAAAAAAAAAAAAAACCCCCCACAAAAAGCAGAAATCAAAATTCCAGTCTTGGATTTCCCCATGGCTATCTGAAGTGCAATATGGTATCAAAATAAAATGTGCATATAATTGTTTGAGAAAGAGACAAATTTCCCTCATGGTGTTAAATTAATTACAAAGAGAAAGAAATTCCTGAGCAATATGTTTCATTAGCCTCTTGGCTCTGCAATTTCCCCCCTAATGATGTGGTTGGCTTTACTAGCTAGTAATTATAACTGGCTATCAGCAATTTCCTAAAACGCTCTACAGTTCAGAAGAAGAGTTTGCATACTTTCAGGAACAGTTTTTCACAGGAAGTTACACCATGGTAGTGTGTGATCTGCTAAGACTTGATAACAAAGCTGTTGTTCACTTCTGTCTCAGACATAACCCCATCCCATCCAGTTTTAAATCCAGAGCCATTAACACTACAGTTGTGTAAACAATGTGATAAACCCAAATAATTTAGACTAACTCCTGAATCCTTATCCCTCTTGGATAATTGGTTGGTAAATGAGAGACAGTAATGGGTCTCAGAGAGCCAGCATGGTGTAGTCATTTGAGCATTGGACTACAACTCTGGAGACCAGGAATCAATTTCCTGCTTGGCCATGGAAATCCACTGGATGATCTTGGGCACATCACACACACACACAGCCCCCAGAAAACCCTGTGATACAGTTGCCTTAGGGTCCTGCAAATTGGAAACAACTTGATGGCACACAACAACAATGGCTCTCAGGAAAAGTAACCAATTAGCAGAGCCAAAGTGAAACAATGACTACTCCCATACCCACCACACATATAGCCATAGGGCACAGCAGGGGGAAAAATTAGTCTTCCTTGTAAAACATAAAAGTACCTTCCACTGATATTATTATCAGATACATGGTCTAATGAAGTAGAAAGAGGGAAGATAAAAAAAATGACTGCAGGTTAGAAAAATTTAGGAAGACATCTGTGGTAAAATGAACAAACAGGAAGTGACCACACTTGCATTTCTACAAACAACTTGCAAACTAGGATTCAGCTAGATATTTCCAGTTTTTTTTATTATTATTTATTTGTATCCTGCCTCTCCATATGGATCGAGGCGGCGAACAACTTACAAATAGCATGTATTTCGATACATTTCTTATACATGCCCCCAACAAGCTGGGTACTCATTTTACCGACCTGCGAAAGGATGGAAGGCTGAGTCAACCTTGGAGCCCGGCAGGATTGAACTCACAACCTTGTGGCTTGCAGTACTGGCGTTTAACCACTGCGCCACCAGGGCTACTTATTGTTCTTACCTTCTTCCTAGTTTGACTGTTGCAAACAAAAACATTCCTAATACCTTCCTACCACAGGATGTCTGTAGTTGCTAAGTTTTCAGCTGTATATCTGCAAGAGTTTACTCTGGTATCCTAACCAACAATAAACTGTTGTCTTTTCCCTTACTGTTTGCCAGGCTTGGATTGAAATTAATAACCTTTCTCTGTGACCTGCTTGGAAGTATTCTGCTAAAACAAATAAAGATATGTTTTAGCAGAATAATCATTTAGGAATAAATCCAGTTGTAAGTCCCAACTTGGGTACCCTTACTACGCAAATGAGACTTTCATACATATTGATGAAGAGGTTCCATTGATTTAATGTGCTTATTCAGTCTAAATATTCAGGTCTAAATACTGAATTTACTCCTTCCTCCACTTTATTTCTTTGTATCTTGGTACCTCTGAACTGTAAGAAACCACCTTACGAGTTTAAGAGAAAGTCTCTAGCTTGCTGAGAAATTGTCTCTGAGTACGCATTAAATAGAGGGACTGAGAACAGAACCACCCCACAGCTATGCCCCTAACTAGCCAGGAGTGTTGTGCTACCCCCAAATTTCCATGGATTAGCCAGACTAGAAAGCGGTACCTCTATCAGAGTTTCTGGATAACACATAGGTACTTAAAGTTAAGGATCATATTACACAAAAACAGTGTTAGAGATGCAATTAACAAATGAGTACCCACTTTTCACCCTTCTCTATGCATTTAGGGTAGGCAACTCAAGAACACTTTCGTGTATATATTTAAATAGTATTGTATCTTATGAATGTTAGATTACCCTGAGTTTTCTATTCATTTTAGAGAACAGAACATTAGAGAAAAGATACTGTTATGTTATACATACCTTGAACAATTAATATTAATTAATTGTTTAAGAATTAAGAATTAATAATGCTCACATTGACAAGGGGATACACTAAAGTTAATTGTAACTGTCCTTTAAATTCATATTGTGTTGGTTTAAAGATGGGAATGCCATCTATTGATGATTGATTATGTCTTCCTCTGACTCTATAAGTTTTAGAGAGAAGGAAACAGCTGCATGAATTTTTGAAAATCCTGTTTCTTTCCTAACCAGCAAATAAAAGGGAATTAATGTGAATAAAAATGAATGTGCAGAAATACTGGGAGGGAAGGACGGGAGAAAATTATTCAAGAAATAAATGATTTTTCTATAATTAAATTTTAAGCGATATTCACACCACATTTCATGATAAATAATTTTAATATATCATATAACATGTGATTCATGAATTATTTTTAAGAAACAGACAGTCTCCAAATGTTCAAATAGAACCGTACACTTAGTTTTCCTGAGAAATATTTTGTAGAGGCAGACACCTCAACAGTTACTCTGCTTATTGTCTGCTGCTTCTCAGGAAAAGGGGCATCACTCTGTTGCTATACAGGTCTTTGTAGCTTTGTAGCTTCCAATCCCAAGAGAAAATGGGAAAGAAAGGCATTTTATATTCACAACTGATTCAAGACAGCTGGCACATTATTTTTTATATGGTCGACCACAGCATCCTAGGAAGGGCAGCTCTCTGAGAAATGCTTACCTTAAAATGTTGCAGAGTTTATCTCAATACTTATGGCTGTTTTTATTTGTTGCAAAAATAGTAACATTTTACTGGTAGCTTTTCTCCTTATTGACTAGAAGGGTTAAAGCTGTTTTCTTCCTGTACCATTTTAGCCAACCCAAGGAGTAAATACTGATGCCTTTTCCACCTATTCCTGGGTGTCTGGAACAGGAAATGTAACAGTATATATTTGTTTAAAAAACCATTTGATTTTTCAGTTGAATTCCATTCATTTCTAAAAATTATGTAACCATATACAAAAAGTAACAAAGATTTTTATATCCTTTTGCAGTTACTAAGACTCTTATTCAAATAATAATATTGACTTTAATAATTTGGGAGGCTCATATACATGTGTGTGTGTGTGTGTGTGTGAGGATTTACTTTATGTATTTTTAATCTGTATTTCAACAGACTGGTGTCTGCTTGGATTGCTTGCACTGAAATCCTTTTTAACTTCCACAAAAAGCACATGTTAATTTCATTATGGTCTTTGGCTAGCACAAATTCTTTAAAGGACTTGTCTAGCAGCAGTTCCACTTCTCAGTAATAAACACATTTGGCTGAGATCCTGCATGGCAGACATAGCTACAATGTTGTAGCTGTTATCCATCTTCAATCCAGCCCCCTAAAACCCACCTTAAGAACCGGACACTTGCACCAACCAAAGAAATTTTGCAGCACTAGTGGGCATGGCACTGAAAGATGAGGCACTCAGTCCCCTCTTACCTGGACGAGCAGCTGTAGGGACCTGCCATAACTACTCATTGTACCAAAAATCACTTTGGGAGGGGGCTGCCTAACTCATCCTTCAGTGCCCTGCTCATCAGCACTCACTAAGTCTTTTGTTTGGTGCAGCTGCCTCGCTTTTAAGGTTGATTTTAAGATGGCAATGGTGCCACAATCATATATGTGAATAATAACATTTATGAGGTAGTGATAGCTTACAACATTGCAGGTACTGAACAGGATGCCAGTCATTTATTTTTTAAAAAAAATGAAAATTGAGCATATGTATATTCAATTGTATAAAACATTTTAATGTATTATTCTCTATATCTCATGAAAACAAATACTTTCTAGGGGTGTTCACAATTAATTATACTACCTACTGAATGGATCCTGATTGTATGAAGTCTGTTCCTTTTGGCAAGCCATCTGTGAAACTCCCTCGCTTCTTCAGGCAATGAGTCTCTTCCCTTCCCTGTTTCTCTCCCTTATTTGTCCTTTCACCTCCTTCAAAGATTTTTTCTTCTCTAATATTGATGCCAATGTCCATGCTGTTCCTATCATTTGTCATCCTTATAGAAAGAGAATATTCAAGAAAGGAAGAAAAAAATGAAAAAAAAATCATTGAAAAAATATTTTGAAAAAACTGAAAAAATATGTTTCTGGGGTGTCCAGATACACTGATAGAAAAAATCCTGGACTGGTCAGAGTCTTGGCAGTTCAATGCTTATTCTGTGCAAAATTTGCACATATTTGTTTTGCATTTTCTGTGCAGGAAATAGTATTTTCTGCACAGATAATAATGTTTTTTGCTTAGAAAATTATTTTTGGCACAGAAATGCTGCTTTCTGCACATAAAATGATACAGGGTATATTCCATGCAAAATTCACACACGATTGTTTTTGTGTAAGCAGCAACATTTTCTCTGTGCAAAAAATAACAATCTCACAGAAATATTTCTGCATAGAAAATGCTGTTACCTGTCCAGAAAATATTGTTTTCTGCATTAAACAACCACATGCATTTTTTTTGGGGGGGGCAGAGTAAGCCTCCAGCTCCAGCATTTTCTGCATAGAAATGCTGTTTCCTATACAGAAAATTCTCTTTTCCATGCAAAACAACTATGTGCAACTTTTGTTGTCCCAAACTGTGAATAGTCTTCAAAAACTGCATAGGTTTTGAAGACAGTCTTGCAATGGGAGAAAAACTACTAAAAGTACTCCTTGCTTTCTTCATGAAGGAAATTGGTGAAAAATTACATTCCTAATTTTCCTTATTAGTCTCTCTCTTCTGCTTCATTACTCTGCATGTCATCAACACTTCCTCTCTCATTTCTTCTCTGTACATCTCTCTGTCTTCATCTTGTTCTTTTTCCCCACAAGTCTCTTCTCCTGTTCCTCTTGCTTTTCTTCTCTTGTCTAGCCCCTGCACCTACTTCCTCTTTCTTTTCATCTTAACTATGCACACCCATTTCCCCCCTTTCACAAATATATACTGCAGCTGACTTTTCTTCCTGTAGATACACACTGTTATAGCCAGAAGCTGATAACAGTGACAGTTTACCAAAACACATGAATCCTTTTCTTCCTTTCTGAGGGAAGACAATGCAGCTGAGCCTCATTTTCTGTCTTATTCTGAGGCAAGTACATACCTGCTCAGTCTGGGCTGGTATCACCATCTATGGCTAGGGGAGGGTTAAACTTTCCCCCATGTTTTTCCCCTTAAGATTTATGCCTTCTGACTGAGAGTTAAAGCAACAAATCTCAATTATTACCACTGTAGGTGTTGTAAGGCCCCTAACACACCTAAAAACTATGTCCTGAGGATCCTAATTATTTTACATTAAACATAGTGAGCCATAGAGATATACTGGATGGGCACGTAGGCAGTAGAGCTATGGAGATAGATCAAAAGAGTAGCTGGTTTTCTTTCACACATCCTGGGTAATCTTGTAAATGACTCACAGGCCATTGGAATGGATTTTCAGCAGGGATCAGGAGACAATAACTCTCTGGGAACAATTAAACAATGCAAATAGCCTGGAATTTGACACCTTGAGGTATGCATCCCTGGATGAGGTACTCATCTTCCAGGAAACTACAAGGATGTTTGGCTGTATTTTCTTTGAACTACAAAAGCTGAAATCTTTAATAGTTAGTTGATTGTAGTTAATGTGTTTTAGGGGGTTTGTTTTAGATGGGTTGGTGGGTGGGGAGGATTGGTTATGTCTTAATGCTTTTAATGTATTTAATGTATTGTTGTAGTACCGCCTCGATCCATGGGGAGAGGCGGGATATAAATAAATTTTATTATTATTAAATCCATCTTAATAAAACTGCAGCCATCCGTTTCCCAGGACATGGGTCAGCTCTATAACTAGGCCCATTTTCTCATTCTTTTTTTGGGAGTTTAGAGTTTTGGAGTTTGGGGGCGTTTTGAGTTTGGAGTTCTCTCAGATCTGCAAACCATGAAGCTGGTAAGCTCCCCTCAGCCTCTAAAGGCATGGCTGAGATCGTTTTTTCCCAGCTGAAGACTTCTGGATTGGTACAGTGTTAAATCAAACCCTTATGTCTCTCTCTCTCTCTTAATTTTCACCTCTTTCTAACTTTCTATAGTCTTGTACGCTTGTTGGAGTGAGTGCAGCTGAGTGATTGTATGGACTTTAACATCTATGTCAATAAATACTTAAATTTGAACAATTTGTGTGATTTCTGACTGGGCCTGACCCTGTAAACATTGGGTTAAAGATCCTAATTACCCTGCCCTCTTTGCATGGCTAAAGTAGTGCTCAGAGCTAATTTCCCCCACAATAGATGATTTTGATAGCCATTGGGACTCCCCCTTAAGGGATCCCCAAGCAAGCAGGGTAACAGTGTCTTTGAAAGCTTTTGGGTGAGTGGTGTGTTTATGGAGGAAACAGCTATTGAAGGAAGGTTCCAGCCTCCTTTACCAGTGCATAGTGGTCCTAATCAGGCCATCATGTGCTTTTGTTGAAGAGAGGAAGATAGTGTGTGTACTACTTATGTAGCACACTGTGTGGTTTAGTCTCAAAAATAAACAAAAAGGCAAAGCATGTAGTTATTTAAAATATATTGACATGCAGAGGGTGTATCAGAAAGGAGAATTCCCCCCCCCTTCCTTATCATAACTTGCATGATGGAAAATTTTACTCTTACCTGCTGTAGGTCTTTTGGTTTACTATCACCCTGAAACCAATAAAAGTGATTTAAATTTCCCCCCAATGCATACTTTGTAAGTGAAGATTGCTTGAACAGCAAACTGAAGGCTGGAAGGACGTTAAGTGAAAACAAAGCTCAGAACCATAAAGGCAATTTAATCAAACATGCCTTTAAGTTTACTTGGAAACATATGAAATAGACAATTGCTGAGCCAAAGCACATTAGAAAAATGTTGCTATTCCCTGTGAAATCAGGCTTTGAAAATAATATTCAAGGTGGCATGGGTAGCTCTTTGTAAGCTGACAACTCATTTATCTGATCCTTTGCTTGTGGTTGCTGGACTTAGATTTAGTCAGAGGTTCACTGCATTTGTTCTAGTTCACATTGTATTCCATATTCCACACACTGATGCATAGAGAGCTTGGAAATAACTATCAACAAATAGTTTCTAGCCATTTCCTCACTACACTGGTATAGTGCTATTATTCCACTTTCAACATCCTATGGAATCCTGAGGTTTGCAGTTTGGAAAGCGGCATCTTTGGCCTCATTAAACTACAAACCTCACAACTCCACAGGATGTTGAAAGTGGAATGGCAGCATTATAACTGTGTAGTGTGGTAATTGCCTTGGTTTAGTCATTTTGGCTTCTAGAGTAGGTAAGAAATACAGAAAAATCATCAAAATTTTTGGTAGTCTAGCCCAGTGGACAGAAAACTGTAGGGATTATTATATTATACAGTCAATCATCAAATGCCTGTCTAGACAGAAAAATCTTTACTTGTCTTCAAAAGGTAGGTAGGGAGAGTGCCTGTCTACCTTCTCTGGGAAGATTATTCCTCAGCCCGGGGGCCGCCACTGAGAAGGCTCTCTCCCATGTTCCCACCAGATGTACCTGTGAAGATGGTAGGGCAGAGAGAAGGGCCTCCCTAGGAGATCTCAAAGCACAGGCTGTTTTGTAAGGAAAAATGCAGCCCTTCTAATAACCTAGAACTGAGCCATATAAGGCTTTATAGATCAAAGACATGCACTTTGGATTATACCCAGAAAGACAGGTCAAATAAAAAAAAAAAGAATGTTTTATTGAGGAATTCACAACACATGAACAACCAGTCTCATGAACTCCACAAGGCTAGTAAAGGTAAAGGAGAGAAAGGTTGGATAGTGAGACTTTAGGGCACAGTGGGTGATAGTTACCAATCCTGAAGCATCAGAGAATCAAAGTGAGATGTCTCAGACTGGGGGAGTCTGAAGGCAGTACAATGAATTGGAATTTGTGTGTTTCCTAAGGTTGAGTTGATTAGAGGACCATCTAAACCTTATCAGGTATAGCTCTCCGACCGATCCTTCCAAACTTATGACCTAGCTATTGCTGAGATCCTTTGTCCTAGCTTCAGTAAGTTTCCAGTTAGAGTCCTTTATTTTCCACACAGCTTTCAGCCATAAAGTTCAAGATTTATATTTATTTCATACCAGTTAAACAGTATCTATAGCCAATCATACTGTTTCACAGATTGAGTGCATACAGCCCAGTAACAAGAAGACCTACTGAATGGGATAAACTATCATGTGTGTTGTCAGGGGAAGGAGACAGAAGATCTCCAAAAATTGGTAGAAGGACTTTCTGTGAGATAAATCCTTCTGCCAGTCAAAAGCAGCTCCTTTATTCAATTCATGGCTGTTGAAGATCAAAGGATAAAGGAATTTGGGGATGATACATGAGAGATGGACTAATATTTTTGCAAGTAGATCCTAAGCTATTTCTTAGCATCTCTGGTTGCTCCAAAGCCAGTACAAAGACACTAAACAGTTGTACTTATATCACTAAACATATATTGTACAACCCATTGACACTATTGTGAAGTGACCAAACTCTTCCATTGAACCAACAGAACTTTCAGCTTCTGGAATGTCACAGTGAGAAAAGAGTCATTATTCCTCTGCACTCCCATATATAAATTAATTTCCCAGCTTCTATTACATTAGCCCTTTGGTATTTCCTCTGCATATTAACCTACACCAGTAGCTGTACTTAGTGTGTGAGTGAACTCCTATTTAGCAGCTCCTACCATTTACCCTTTAGTGTGACATTTAATTGGTATAATTTTCTTCTCCACCTTTAATGATCCAGAAGATTTATGTTACCTTGAAATAATGCTGAGCTTGCTCCAGAATACAAAGTACTTCACATCCCAATGTACCTCAAATAAGATTAATATGTAAATTATGGGGACACAAGGGTGTGTGTACCAGCAATATGATTTCTGTCAGTGTTACTACCTTCTTAATGCATAACATAAAGCATTTCAGACCTCATTTCTGGTTGTCACTGATGAATAACAAACTTCCATCTCTCTCCTCAGATGATGATGATAATGCTTTTAATGTGGTCAGTCCCAGCACTTAATGGGCATCCACTGCTTCATAATGAGTAGCCATGGTTACATAGCTATATAACTATAAGTGCTTGAAGTCTCTTAGTAATGGACTGGTTCTCCTTGTTAATGTGCATTACATTGCACAAATGTTCTTCAAAGGTTAGGCACTAATACTTTCTTTTGCACCATTTTGCCTTTAAGCCTGACACATTCACCTTGAAAATTATCCATGGTTTCTCTCTCAATCCCTCTCTCATTCTCTCTCTCTCTTTTCTCTTCCTCCCCCACTGCTTCTTTCTGGCAGCACACTTTGTGGATGGATAAAGATATAGAAATATAGTTTCTCACTGTCTATTTATATTAGATAAAGATAAATCTGCCTGTTCAAGGCAGAATATAAATTGGTTGACTGAATGATTCAATGAATATTGGCAACAGGAATCATAAATCGTGATAATGACGGTTGTAATTGTTTGCACCATTCCATTCTTATTATTTTACTAAATGAAGTTGCTCCAAAGTGATTGGGCTAAGACAACTATGCAGAGCTAATACACTGCATTAGCTAGTTATGTATGTGTGAAGAAAGGCTATGAGTCCCCCATTGGCAATCTGCTAAGTGAAGGAAAAATATTTGGATACAAGTTAATTTGTCTCTGCCTAAAACACAAAAAGTTAGGCACTAGAGCTTTATGCTGATATAGATCCTTAGAAGTACCTATACCCTGATGCTAAATATGTTGGACTGAATCCAGACCTAGTCATACTTAGAGTAGACCCATATTTTAGATTCTCATCATAGGGTTTTGATGAGATAACCCAAAATACGGGTTTTGATGAGATAATCCAAAATATGTCTGAAAACACAAAAGAATGGTCCATAGACCGGAAATGCTCAATATAGATATAGATACAGATATTCTAATTCAAAAGAAAAGGGAAACCAGAGATTGCAGTAACCAAAGGACTATAGCATTAATTTCCTATACAAGCAAAATCATGTTCAAAATTCTGGGACAAAGATTTCTACCACATATGGAGTGAGAAATGCTAGATGTCCAAGCCAGGTTCAGAAAAGGAAGAGGTACTAGGGATCATATTGCGAACATATGTTGGATAATGGAGTGCACCAAAGAATTTCAAAAGAAAATCAGCTTGTGCTTCATAGATTATAGCAAAGCCTTTGACCATCTATATCTTAAGAAACTATGGAGTGCTCATAAAGAAATGGATGTGCCATAACATTAGATTGTTCTGATGTGTAACTAGTATGCAGGACAAGAGGCTACTGTTAGAACAGAATTCAGAGAAAAAGAATGATTTCTAATTTGCAAGGGGATCAGGCAAGGTTGCATTTTATCACTCTATGTGTTTAACTTGTGTGTTGAACATATCATATCTAAAGCAGGATTAGATTTGGAGGAAGGAAACATGAATATTGGAGGAAGGAACACCAACAATTTAAGGTATGCAGATGACACCATACTACTAGCAGAAAACAGCAAAGACTTGGGGCAATTACTGAAGAAAGTCAAGCCAGAAAATGCAAAGGCAGGTTTACAGTTGAATATTAAGTAAACAAAAATAATGACCACAGAAGATTTACATAACCTTAAAGTATATGATGAAGACATTGAAACAATTCAAGATTTTCCATACCTTGGCTCAGACATTAATCAGAATGAAGACTGAAATCAAGATATCAAAAGAAGACTAGAACTTGAAAGGGCAGCTATGAAGGAACTAAACAAGATCTTGAAATGTAAAGATACATAATTGAATACTAAAGTTAGGATTGATCATGCCATTGTATTTCTGATTTTTAGATATGATTGTGAAAGCTGGACTGTGAAGGAAGCTGAGAGGAAGAAAATCAACTTGTTTAAAACATGGTGCTGGAGAAGAGTTCTATGAATATCCTGGCCTGCTAAAAAGACAAATGAATGGGTCCTAGAGCAAATCAAATCTGAATTCTCCCTAAAAGTCAATACTATTGAACTGAGACTGTTTTGGACACATCTTGAGAAGACAAGAATCACTAGAAAAGATGCTAATGCTTGGTAAAGTAGAAGGCAGTAGGAAAAGAGGAAGACCATATTACAGATGGATAGACTCAATCAAGGAAGACACATCCCTGAGTCTGCAAGACCTGAGCAGGGCAGTTGATGAGAGGGTGAGTCAGAGGTCTCTCATCTGTAAGTCAATGATCTGATGGCAATTAACAAGAACAAGGGTAGGACCACTGAAAATAATTAGGCAACTTTATTATGACTAGCTCATTGATTAAAATGAGTCTTCTGTACAATCTGATTAAGCCTAGATCCAACTTATAATAGAGGTGTTCTATTAATATTAGTAGCACGTACAAACAAATATTGTTAAAGTAGGAACCAAACTCACCAAGCTGTTGGCACCTCAAATGAATATAGTTGTGGATGAGAATGTCAGCACCACTGTTGCCAGTAGGTAAATTGCTTTAATCCAACACCTAAATCTAATTCTTAGTCCCAGTTCAACTAGGCTCATTAAAATTAATTGATAAGAGGCAAGTCAGTGCTTATATAAATCCTGTTGCTTCAGTAGGTCTGCCCTAATTGGGAATGACAATTGCAGTTTGGACGATTGTGCTAGTTTGGCCAGTTTGGACAAATGTGCTGGAAACCATACAATATCTCATTTCCACAATGGCCTGACAATGTGTGAATCTTAATTGCTCATGGAACAAACAAGGATGTGCTAATTGTGATGATGATGACTGGGTTATTTCCTAGTTTGATTTTTCTTCCTCACAAATAGTCATGGGAATTCCCAATTTCTAGAGATGTGATACAATTTTCAGGAAAAGAGTTGTCATAGTGATTCCTGTCTGGTAGAGGTAAGATTGGAATTATTTTGGGTGAGCAGACCAAAATGTAACACTGATATGCTCCGGGTACATAGAAATAGGCAGCTATTGAAAATTTAATAACTACTTCTGTCTGCTTCAAATAACAGTATTTTTACTTACAAGGAATGATGCTCCTCAGTGAACAGCCAGCCAGAACACCAGTTACATATAAAGAGACAGCTCCACCAAGAAAAAGCAATATAAATGTGTCTAAATAAGAGAAAACTTTAATATTAAAACTATTTGCAGCTATAGCTAATGATGGGGCAATTTTCATGCCCTATAGTCAACTTTACAAGTGATAGGATCCTATCTGAATCCTTGGAGTTTATAAACTCCAAAAGATTAGGTTTCCAATTCAAGATATATAGGGCATGGTTGACATTTTTTATTTCAGTCTAGCAATTGCTTGAGAGTGTACAGACTGGGAGTGTTAAATTCTGATGTATGCCTGGAAATTTCCCACCTGAAATGGCATGCAAAAAGTCAAACTAAGCATTGCTTCTAATTAGTGAAACATGGTTAGCAACCACATTGGGGGTTCTTAACACAGCTACCCTTAGAAGTATGGGGATTCCATCAAGATGTGTAACTAGATGGAGTAGAGTGCATTCAATGAAACCAATTGTTCCTCAACAGCAAGGAATAAACTTTGATACAAATAAAATTGTTTTAAAGTTGTAACTTGCCATTGAGGCTGAAACTTATAAACAATTTCATAAATTATACAGTGTCCAGTTTTGGGCAACACAGTTTAAGAGGGGTATTCAAAATGTGAAACATACCCAGTAGAGGGCTTCAAACATGGTAAACAGTCTGAAAACCAAGTCCTATGAGGAAAGGCTTAGGGGCTCAGTGTGTTTACCATGGAGAAAAGAAGACTGGGAGGCAATTTGTTAAAAATCTGAGGGGATGACATATAGAAGATGTAGCAAGCTTGTTTTCAGTTGCTCTAGAAACCAGATCATGAACAGATTCAAATTGCAAGAAAAGATACTCCACTTAAACATTAGAAGGAACTCACTGACAGTAATTTCCGTGCAACCATGGGATACATTTAGATGTATGTATCTCAGAAGGGCTTTAGTTGTGTATTATTGCATGGTTGGGGATTGAGCTAGATAGAATCAACTCTATGATTCTATGAGATAACACACTAAGATATACTTTCATAAATAATAAAGAAATGAACATCTTTGCTTTAACAGACACAGAAGCTACATACATACATTCTCTGTGAGCATGAATGTTCCCATTCCATATGGTCAAAGAAAAGGCTAGGAAGTTTGTGGGTTCACTGGAGAATGTGCAGACATTTGGATTAGGGTAAACATATGGAATTTGATCCATTCATAGCAAACATAATCTTTCCATGTATTTTTCTTGGAAATAAGTGGCTTTCATAAAGTCATTTAACTCATACCCATTTGAGTGGTAATCCTGCAGATATGAGCAGGATTTTCCAAGTAGAAAGAAGTCTATGAGCTTTTATTTTTCATATAGCTGGATTTTGGATCAGTTCCAATCTGGTGGAGAACTACATACAGATATAAATATTCACGTCTCCTCTCAAATTTATGAATGAATAATTTCTAAGATCTTCTGACCATTTGGCCAGATTATAAGAGTTTTTGCACATTTTTGATGATTTCCCCCCATTTTGGGTCTTTTAGCAATTGCTTTTGCAAAATACAGAACACAAAATATAGTTTTGTGCAAAATAATATTGTTTTCTGAACTAAAAAAGAAGTTGTTGTGTGTAGGGGGTTGAATACATCCAATTTTTTTTGGCACAAACCATTTTTTCACAGAAAAGCCTCCCAAATGTGAAAGATCTCATGCCAGTTCACCATTTTCTCAATGGGGTTTTCCAATGGGTTAAGATACTTTTTTGTTCTAAGAGAGGACAAAAAAAAAGTCCTTATAGCCCTAGTCACATATTACATATTAACATATTTACATATTAAAACCTTTGAAATTAAACAAATACCTCACTGACTATTCCACCTCACCTTCAAATTAGAATACTGGCCAACCTTTAGCATTCTGCCTGAATATCCATTCATGGTTCATTCTGAATATATTTTCTTCTGAATTAAACAAAAGGTGGAAATCATAACTGCATACAAGTTACATTTTTATGAGTGGTTCATATTCACAATCACTACATATTAAATAGAATAAGAAATTCATAGTGAATGTGCCAGTCTCCCAATCCAGACTTACTGTTGTAGGCACCAGCTAACCATTGTCAGGCAATGGAGTACCAAAATATTCAGCAGGCAGATACAGCTTAGCAGTCCAATAAAGCTTGCCTGGTCAGAGTGAAGCAGAAGTGAAGTTAAGTGTTGGTACAAAGGTCAGGAATCCAGTGGACAGCAAAGTCAAATAGTCCAAAGGTCAGACAGACCTTTGGCAGGCAGTGAGCAGGGAATCTGTAGTGCGCACACAAAGGCAAAAACCAGCAGACACACAGGTTGTTTCTGGTGTTGGGTCACCTCCCTCTGTCTTCTTTAAGAAGGCTGGAGCCAGCTGGCTCTCATCCCAGCTTAATTAGCTCCTGGTGTGCTTGCATCTGCTCGTCCTCCTTCAAAGTTGCTGTTCACCTAGAGAAACTGACTCCTGGCCTATGACACTCACTGGACAACAGCAGCAGGGAGCAATAGGGCTCTGTTCTCCTGTTGATTGGGATGCAGCAAACTGATGTTTCCACCTTCCTCATGTGTGCAGTCTCCAGTGAGAGGAGGAATTATGACAGGGATCCTGCTACCGACTGTAGCATTGGCGATCACTCATGGGAAATTGGATAAGATATCCCTCTGCTGCACACTGATCAAAAGGCAAAAGCTTGCAGTAGCTGCTGCCCAGAAGGCTGGACTTGCTGATCTAGAATTGCAGCCCAGGTATCTAGAAGCAAGATTCCAACCAGTGACGGTTCCATTAGAATATGTAAGCTCTATGATGGTTAAGAATCATATTTTCATTCCTTGGAGATGCTTCATCCATGTGTTCAGAAAAAAAGAGAATAACAATACTTCATTGACAGTTGTTACAAATAACAAATAATGAACTGATTCAAAATCCAGATATATGAAAAATAAAAGCTCGCAGACTTCTTTCTACTTGGAAAATCCTGCTCATATCTGCAGGATTACCACGCAAATAACCATTTGTTATATATGAAATAACATATATGACTTCACCTGTTTTACAAGAAATTGGGCAGGAGGTAATTATTTGAAAGACATTCATTGGAGCATAACATTGGAGCACATTTTCTATGCTCAGGAACTCATTAAGTTCTATTAAATGAGTTGAGCATTTTTATGACTAATTTGGTTTAGTAGGCTCAGGGTTTGTTTGTTTTTTTAAGGCTAATAAGACTGACTGACTGACTGAGAAGAGGAACTGACAGTATTTTGTTTACACTTCTGAGATGCCAGGGAGCTATTTTGAAAACCAAGCCTCTTGAGGTTGCTGGAGGAATAACAAAGTGAATTGGAAAGTGGCTGGAAGAAAGAAGCAAGGATCTATGATATATGAAGCAAACTTGGGCTAAAAGGAAGTCACTTTTGACTCCATTAGGTCACACTGGTTAATTTTTTATATAAACTGTGGATAAGGCGTTCTCGCTCTGTGTCCAGATAATACATTGCTGCAGGATACCCTTTAGACTGTGTAAATTATGCATCAGCTACTGGACTTTTGGAAGAGATTTTTAAAAGAGAAAGAGCACCCGTTCTATTTTATTTTGATATATCTAGCAATGCAGTACCATTAGTTAACTGGGAATTGCTGTGACTTAGCCTATGTCAAGACACCTTTTTCTGTGCCTGAGATAATTTTTTAAGAAATGGGCTTGATCTTAGGAGAAAAATGAGGTAGTGTTAATTCTCAGATGTGTAATTAAATCTCTCATACTGACCCCATCCGTTCTCAGTTGCTATTCTAAAATAATGTTGAACTATTTTTATGGAAAATAGTTAATTTTTATGGAAAAGGAGTTAATGGATTCCTGTTGCCAGCAAGACAATTAGGAGTTTTCTCCAAGGGTTTATGCTATTCTCTGGATAGATTGCTGTTTATAATCGTTAAATTCTATGTATTAGAAATTACAATTTTATATATGTTAGAACATTCCAGCCTTTCAGAAGGCTAAACAAGCCACTATAAGAGCTCTTTGTGGGAGAATTGTAGTAGTGTGTAGTGATTTAAATAATACTTAATTTGAGTGGCACTTCTGTTGTGCCTTCCTAGCTGGCACAACATGCCAGATTTGAACAGATCATGAGACCATTTCACACATCATAATTATAGTGTGATAATTCCATTTTAACTGCCATGGCAACATCCTATAGAATCATTGGATTTGTCGTTTAGGAAGGAGTTATTATCAGCCAGAGAACTCTGGTGTCTTATCAAATTACAAACCTCAGGTTTCCATAGGATGTTGTCATGACAATTAAAGCAGAATCATAATGCTATAATTGTGCAGTGTGAAAGGAGCTTGGGCTTCCCCGGTTTCAACACATACGACCATCTGATCTCATCTTAAGATCAACACATGGTATAGATTTTGGGAATACTGTAGGACTACTCATCCACACAGGAGGGAAATGGAGTGACACAGAATTGTGAGAGTGCTCCTGTGCTGAATCCAATGTCCCATTTCTCAGCCCTGCTTTTGGAATTTCATCACACACAGGGTTCAAATCCCTGTTTGGCCATGGAAACCTACTGGGTAACCTTAGCCAAGTCACATTCTCTCATCCTCAGAGGGAATCAAACGTATCCCCCACCCCAAACAAATCTTGCTAAGAAAACTCTGCGAGATAAGTTCTTCTTAGGGTCACTATGAATTAGAGATGACTAGTAGGCAAATAACAACAACAACAACAACAACAAGCTTACACTTTCCTGATTTCCATGGCCAAAGCTTGGGAAAGCTGCTCTGTTTGACTATAGCTTTTAGAGTCTCTTAAGGATTCTGGGCATTGTAGCTAAAAAGATAACTTTCCAAAGTTCTATTCCAGGTATTGACTTGAAAATAAGCTGGTTGTGTGTTTTTAAAGCGAATAGAGCCTGGTATAGCAATCGGTTCAAATCTTTGGAACTTCAGATTTGGGAACACAATTTTGTGACAATTAATTTTTTTTTTATAGTAACAGATGCTGGGTTTTGTTTTGTTTAAAAAAATCAATAAGCAAGTCGGAAGAAAATGGGAAAACATACTGAGTGATAGTCAGTTAGACATTTGATCTGTGAAATGCTGGTTTTGACATCCAAACTGAATCTTCCAACTTCACCAGGCAAGAACAGTTTAAACAAAACTTGAAGCAATTGGTTGTTTTCTGTGTTCACTTTTGCATATGACCCTTCTGTGATGACTTAGCAAAAAGATACTTCTACTTCAATTTTTTTCACCTATTACAAGCAAATAAATTATTGATTTACAGTAAATGAGGAGTAGTTTTGCAAGTGGCAGACAGCAGAGAGCTGCCAAGAATTAACATAACAACACTGTTGAGTACATTACCTTCTCTGCAATGTGTTTTAGATAGAATATTTTAACAAGTACTGATATAGCTTCATGTTCTGAAGACAGCATCACTTAATTGTTTGGCTCCTTTTACGGCTTTCCTTTCAGAATACCTAATAATACATTTTGTCTTGTCCTGCAGACTTAGAATAATGGGGGAGAGCTTGATACTTCCCAAAGGCAATGAATAAATGGATAGGGCATTTTGTGATACAACATGCAACATTTCTGTAGGATTTTCCAGACCAAAAGGATGATGTGTATACAGTGGTAACAGTAATTAAATCTGACCTCTGAAGGTTTTTTTAAAAAAATGCATGAGTCTGCACAGGTAGTACATGCTTCTATCATGACTAATAATGACAAAATAAGCAGAGTGTACTGTACTGATTGACAGCCAGCATGATATAGGGATTAAAGCATTGTACTAGGATCCCGGAGACTAGGATTCAGTTCTTTGCTCAGTCATGGAAACCCAGTTGGCCTTGGACTGTGACCTTGAATATGTCATACACTCTCAGCCCCCAGAAAAGACCATGATAGGTTCACCTTAGAGTTGTCATATGTCAGGAATGACTTGAAGGCACATAACAGCAGCAGCAGCAGCAGCAGTAACTGTATTAATGAATGATAGAAACTGCTGCTTCCTGATCCCTTCTGAAATAGGTTAAATTATCTTTCAAAAGACATTCCCAATATGGCTTACAATAGAAATGCAAATGGAACCTGTAACAAAACATTGAAGAGTGGAGTGCTGCATGATAAGGGGATCTTTCACATGACAGAAGTATAGTGCTATGACTCCACTTTAACTGCCATACTGGAATACTTGGGTTTTTACTTTGGGTGGGATTAGAGGTCTCTAGATAAGAATTCTAAATAGCACTCCAAACCCTGCAAATTCAAAGATGCCATAGGATGGAACTATGATAGATAAAGCAGAATCATAATTCTATCACTGTGTGAAAGAACCCCAGGTTTGTGTGAAAGGACCCAAGATTTCAGGAAAACTAACAATGCCCTCTCCCAAGATGCCATATCTGCCCACTCCCTACTTATCGAATTTTCCATTATTTTATTTTTATTTATTACTTTATTTAGAATTTAATACCCTAGCTTGCAGCTAAAAAGGCTCCCAGAGTGGCTTACAGATTTTTAATTTGATAATTTCCTGCCTTCAAGCTTGCAAAGACATGACACACAAGGAAAAGGGGATGGCAATGGGGGAGGGCATTAAGTCCAGCAGATGTTGGGCACTGTTCTCTCCCTCTAGAGGCAACAGCAGTGGCAGTTGGGATGGAGGGATGGAGGGATGGAGGGAGGGCATTTCAGCAGCTGCTGGACCTAGGCAGAATGGAGCCTGTCTGTTCTCTCCCTCCAAGGCCACAACAATGGCTGTTGGGAGGGAGGAAGGGCTGTTTGTCAGCTGCTGGACAGGCATGATGAAGCTGAGAATGGATGTTCTTCTCACCCACCTAGGTCACAGCACTGGCAGCTGGAATGTAGGCAGAGCCATTCATCCTCCTCTCATAGGCAACCAGTATTCTGTGGCCACTCTGCATGCTGAGTCTTCCTTAGACTGTCCTCTGCTTTTCATCTCTTAGAGATCTTGTTTGCTTGCTTGCCTGCTTTTCATGGGCCTGGGAGGAAACAGCTAGTCAGCAGCTGCACCAGGGGTGCTTCTCGAGTGTCAGAACTTGAAGCTACATGCTTCAGTTGGGTCCATCTGGAAAGCATAAATTCAAGAGAAATCTGCTTGGCAACATATTCTGGCTTGAGCTGCATGCCTACCTCTTCACCCTATGGATCTTGCTTATGTTGGTATCTCGTTGAAATTCATTCTAGTTTCTTATAATGGCATCTCCTGTCACAATTTTTGGGGTAGTGTGACATGAGGCATGATCCAGCTTGTGGGTTCAAACACTTTATTCCCCATAGGAGCCCTTTTAGGACATTGTAAGAAAGAGGCATGCAGGGTAATGCCCAGTTTGGGGTTGTCACTTGCTTCACCCCATAGGACAGGGAACCACACAGTAGCAATGTACCTGATTGTTCTTCTGTTGCTAATCTCTTGGCTGACTCCTACTTTGAGTCAGGATGGTGGGTTGGGTCAAATGTTTTGGGACATTCAATTTCTGGGTTTAATCTCATGATCCAGTCCTCATATCAGGCTACAATATAGAGTTGTAATGACAATAAAGTTGTGGTCATTTTACTTTGAAGCCAGTTCTCTGTGGTTGTGCATGTTGCCATCCTTGACTCCTTTTACCTCACACCAAGCCATTGCCACTGGCTGGCAAACAGTAATTATTGCTATACAGATAAAATAATTTTCCTTCAAACTTACTGCAATTATATTCATCTCTGCATTAATACACAATATTTACCAAAGTGCTTCTGTCATTTTAATCATGAATTCTTTTTCTGACTTTCCTGCTTGTTGTTGTTGTTGAAAGAGCATATGGCCTTTATTAGAGACATCAAGCAAGATTTTATAAACTCTACCCACTAATCCTTTACTGAAGAGATTAATAAAAATCCTCTCCGTTCCATTCAGTTCCCTAACACTCCCTGGGAAACTATTTGAGAATCTGGGAACTGGCTGGGAGAGTCTAGGAGTGCTAGTAACTTTTTCTCAGCCATGCTCTTAAATTCATATAAATCCTACTTAGCTATTTGCCTGAATCCATGGAGGTCTAAATGTGATACAGGGTTGTGGGCACCCATATAAGCCCCGCTCCTGAACATAGCTAACAGCCCACAGCATCAGAGACTCTGTATGTTGAGCATGAAGTTCTGCAGAGGTCTTTGGAACAGTATTTGGCTGAAAGCTGTTAAAAAGCTCCCGTGATTGGGAATCCAGCCTTAACAGGGCTCTGGATCACAGGAGTTCTATAGATAAAGACATTTTGTTCTTGTTCTCCAAGTAATTGTAATGATTCAGTTAAGAGACTCCCTGGAGGGTATAACTCCTTGGCAGGAAGAGGATGTGAAAGTAAAGAATATATTGATTAAAAGATTGTTGTACTGGAGAGGCCGTTATCTCATATGGACCATTAGTAGGCAAAATGACACTATGAAGAAGAGACAAAAATGGAAGAGCACTCAATGGAATTCACACAGGGGAAAACAGACAAATCTCCAAGTGCTTACTGGATGACTGTTTTCATTTTGGAAGAAAGCCCAATGGGTTTCAGCCTACATATATTTCACTGGCCTACTTCAGGAGCTGCATAAATACATCTAAATAATACAAATTTAAGATTTAAAGGATAACACCTAACTATATAATAAAAAATACACAATATATCATTATACAGTCCTCTCTCCACATTTGTGGGTTTGACCTTCACAAATTTGAGTATTGATGAGTATTCATGCCTTCACTTGCCTCCCCCACCCATTTTCCTCTTCCCATCCCTTGCGTTCCTCACCTCAATCTTGCGAGGTTTGTGTTTAAAATGGGTGTATTTTTTTTCCTTTTGGGTGAGCAAAGCCCTCTCCCATTGCTAAAGGCATGGCTTCTCAGTTATGTGGTTGCAAATTCTGCTGTGTATAGGCTGCTGATTGGTCAGACGCTCCTTTCTCAAGATGGCTACTGGAAGTAATTAGAACTCCAGGACTCTACTCTTCTTTGTCTGTGGGGAAAGTACTGGTAAGCCTTTTAGGTTGTCTTCCCCCCGCCCCGCAATGGCAGGGCCAGACGCAAAGGAATGAAAAGTAGGAAGCTCCAGAGGGGAAATGTGGGACAGGGATCATGGGGGTGGGGGTTAATTGCATTTTTTCCACTTTTGCGAAGGCTCTGTGCCCCTGACCCTTGTGAATGTGAAGTGGCGACTGTACAAATCATTCTAATCTTTCTATACTGCTTGAAGCCTATCATTACTAATATGAAATCTAACTGCAGAAATTTTCTTGAACCAAGAACCACATTCTATTTGCCCGGCAGAAAAGAAATTTAAGAAGTAGGCTCAAGATTTTCTCTGTTAGCAAATATTTAGGGGGAAAAGGGGATGGGAGAAATGGGAGTGAGATAGTCTTCAAGACTGTCTCATGCAACTGGGCTAGAAAAAGTTGTGAGTGGATTTATAAAAGTGGGAGGAGATCAAGGTCTTCATTTAGTACTTTGGGAACCCAAGATTTTAACTTTAAAATAAACTTTGCTTCTTTTTAAATATAATCTTCTTATTATTATTAATTTCTTTTCTTTTTTTCTATAGATCAAAACTTGAGGTATATTGCAGGATGATGGCATTCCAGAAAATGACCAAGGGATCACCTGTTTTATTGTTTCTTATATTTTAAAGGTTTTCTCCTATATGTTTTATGAGAAGCCTTGTTTTCTTTTCCAAATAAATCTTTAGACGCTTTTACTGTATTTTATAGATAACAAAACTGCTACTGCAAATGGTAACGGAGACCAAAGTGTACCTTTGTTTGCTAATATGGTTTGTAATCTCTGTCATTTTGGAGTCACCTGCAATAGGCATAACAGCCATAGGAGTGGTATCTTGTGTGTCTGGGTGTACCCATCAGGGTATGTATGGATGTTTGCTTGTATTCCCTGAAATTACTATTTATCAAAATATCTCTGGTGTTTTTGGTTGTTTTAAATGAATCCTGGGCATTTTTTTTTTACAACCTTGTGTATGTTGGACTATTTGGCCAATGGTTTTTGCTGGAATGCTGTAAAATATTATTGATAGGATTGAAAGTGAGAGTGCAGTTAGTATGGTAGGATTGTGGTCTATTTTTTTTAGTAGTTCAGAACATAGTTTTTGAGACATCCTATATAAACCATGAACCACCACATCATGCAGATACCTTCTTCTCAATTAGTAGATTGGTCAATATACAGGCTTCTCTTCTGAGATCACTTTCATTGAAACTTGTCTGTTTTAAGAACTGCCTGTAAGGGAGATTACATCTAAGTGATCTGCAATGTGAGACATCAAATCTTCAATAACTCTTGGCATCTGTGGGTTTTTTATATGGGGAGGTTCTGAAGTAACCTCCTGTTTTTTTTAAAAAAAAACTTTTAAATCCAAAAAGTGAATTTCTGAATTGTTGAATTCTATACTCATTGAATTTTATATTGGTGTTCCCAGAGGTTATCCACTTATGGAAATCCATTGTACTATCTCTCCAAATATACATTTTTTAAAATATCTAAAATTCTGAATCAAAATATCAGGGTTTTTTTTTTAACCCACTTCCAGGACTGGTGATTTCACTTTCAAATCTCTCTATGTATAAATTTGCCACCTCTGGGACCACAGGAGATCCTATGACAACTTCTTTCATCTGCTGATAAAAGTTGTTCTCAAATGAAGTACTTTTTTTGTCAAGGATATTTCAGCCAGAGAGGTTAGGAGGTGTGAGAGAAGATGTCTCACTTCTCTCTTATCTAAAGTTTGTTTTATGGTGGTCAAAACCTCCTTTTATGATATAACAGTGTAAAGAGATCTAAAATCCATAGTAACTAGTGCATCTCCCTCTTCTAACCTCAGAGGTGTTATTTTATTATGAAATCTGAAGAATCTTTTATGTAGGATGGAATTTTGGGTACATTTTTTTTAAAAGTGGTCCACTGGTTGAGTAAGTGGTTGATACTATTGGACAGCCTGGAGAGAGAATTAGCCCTTTATGTATTTTTTGGAAACACCAATGTTCTAGGGTCAGATTTTTACTGATTTCCCCCCCGCTCCCTTTCTGATATGTAACCAAAACTGAGCCCCTTCCCCACAGTGTTTTTAATAATTGTGGAAATAGTCATTATGGGATTATTCTTATGTAGGATGTAGGCTGACCTATCTGAAAGATGCCAACGTATCTCAGTTTTATAATCCACACTGTCCTGAACTACAATGGCCCCTTCCTAGAAGATATGACTCCTTGGCAGTGGGAGGACATGAGAACAAAGAACATGTTGAGCGAAAGATTTTTCTATTAAAGATGTTGTTGTCTTATAAGGACTATTAATAGTCAAAATGACATTATGGCCAAGATTCTACATCACCAACATGTAATATAAATACTTCCTGGTGGAGTCACGTTATGCTTGTACAGGTGTCCCTTGCCTTTCAATGACTTGTTTTTTGACATTCCACTCTTTCAACCATTGCAAATTATAGACATGTACCATTCTTTCAACATGGAGTCCCCTATTTCATCAATTATTCTCCTCTTGCCTTCTTCTTGCAAGAAACATGAGGGACTTACAGAGGCTTGCTTGGTGAGCCTCCATAATTCCCTCATGCTCTCTACAGGAAGAAGGCAGGAGGAGAAGAACTGATGAAAGATTGGGTTCCGCTTTTTAACCAGTTCCATCAAAAAAACAGGGCATACCTGTATTATGCAACCTCTGTGCTGAAGACCAACATAGCTCAAAGCATGTGGAGAAATGGCCATGGCCAGGGGCTGACATCCCACCGTGCAATGGCAATGAGACATGCATATTTGCATGCTACTGCTCTCTGAGCTTTAATGTACTACATGTGGAATAGTTTTGCATACAGAACTCTGCTTATGTTGCCATCCACTAGATATGTCCTTTGTACGTTGCTCACACAATTCTCTCTGCATCTACAGTACAGCTTCTGCCAGTTTATGGCACGAATGTCTGCGTTTACCACAAATATTCTTAAATTCAACAAAATAAAGTTTAAATCTATAGTACTTTGCTATAGTGACTCCTGCTCCATTCTCTCTCTCTCTCTTTTTACTATTAGACGTTAGGTAAAAGCTTATAATATACCACTACTTGCTGTCCGGTATACTGAAAAACCAATAACAATAAAATATGAAATGGTTTGGTGCAATGAAGTTATTCATCCAAAGGATCTACTGGTAAAGGATCATTTTCTTTTATCTTTGACTCTGACTCACTTTTACTGTAGAACTTTGCCACTTAAAGAAACATGCCTAAGTAGTAAATGCTTTGTAATGGTTCCCTGCTGTAGATCCCTCATAATTTTTTCCCAAGAATAAGCAGTGTTTTATAACTCATTGGAGTTACATTTTATGAAGACAGCATGCGTAGTGCATATGGTGAAGCAGAAATAAAGAAATGGACTTTGGGACACATTTTAAAAGTCTTCTCTGCTCTTTCTTTTTCTTTTTTCTTTTTTTGTAGTGATGTGATTTTTCACCTATTCCCAGATGGGTCACTTGTAAGAATTATCTTAAAACTCCAGTTTTTATGAATGTGCCTATTGTATCAAATGTCACGTCTTTAAGATTACGGACATATACATCCAGCCACTTTTCATCTAATATATGGAATATGATTGAGAATTATTGTTGAAGTTCTGTTGTGCCAAGTTGTCATTTTGAATCTGAAGAAGTGATACAAAAGTTCAGGCTGAATGAGTTTGAAGCTTGAAGGGAATTCTTTTCTCACTAACCCTCCCTTCACATCCTTCTTCTTTATCTGTCATTTCCTTTGTGACAAAACTTGGATTGCAAACTCGTGAAGAGTGAAGGTGTCATCCCATGGTTCAGTGAGATAACCTTGCTCCTTCTTTGTTATTTATATAAGAGATAATGTGTTAAATGTAATAAAAGTAATTGTGTTAGGCTGATCAACTCCAGGTAGCTTTTTTGAGAAGGATATAATTCTGCTTGGCCGTTTTAACTCATGGCCTACTGGGGTATTTGAGTAATACACATCTCCTTAAGGGCCTTCAGAGGGAAATATTCCCTAGCCAGTTACTTTCAGGTATGTCAGACTACATCCCCATTATCCTTTGGTGTTTATGGGACTTGTAGGCCAAACCATCTGAAAAGCCTTTGCTGGAGAAGACTACTCTAGAAAAAAGTGTATTATATCAATTTAGTGTTACAGTTACAAAGATGGTTAGAATACGTACAATACTGTCATTTCTCTCACTCTGTCTTTACAAAGCTGCCACATAGATTTACATCTATCAATTTTATTGTGTTTCTTTGTTCAAAGAACACAAAGTGTTTCTTCCAGACTGAGGGTACCGATCAAAAGGCAGCGTGCAGCTGTTCTGTCTTTTATGCCTCAACAGACTTTTTTTTCCGGTAAGAAAAAAAGAGAAGAAGTGAAGAGAAAGCACAGGAGGGCTGCAAAGTGAAGACATCTCCCATAAAATCCTCTTAATAAGGCAGTGTACTTGCAGAATAAAAATCTCATTGGAGAAAAAAAACTCTTAAGTTGTGGTCACTCCAGAATTCAGTGGATACACTCTGTGTCTTCTCTTTAGTTCAATATTTAATATGCCATAGTTCTACTGACTTGAGAAAGTAAATTATATTTATAATAATCCCTGATGCCCAAGAAGAATGAGGAAACAAAACAAAGAAAAACCAGAAACTTAATGGAGAAGGACTGAAGGCTTAATGAGACATGGCATTGAGCATATACTAGAAAGGAAAGGTCCTTAACACCACTTCAGTTTTGAAGGGAAAGCATTCAATTACTTAGATGAGAAAAGGAAGGCTTTCTTTTTTGTCCTTTTCCTAACCCCCTTCAGCAAAAGCAAAAGGAACAGGGAAAAAGAACCTTTCCAGCCAAGAAGTCTCCAAGACACAGTGCTTTCTCCTCTGAACTTTACTGCTTCTGGAGTGGACAAAGACATATGCAAGTAAGGAAGAAAGGGCAACACCTGATCCTATCTCCTTTCTCTTGAGCACCCTCTTTAAGCTTCAGAGCAAGAAGAAAGGACTGAGGACATGACACTATTTAGAAAAACAGGGACAGGGAGGAAGGGAGAGAGATACTTCTGCCCACACACTTGAACTCCCTCTCTGGCGTGCAGAAATTTGGTTATGTCATGCTGTCACACACTCACCTTCATTCTTGTTGTAGGCATTGAAGCCAACTAGTTCAGTCCCCAGTGCCCGCACAAAGGACAAGTGAACAGGGCAAGTGACATGGTGGCAAGGAGCTACCTTTTGCTCGCTTCCTTCCCTTTCCTGCTGCTACCCAGGGAGAGAAGGTTAAGTAAGGAGGTCATCATATCCTTTGGCTCCCTCCCTCTAAAATCCTCAAGTGCACATATACATCATTAAAGTCAGAAACATCCTGGCCATAGTATTTCCAATTTCTATGCATGGGTGTTAAAGCTGGACAGTGAAGAAAGATGACAGGAAGGAAATAAAGTCATCTGAACATGTGATACTGGAAGAGAGTTCAGTGGAGACCATAGACTGCTAAAAAGGCAAATGAATGGGAAATCAGAAAATCAAGCATCACTAGCAAAAGTGACTAAACTGAGACTGTCAAACTATGGATATATAATGAGGTAATGTGTCTCACTAGAAAAGACAATGCTCAGCAAGGTGGAAGGCAATAGGCAAAGAGGGAGGCCTTACCGCATGTAGATTGATTTAGTCATGGAAGCCATGGCCCTGAGTTTGCAAGACCTGAGCAAGGCAGTGGATAACTGGGGCCCTTGGTAGCCTCTCACAGGATCACCGTTAAGTCAAAGTTGACTTGATGAGAAGTAACACTTCCTTGTGGATAGCCCTCTGACCCAATGGCTGTTCCTGCAGTTGGATATACTCAGCTGTTTGGCAAGTGATGGTGGACATTCTCTTCAGCTACTCATCTCTCCTCTCCTCACTACAGCCCTTTGCTCCTTGTACCTCAATATCCCTCTGGGTGATTCTGGGAAGGAAAAAAAGAAGAGCTTCACCCTGCTTGGAGAGTAAAGGAGCAAGAAAAAGGTGGCTTTTTTGGTGTTGTTACCAGGCCATACACCCCCACTCCATGATATGGTATAATATCATTGAATTGACATAAAATATAAATTATACACTGCTATGGCTGAAAGGACTAGCTAAACAAATGCAAAAATAGGTTAAAATGAGACCTCAGGGCATTGCCAGGTCATAGTCATAGAAGCTCTGCTGATAATGAGCTTGCAAATGTCCCCCAGTGATTCAACCTTTAGAAACAATAGCACCCCAAACTACCAATTGGTTGTCTTCAACCTGCTCCTTATGCTCAATGAAACTTTCCTTTGTTCCCTCACTTGTGCAGCCATTAAGGAGCTACCATGATTCCCATCAGTCCTTTGTCAGTTAATAGTAAGGCTCATTCTGGACCCCACTGTTTACTCTGGCAGAGAACCATTAATGACTCCCCCCTTCAGGGCAAAGCAGCATAAACCCTGGCTCTAAGCCAGGTAACTCGTACTCTAGATATAAGCTATTGCTCTGCTACTCCGATTCTCATTCTTGTACTACCCATGGACCCTCAGTCTGAGCCATATCACTTTGTCTCTTCTCTGCTGGCTAGGTAAATATCACCCATTTTTCCCTAACTTCTCGCTATCCAATTATGCTTCCCTTTTCCTTCAGTTACCTTTGCGTGATTGTGAGACTGCTGGGATCTTGTGTTTGAGATTGTTAATTCCCCCAATAAAACAAAACATTATTTGGATCTCTGACTGGTGTTCCTGCATTAGTTCCAATAAAAGGTCTGGTAAGGTTACCCCGCTCTTGCAGGCTTCTCTTTTGATGTAATATTCCCCACTGTTTCATAGAGTCACTGGCATTGCAGGTGGACCTCTACATCACCCACCTTTTGGGGCAACAGGGTAGCCAACAACAACTTTGTCTGCCAACAAACCCTCTTCCTCTGGTTGTGGAAAACTGGGGTAGTTGAACCCTATTTCCACCAGCATGTTACTCAGAGGGAAAGAAAGGGAAAGAAAGGACAAGTGCATGAGAAGATGAGGTGGCTTACATCTCTGATGACCAGAGCAAGCAGATAAGCACAAGCAATTACAGAGTCCAATTTTAAGTTCCTTTATTCAGTGGATTTTATATAATTAGAAATACATGTTGTTGGATTAGCCTTCTCTGGTTGACTACAAGAGCTCCGCAGATCTGCATAGTTTACAGCTGAGACATCTCTCTCTCGGGTATCTTCACAGTCTTCTGGTTGTATGCTTTAGGTGACACTGCAAATGTCATTTCAGAAAGGAGAGAATTCCACATTCCAGGTATGAACGTAACTTTCTTCATGAAGGAAAGGTGTCAGGGCATCGGAAGGCTATGCCTTACCTGTTGCACGCCCAGTGCTGCAACCCATTCCCAAAGGGTGGGATCTGACTGGTGCTAATGGCATAGAAAAAATACACTTTTGACATCCTCAGAGACCTCTTGATTGTTGTCACTTTACCTCTAGCAGGCCTGAGCCCTCATGTTATTAAACAGTCCTGAAGCTCAGCCCAGGTAAATTTTACCTTCAATTAAAACCGACGCCTAATTAATATAGATTCATGGTTAATCCCGTCATGGATAAGGAAAGTCTTGCAGTAATACCAGTCTCTGGCCATTTCCGCACTACGCTCTTATAGCGCGATTATTCCGCTTTCAACCTCCTATGGAATCCTGGGGTTTGCAGTTTCGGGAGGGGCCAGCCGGCCCCTCCCGAAACTGCAAACCCCAGGTTCCATAGGAGGTTGAAAGCGGAATCATCGCGCTATAAGAGCATAGTGCGGAAATGGCCTCTGAAAGGAAAACCACGCATTTCACAGTTGCTTTCCAATGTGTCTGAATCCACCCAGGAAACAGGGTTCCTGCTGCTTTAGCACCTCTTCCACCCTCTCCTTTGTCTGGCTTTTTCAGTGCTAAGGACTCCGCTCAGCAGCAGCCGCTGCCGCTGCCCGAGCTGCGCCCTGAGAAACATTTTCGCAGCCAATAATAACGGATGAGAACCCGGACTGCAGCATCGATCCTCGTGGCAGCCTTTGCTTTCAGGAAGCAGGAGAAGAGCTGCGGAGGCAGGATTCCCTCGCGTGGAGGAGGGCGAGTGGGAAAGCGGGGCGAGGGAAAGAGCAGGGAGGGGGACGAGGAACGCAAAGGGAAGCTCAGCCTCCCTCCCCCTCGTCCTCCCCGGGAATCCCGCTCTTTTCCTAACCCAAACAATCCACCCCCATCCACAGGGTCTCTCCCGCCTCCTCATCCCAAACGAGGCGAGGGCGCTCTGTCTGCGAAGCCATACGGTCGCTAGGTGGCGCTCTCCGCCCACTTTTGAAGCGAGTCGCTTTGCCTTCCCGGCCCTATAAATCGCTCTTCCCCCCCCCACCGGGAAAAAAAAATCGCCCCTCCGTTCCCTCACACGCCTAACTCCCGTTGTAGGCTGACAGGGTGTTCCAGGGGGAAAAAAGCGGGCGCAGGAACCGAAGTGAATAGGGCGCTTGTGCTCAGCCGCCCTTGTGTTCCAGAGGTTTTTTAAAGGGACCGAGCCCCTGCCCTCCTCCCACTTCGCTCTGCCCGGATCAGAAACCGAACTTCTGCTTCAAAGCGGGCGGCCAAGCTTTGCCCCGCGCGGACAACGTCCTTGACCTTTGGCCCTGGTCTCGGGGAAGGGGGGGTGGGCGGACATGGGGGAGGGGCGACCCCAGAAGACGACGCCGACCTCCTTCCATTAGCTTCGCAGAGTGCCCGTCTTTCTAAAGGGGGGTGGCCAAAGGGTCGCCTCTATCCCCCCACCCGCCAGGAGCTTGAAAAGAAGGGCGCCGTCGGTCCGGAGGAAGTTCAGCCGGGTCTCCGCTTCGCCAAGGTGTCTGGGGGGGGAGGGGCCGCGGGAAGGGCGGGGGAGGGGGAGCCCTGTGTGTGTGGGGGGGTGAGGATTTGCCCAGGACGAGCCCGGCGTGCGTTGGGGGTGAGTGATGTGGAGCGCAAACCGGGCGGGGGGGGTGGATGTTGCCTGAGTTTATCTGGTGTGAGAAGCAATGACGGGCGTGAAGGTGTCGGGAGAGGGTGGGAAGGAGGAGGGGGGATTATTGGCAATGGGCGGGAGAGAACGAGGCGAATCCCGTCTCTTCTCTCTGCCCACCGAGTCTGAGCTCATTTTCTCCAAGCGAGGCAACTCCGCGGACAGCAGCCCGAGCCTGACTGGCTTCCCACCATGGACCTCGCAGGTACCCGGGACCCTCCCGCCCGCCTCTCTGCGCTTCGCGGCGATCCGTTTCCGAAACGAGACGAAGGCGGGATAGGGGACGCAAGTGGGGGGTTTTTTTTGGGGGGGGAGATCGGGGGTACTATGTTACGGACAGGAATTTTGGAAGGAGAAAAGGTGCCGGGGAAGCTTGGGGAACGGGGCAGCGAGGCTTAACTTTGTAAGACTAGGAGCGCTCGGTCTCCGCAGGCGAGATTGCAAAGGGCTCTTCCTCCTCCCCGCCGAGAGTTTTATTGAAGGCTGAAAGCCGGGCGGGCAGGCAGATCGCGAGTCCCGTGGCTTTCCGGGGAGAGGGGCGATTCAAAGTTGGAACGCAGTTTCTCCACCATTCCAGCGGGAATCTACGGAGAGAGAGATTTGGGGGGCACTAAGTCCGTGCCGGGAAAGGCAGGGATGGTCCAGAGCCGCTTGGCTTAGCAGTGGGAGATTCCGATTACAATGAACATGAGACAGGTCGTTGCTTTTTTAGACAAACGGAGCCAGTGATGCCTCCAAATGCCTCTTAAGCGCTGGAAGAGCTTCAAAGCCAGATGAAAGGCGGGTGGTTTTTGCTGGAACGGACCAGGGTGAGGCGTGTGTGTGTGTGTTGTGTGCGGGGGGATCATGAAACAACTCAAGAAGTCGGAGTTTCTAGACTACGGCCATTTCCGCACTAGCCAGTTCTAGCACTATGATTCCACTTTCAACATCCTCTGGAGTCCTGGGGTTTGCAGTTTCGGGAGGGGCCGGCCGGCCCCTCCCGAAACTGCAAACCCCAGGATTCCAGAGGAGATTGAAAGTGGAATCATCGCGCTAGAACAGCCTAGTGCGGAAATGGCCGACGTGAAACCAAATGATCCGCAATTGGATGTGTGCGTGTGTCGCGCCGAAGGAGAGGCGGAGAGGTCGTCCCCCCGCCCTTCGATTTGAATTGTGGGGTATTCTTATGGGTGGGGGCGGATGTGCTTTTTGAGAAGCGTCCCTGCCTTCATTGGGGCTGCTTCCTCCCAGGTGAGCCAGACTTGCGATGGCCCGTCTAAACCTGGGCCATTCGACTCTTCTTCGGGGCATGATTTAGAAAACTGTGCCAAAAACAACAAAAACACCGGGATGTGTATAAATGGGGCCCAAACTCTACAGGAGGTAGCCCCGCAGAGGCAATGGGAAAGAGCCCTCTGTGGAAGTCTTGAGGACCCCTTTGCCGCCTGGGGAAAACTCTCTCTCTCGCTCTCTCTCTCACGTGTTAATTGGGATGCTTGTCTGCCACTGTGCCAGCCCGGCTGCCGCACTCGAGAGAACGCAGGACGCTTTCTTTTGTCTTTGTGAGACCGGCAGTTCTGGTGGCGGGAAAAGGAGCCGAGCGCCCCGTCCCGGTCCTTCTGGGGTGGGCTTCCACTGAGGCACCTGGCGGGGGGGGGAGCCAGCGAGAGGGCTGAGGGGCCGGGCCCCGGGCGCCTTCCTTTCGCCCCCTTAGGGCCTTCTGGGACGGGCGTGGGGCTGGGGCGGCGGAGAGGGTGGGGGGCGAGCGGGGCAGAGTGGCCGAGGGGCCGCGCCCGCCTTCTCTCTGACCGCCGTCTTTCCGCTCCCTTTGCTCCCGCAGGCTGCAGCACCTCCGCGCCGCCCGCCTTCCTGTGAGGCCGCCCTTTCGCCGCGCCGCCCGTGAGGAGAGAAGCGCGGGAAAAGGACCAAAAGAAGAAAGAAAGAAAAGGGGGCGGCCGTCGCTCTCCTTCCCGCCAGGCGAAGCCTCCGCGGCAGAGCCCTCCCGTCGCCCTCCCGCCCCGCCCGCCCCCTCCGGACTCCGCGGCCGGGGTCGGGCGCCGGAGCAAGATGCCCGGGCGGCGGCGGCTGTGGTGGGGGGCGCTGGCGGAGCCGGCGGGCGGCTACTCCTGCGTGGCGGCGGCGCTGGCCCTCCTGCTCTTCCTCCTGCCCGCCGGCTGCCCGGCGGTGGCGGCGCAGAACGACACGGAGCCCATCGTGCTGGAGGGCAAGTGCCTGGTGGTGTGCGACTCCAGCCCCTCCGCCGACGGGGCCATCACCTCCTCGCTCGGCATCTCCGTGCGCTCCGGCAGCGCCAAGGTGGCCTTCTCGGCCACGCGCAGCACCAACCACGAGCCGTCCGAGATGAGCAACCGCACCATGACCATCTACTTCGACCAGGTCAGCCGGCGGCGGCGGCGGCGGCGGCTCCCCCCGCCACGCAGCGCTCCCTCGCCGCCCCCTCCCTCCCGACCTCTCCCCCGCTCGCCAGCCCCGCCCCCAAGTGACAAGGCCCCGCCCAGCCGGCAGACCTTCAGGTGCCTCCCGTGTGCCCCGGTTCCCACCCGCCTCTCGCTCCCTTCCACCAGCAGGTGCCCTCTTCGCACCCGGCACCGACTTTTCTCTTATTCTCCGTGGTATTGAGAAGAGCCGCTGCCTCACACCTGTCTTGCTCACCCTCCGCTCTTTTGCCCCCACCGTTCTTGGCTCGCTTCTGCCCTCTTTGTTCTTCTCCCTGCCAATCATGAGGACGCTTCTTGCTTGGCTCGTTTTACTGAACCGGTTGCCGGTGCTCTTCCTAGCTTTAGGTTTCCGCCCAGTCCCCCTAATGTCAATGACTGGCAAATAGTTGAGAGAACCACCCTGGTTTAGTGGTTTGATTGTTGGGTAAAGACCAGGGTTGGATTCCCTGGTTGGCCATGGAAACCCACTGGGTGACCTTGGGAATGTCACACACTTTCAGCTCCAGAAAACCTTGTGGCAGGGTCGCCTTAGGGAAAGAACCTAAAGGCAGGACAACAAAACAGCTGATTTCTAACTGTTGCTAACTTCTCCTCTATCTCATGGCCATCCTGTTCTTCAGCATCAGCCTACGTCTTCTCAGTTCTCCCATATTCCAGAACTTAAGCAATCTTTCCCTCTAGCCTGCCCAAACATCCTTCTTTGACCCTTTTTCATCATTGATCCCATTGTCCACCTCTCTCCCTTTTCTCAAAATCAAATGCCTAAGTAGTTCACGGCTGGCAACCTGGAGGGATTTATGGCCCCATCTTTCTCCACCTCATCATCATTTTCTTCTTGATGGATAATGTGGTAATGGATACAGTGGCTTCCTAATGACTAATCCCTGAAGTGTCCTGCTCAGTACCACAGCACAATGTCAATGTGTGCATCATTTTCTAAAACATTCCAACACCCACTTTCCCAGGCAGTGGTGGTGTTGAGATTTCCTGCCCTTCTATATCTAGTCAGGCAAACCAAACTAGTCATAGAAAGGCAGACTTGGGAAATCCAGGGAATTTGGGTGTAAATGCAGACTGGGGACAGTCGAAGGCAGTGTAAGCTCAGGCTTTTCTTAACTAGATTCAGGAAACCAATATGCTTTTTAGGATTCCTTTGCTGTTTTGTTGCAGACCACAAGGAAGCACTGCGCTGAGGTTGTTTATGTGTTCTTAAAATACAGCAACAAATATAATTAATGCCTAAAATGCATTATCAGATAATGCGAGAATAATTTGATTCATGTGACACATTTATGGCTGTGGATTTGTCTGACATTCTTAGCCAAAGGATTATTGCTCTATGCATTCTCACTTGTCCCTGCTTTATTGTCATGAACAATATAATGTCAATAATGCAAAAATAGGTTATCATTTTTGTTTTGTACCAGGCATGTTATTATAACCTTCTAGGAAAAATAATTCAAAACAAATTAGCATTTTTTGTTTTGTTTTAAATATTCTATGCTTGTATGGCGCCTCACTGTTCTGTTCATAAGGTTTCCGTGCTTCTTTGATGCCACGGTATAGTGTATTTTAAAATGCTTCGTTGATATGTAGTTTTCGTAATTGTTTGCTTTTGTGTTGGTGTGTACATGGGTGTGCACCTGTGGAAATACAAAAGGTACTTACAGTAACATTCAACTAAACTTACAGTCTTATATAGAATCTTATACAGTCTTATATAGAATATAGAGTTAGAAGGGGCCACAAGGGCCATTGAGGGCAACTCTTGCATTATAGGGAGTAAACTGAATTCAGTAAGATGCATGGAATACACTCTTATGAATCTCTGCAGAAGTAAGTTTAATTAAGTTCATTGGGAATTACTGCTAGCCAAATGAGTATGGGATTACAAAAAGCTTATTTATGAGTAGATGGGCATCGGATTATTCTGTAAGAAAATGTGGTAAGGACTCTGAGGTCACTCTTAATTTTTTAAAATTAATTTTGTACACATTTCCTTTAAATGCAGGTTCTGTACACATTTCCTTTAAATGCAAATTCTGAAACTAGGTTCAATAATCTCTGAAATTCACAAGCTTATAAATGAAGTCCAGCCAACATCTCTCGCCAACCACTGAACAGTTTTTTCATTAATTTGGACATATTTGCATGTCCATGCCTGCACCCATACCTTTGCTGTAGAGAATGAACATCATTCAGATATTGTTTAGACAGTTCTGAACAAGGAGATTTCAAAGGTGACTAGGCAAAGAATCATAAGAGGAAATCTGGATTTCTAAGGCATTGCACCATTGGCCTTTAGTGCAATCTTGAGAAATTTTTGTTTTCAAAGGACATCAGGAGGGGCTGAAGGTTGAAAGGTGAGCAGTCACACCTCTCCTTTGCAGAATTTCACTCAGCTCAAATGATGGTTTTTTACGTTTGTCACTCTCCTATATTTTCCCACTGCTTCCACCTTGTTTTTAACACAGTAAACCCATTAAGACAAGAAGGGTGGGATAGCTGCATTGTGGTTTTTTGACCAGTAGTGTTAGGAAACCTGTGTTTGGAGGCTTCCTATCTCAGCTGTCTTATTAAAATTCCAGGCAAGTTGCTGCAACCAGTCACCAGAGAAAACAGATTAGGAAAAGATTTAGAATTTCATTCTGCCATTTTAGGAGAAGTTTGGGAGTCTGCTTTTACAGATTCAAAATATCAAACAAGTGGTTTGGAACAGTTTGTAGGCCTATTTTATGAAAGTGTCAGTGCTTATTCCCATTTTCTTGGGAGAGTGCTAGTTGCATTTGGTTGTAAGAAGTAAGACTTGAGCATGCAAATTACTGGGATAAATCCCTTCTTCTTGGATCCATTCCATTTCCCTGCTTTTGTTACTCAAGAAGATGCTTCTGAAACATTCATAACTTGGCTTAGGATATCATTCTACATTATTCTAATTGGCTAATTGCACTCCTTTTACCACTAAATCCATGTACTAAGTCCTTGTGGGTTAAAATGCATCTACTCTACTTATTTGTTCAAGCCTAATTGAATTAGCCCTGCTGCTTCAGGAGAAAAGAGAATGAAGGATGTAAATCGGGGGAAAAAATGAATGCTACTTATTTAAAATTGGAATTCCTTCCCATTGTTCCATCACATGGGACATGACTAAGTCTATTTTATTTCATGTTAACTTTGTAACTCCCATGAGACACAATTAGTTTCAATACTGTCATATAAAAATGTAAAATCCTAGGCTGAGTTTGTTTAATTTTTTTTACCCCTCTTTCACTTCTTTTTCTGGATGTCTCTCAGCAATGATATATTATGCTTTCTCTTCCACTGTGAAGGCACAGGCTGCCATCATCCCCCTTTCATTCTCTCCAAGAGACTTTGGGTACATGCTATGTAAATCAATCAGCTGTCTGAGCCGATCCTTTTAAAACACCTTGGAAACTGACCTCTTCCCCCTACAGTCTATTTTAATTGTACAGCAAATGCCAGTTGCTTTCCATTATCTGGCCAATTGTTCAAGAATTTTCCCTGTCTTTCCCCAACCCTACCTTACTTGTAATAAGCATGCTATGATCTGATTTTCTCTTCTCTTTCTTTCTTTCTTTCTTTCTTTCTTTCTTTCTTTCTTTCTTTCTTTCTTCCTTTTTCCTCCTCCAGGTATTAGTTAATATTGGCAATCATTTTGACCTGGCTTCCAGTATATTTGTAGCACCAAGAAAAGGAATTTATAGTTTCAGTTTCCATGTTGTAAAAGTATATAACAGACAGACTATCCAGGTATGTACTGATACTAGAGAGTTTTCATTGGGGTGATTTGTTTTTCTTTGCAAAACTGTTCACATAAAGGTTGGTGACTCTGAATGTGTAACAAAACAGTAAGAAAATAATTCATGCACTGAATGTCTGATTAGTGTGGTTTTTCTCAGTTCTGTAAAATTACAGGATAGACTTAGTGCCTTCAGCTGAGGCTATAATTTCCAGCCTGGCTCTGAAGGGTAGTTGGGAAGTGAAAGGGCATATATGCGATCCACAGACTGAGCTAGCTGGAGGGAGGTGGTAGGGCATTTTGACATTGCCACCCAAGCACTAGCCTACAAAGGTAGAGATCTACTGGCTTCTATTTTGGAGAACTCAATGTATTTTGGTTAGAATTGAGTATGAGTATGTGTGTTTTATATTATGAAGCAGTAATAAACCCAGAAGACAGCTCATATGGTTTTTCTCTTGCATTGCAGGTTAGTTTAATGCAAAATGGCTACCCGGTGATTTCAGCTTTTGCCGGGGACCAAGATGTCACCAGAGAAGCAGCCAGCAATGGAGTCTTGCTCCTTATGGAAAGAGAAGACAAAGTGCATCTGAAACTGGAGAGAGGGAACCTCATGGGAGGATGGAAATACTCAACATTTTCTGGCTTCTTAGTCTTTCCCCTATAAAGGGAGGTCAAGGAGAAATCTGATTTGCAAGCTGGAACAAGGATCCAGTCATAAAAAACAAGAACGTACAAGAACCCTCCTCCTCCCCTTTCCTGAACTTGGCTAGACATTGCCAATAATTCCAGCCACCCAGTCAGACTGCCATTATAGAAAAATGGGAATCCTTCTCAATACCACTTTTTGCTTTGACTCTTTGACAGTTCCTTTGGAAGCCTGCGGCTCTGATTAGTTTTAGATGACAGTGGTCTTTAAGGGAAATGAAATTTATCAACCTGAGCAATTTGTACCTGTGATTGTAAGTCAATTTTGGATTTTATTGTTGGGATCTTTGACTTTCCTCCCTTCATTATCTTTTTGTTCTTGTTTTGAAGAGACACATTAATTGGGACCACACAACTGCTTGTCCAGGGCTTATCCTAAATCCAGAAGAATTCAACAACTAATGAAGTGTTCTTGTGGTACTATCCTCTCTTTGTGTTTGTATAGCCTTAAAAGATATCAAGAGAAATTAAGAATGGCATCAGTTTCAATCCAGTTATCTTCTGGGGGAGGGAAATCTTTGGACGTTACTGTGTCAAGAAGTGCTTTATCCAGTGAAGCAAATTTTGCACGATTGGAAACTATTTTAGTTTGTGTTATGCGTGTTTGTATCATCATTCTTTTCTTTTTCCTGATGCTTTTTGTGCTAAAGAAGAAAGCTAGACTGATCAATAAGATAAAGCAAGCACAAACATACCCTGCAGTTCACAATGAAACAAACGAGTGAACAGTTCTGCTTGCATTATACATCCGATCTAATGGAAAAATTTGATGAAACTGAGGAAGACAGTGTACAATCTGATCCTTGAGTTTCAATCTGGAAAGGAACTGACATGTCTGAATTTATGTGACATATCCAGAATATGTTCCAGAAAGCTGTGAATATCTTATTTGAACCTAAAATAATGGCATTTCTTTTGCATTGCTGGGAGTTCCTTGGTGCTTTCCTGGTCTTAATTTCATGGATTTGATCTCCAGAGCTTGAATATGCAGTTGTTTGGCCTCTTCAGGTGGTCCAACAAGTAATGTTCACTTCAGCTTAGAGAAAATTACACGGAACCTGTCTGGATCAGATATGTTACCAACAGTTGTTGTTAGTATGTCCCACAGAACCAGGGCATCAAAATCCTGAGGTCTGGAAAGCTTCTGAAGATTTATATAGATGAGCAATGAATACACTATAAATTGTATATTTTATTATATTTATTTATTTTTGTTGCAGCTTCACCTATTAGCATCCAAAGACTTTTAAGTAGTTTTAATCCAATACTGTATACCAGAAAGGTCATTGATTCCAAATGATAAAAAGAAGAAACCTCAGGTTGAATTCAAATTCGCCTACTTTGTGTCAATGTAACCAAAATGCTGATGAACTTTAGATTCAGAATAAATGGGTTTCATGTCCAACTTGCCTTTTTTTCAAATTTACGTAAGTGTCAAAAGTGATTGTGAAACATTGGGGAAAGTGCAATTTGGGCTCAAATGAGTATTTAGTATGGATTTTGATAATTTTTTTAAAAAAATCTATTTGCTTAATTAGTTTTTAAAGTCATATTTTATTTCTGATGCTGAGAATCTGGGTCTATTGGAAACTTATTTTATTTTATTTGTTTTCCTCCCCTTTCTCAAGGAATAAGTATAATGGCAAATGATGTTGGCAGAATACATGTTGCATTGCATGTCAGAATTATGGTGGGCATGTTTTCGTTGTAAATTTGTCATTAAAGGGTCAGTGTCAGTTTAAAAAATATTCTTAAAAAGAAGTTTCTCTACCTGTGTTAATTATAGCACTTTTCAGGTTTTTTAAAATTTAGAATCCTAGAAATTGATTTTTTTTAACATCCATGCTCTTGTTTCTTTTGTTTCTCACTTGTTTTGAAAGGTTCACTAAATGTAACGAGTGTATGTTTGAAGTTTTAGTGGGTATTTTTTAGCTCAGATCCTGAAGATATTTCTTCACATCCAGGATCACACTGCATTTGTGTGTTGGACTTTACATTTTCATACAGCTTTGTATGTTATCCCTGTTTGTGTGTTCTTTATGCCTTGCTTTTGTGGTGCATAGAGTATATGTACACTGAGGGTTATGAATATAGCTTCCTGTGGCAGTCTGAATCCCTGTGGGGTACACAAACCCAATCAAATCCTAATTACAATACAGAGAATGTCTGGACAGCTCCATAGTTTCATATGCACTGGAGGAATGTGGATTCCCTCCATTTTGTCCTTTTATTCTTTTGTGTGTTTGCTCTGCCATGCACTCAGTCTTCCTGAATTCTTTAACTAGGCAATGAGCTAAAATGATTTCTGCAACTGGAGCATGTACTGCATGGTAGGGGAATCTCTGAGACTCCTCATGTTGGACTTTAACTCCTGTCATCCTGAGAATTGGCTATACTAGTCTGGACTGATAGGAATTGCAGTCACAAATCTAATGTATTGCTAGTTCTATAATCCTGACGTACACTTTCAAACCGCACTCATTTCTTTGGCAGCTTTCCTTCCTCATGTTACCAATACATATGTGTGTTTTGATTTTAAAAATGCAAAAAATAGTACATAAAGAATGCACCAAAATGGTGTGTTGAAGTGTACATGCTCTTCTGTGTTTCAGTAAAACACACAAAAAATTAGAGTGACATTTGATCACATCAAAATAGCTTATTTTGTGGGATACAAGTGACAAATGCCCTTTATCATTATGTATGCTTTTAATATAGATGGGAGGCAGTTGGTGGTTTCAGCAGAAGAAGGCAAAGCTTTGAAAAGCCCTGCAAAATCTGTATATTTTTGAAAGGAACAACAGAGAATTCTTAGTTCTGCTTTGAAGATAGAACTTGCTAACTCAGTACTCCAAAATTTGTGAACACAATTGGATAAGGAGAATTAATTTTCTGCAGTCAGAAGTCAGAAGTTTAAAGACTGCAATCTATAAAACATCTTGAAACTTGACAAATTACTTTTAGAGTAAGAATCTTGACTGATGACTAATTTTCAATTCAGTTTTCAATTCAGTTCACCAAACACTAATTTAGTAAATTATCTAAAAATTATTGGAACTTAATCTTGTGAACTGGTATTATGTGTACTGGTATTAAGGATATAAAAATGAGGATACTGTCTCTAGCCTGATGTATTGGAGAAAAGCCTCTGCCTCCAAAAGCATTGACTTGTTATTTGTGTTATTTCTTTATTTGTTTCAAATCATCTTAACTTTAATTTGGCACCTAGAAACCCTGTTACAGGACCAAGGACTATATCAGAGTTATCAACATTTTAATTAAAATGAAATAGCAATAGGATATATTTATCAACAATATTTCAGTTGTCTTGGTTTTGTCCTGATAGAAAGACAACTGAAAGCTTTTCTTTCTGATATTATTAACTGTAACCTCTGCAAATGACCTTATTTTTTAATATATATTTTATTAAACACATAAACAGTTTATATATATAAAAATAACACATATAACTTTGTACAAAAACAATACACACAATACACACACAACAAAAGGAAAACAGACAACAACAATTACTTAAAACTAGTACTAAACTAAAGTACATTAATTACATAGGTATCAAACAACTAGGACTACCAGCCTCTCAGTTGATGGTGGTAAGATGTATTATTAGTATTATGATTTCCTCAAAGTTACTATGATTTACTGAATGAAAAATACCACAGAGATAAAACATAATTAGATGCTAACACAAATGACCTTATTGATATTCCTGAAAACTTGAAATATCCAAACAGTACTAGGAATGTGAAATACATCACAGTATTTTAAATTTTGGACCACTTTTGATTTTGGTGCAGGATAAAGTGAAGAAACAAATACAGTAGCTGCTGATTCCCTCTGTCTGGCTTGTGACTGACATCATCATCATTATCATCATCATTATTATTTCATGGAATTTTATTTCATTTTGAGATAAAGATTTTTTTTTAACAAATGTGCAATTAAAGAGTACACAATACAATATGATCACTAAAGAGATATCAAGAAATTCCCAGATTATAACCACTAGTCTATCATAGCTATGCTTGTGAGATGAGTAAAATCATCTAAGGAGACGTTCATTGTTTAATTTCATATACATGGTACCTAGTATATATAAAGTGTGTTATTGATGAGCGTATGACTTCAATCATGTCAAAATTTCAATTATATTTTGATTTGATTGAAGTTTGGTTGAAGGACGCTCCAAGGGCTCCAGCATGAGTAATAAACAGAAACTATGATGGTGTAATATAGGTTTTGAAATTAGGATTCCTTGCTTACTTCATTACTCAGTGGATTTTTACATTTTTGTAGTCTGCCAATTTTTTATCAGCCCACAGCTATTTAGATGGTTGCTTTGGGTCCCTCCTGATCCTGGTCAAGTTGTTTTAAAGAAAGCTGTTAATTTCATTTTGTGAATTTTGGATGTAATATAAACAGAGGAGCTAGTAAAAGAAATAAGAAAAGCAAAAAAAAAAAAATAGTGCCATCCAGAGAAGACTGTATATGAAAAACATATGGTACAAAAGGGAAAAATATATCAGATCTAATTAAAAATTAAAAGCAGTTTCTGGGCATGGGATCAGGGCCATGGTGCTGAAAAAGAAGGCTAACCCTTTCTCCCATGTCATTTATCTAATCCAAATTGTCTGCTTCACCAGAGCTTCTACTGGCCTCACAAGGAAAAACTTGCAAGGACCATGTGGTGTTCTCCAGCTTTGGGCATGGAACGAATTCTTAGGCCATTTCCACACTAGACTGTTAAAGTGCTATTATTCCATTTTCAACATCCTATGGAATCCTGGGGTTTGCAATTTAGGCAGGGGCATTTAGAAGGCCAAAGAGCTCTCTGGCTGAGAATTCTAAATGCCCATCCCTAAACTGCAAACCCCAGGATTCCATAGGATGTTGAAAGTGGAATAGCACTATAACAGTCTAGTGTGGAAATGGCCTTATTGGTAAAAGAATGAGTTTTAAACATCCCTTAATATCACAGTCTTGGCCCTTCTCCCAAGTATACCTTTAATATATTTGATCTCCCTTATTGTGTCAGATTTAGCTCAGGGAGAAGACATCATTTTCAGTAACAGACTTACTAAAATAAGTGATACTTAGGCTGCAATTTCCACTGAACAAGGTGAGAATATGCACAGGGTTGCACTGTCTGGTGCTTTCCTTATTGGTATTTATCCATGGGATTTAAGTTAGGCCAATTTTGAATTTCAGCCAGTGTCTTTGAGAAGCACGATTCAGGAATGTGCAAGCTAAAATAGCTTATTGAAGTGGGAAGGCTAGACAATCAGATGCCTGCTTGAAAGGAAGTCCCATTACATTCTTCTGCCTTTGCATTCTGCAGGTGTGCCCTTCAGCTATGGTAGTCCAAAGATAACATCATGCAGGGGAAGTATGCTTTGTTGAAGTTCTTCTAGCATTGAAAATTTTATGAGGTGATTCTGTAAGACAGAGATGGAGAATTCTAGCTATCTAAATGTTTGGCCTACAGCTCTCATCACAGTCAGACACAGCACAGTCAATACTAAGGGTTTGTGGATGTTGTGGTTGGAAACATCTGGAATACAAAGGTTCTTCACCACTGCTCTGTCATCTCCATGAGCAGTCTTCACAGTGTCTCTTGCTTTATCAAGACTAGGGGATTCTTTAGGGGAAAAGGTTAAACTTTATGGAAAGAGAACTACACACTTTTCTCTTCTCACTATACAACAAAATAATCAGAATGCATGGTCATTGTTTTCTTGATTCTTGAAACTAACATTTATAGGAAACATAATGTTTAGGAGGGCAGAGACAGAATTGGCAGGGGTGATGTAAGAAGCTGTTTGTGAAGGACGTATTTACATCCATGCATGTTTGTGTGGTCAATTAATTGTGGCGATACAATTTTAAAACAAATGGATGGTAATTTCCCTCCTTTCCCATTTTCTTGTATTTTACTTTTAAAAGAAAGGTCAAGGCATAGTTCCACCGTTAAAGCTTTCAAATGGCTTGTCTTCTTCTCCTGTGTGCTATCCTGTCTGAAATTCAGCTCCATACACTGCAGAAGTTCTGCAAGAAAGCCATGCAACCAGATAAGTGCCCTCTAGACCACAAGGGAAAACACATGGCTAGTTGTTTTTTATATATATATATATATATGTCAGAGAGAGTTCTGAGTAGTGTGGATAGTTTTGGGTTGGTATAGAATGGTCATACATTTTGTAAAGATCCAATTCTAGGTTAGGATGGCAAGATATCTGGCAGAATAATAAAACAGTCTCTTTCCTATTATTCAAGTAAATAAGATTGTAAGATTTTTCTTAATATGGTAACATAACATTTCATTGAACATTGTAGAATATTATTTCAAGCTTATCACTGATTTTGAATGCATCCAGCATGAAGTCTTGGGCCCTTTGAAGTAGTACACATTGTTTATTTTTTCAGAGTTAGACCTGAACTTTTCACCTTCAGGCTAGGTTATAAAATAATGATTGCTCTTATTATAAGGCAATCTTGTATTCTGTAAAATCACATTACCACTCTCAGCAGAGATACCAGAAGACAGCATCCCCTTATATTCTCCTTGACAGAGAAGCCAGGGGCAAGCATTTTTCTTTCTTATCACCTTTGGCCCTCAAGCTAACAATTCTAACAATTCATTTTCCCTGCACTTGCCACTGATCACCAACAAGCTTTCTGCCCATCAGTGAAAAGTCTTTTTTTGTGAGAAGCTGTAGGCAGTGGATGAAATTGTTAGCACTGAAACAAACTCCACAGTGTAGTCTTCCATTCTGCTGTTTCTTTATTGTGCTGGAGGCTTTATTCTTCTTCCAACGGGACCAATAAGCTTATGCAAAAGACCAAGATAATGACTTGCATCCTGTTGGTTTGTCCCAACTAAAGCAAAAGTATTCAAGCAATTGTTGGATGACAAGTCAATACATAGGTTAATCTTACTGATACAGTGGCTCTACTCTTAATAAGGACTAACGTCAGGATATAGGCCAATTTGCTGAATGCAGAGATAGGGGAATGTGACGGAGAGTTGAGGCTTGTGATTACTTTGCAAGGGAAAAAGTGATGCTTGACATGATCTTTCTTTAGGGAGACAGTATCAAAAGGATTTTTTTGTAAGTATCTGGGAAAAGCAGAATTACTACATATAACTGAATTGACAAATGAAGCCTGACCACAAGTTACATCAACCCAAGATGTTCTGATGATCAGGAACATTTGGCAAACAGAAAAGGTGCAAGTGAAATGGCTTGACCCTGTCCTTAGCAAGGGCTTGGTTTAGGTGATTCATGCCTGGGACCACATCCATTTTTTTAAAAAAAGACATACAGGATGAAATCTTATATGATAAGTGGCAGTTCTGTGATATACTTTGTACTGGTACCAGCAACAACATCATTAAACAACAATGTTAGAGAAATATTTTCCTCTGTACTGTACACTACTGTACAAAATATGCATCTAGGATTGGAACTTTTAGGGAATCTTGCATATAGCTAAAATATTAAGAATATTTAAGAATTTCTTCCAAGTGCACATCATGTAAGACAAATGAAAGGCAAGTAGGGAGGCAAAAAGAAAGTAAAGGTCACTTTGCTAGAATGTGGTTATTGGACATTAGTTTTCATAATAAAAGGATAACACTTGGTTTTTTGAGGAAAAACTGATGCTAAATGTTTTTATGTTCTTACCCCACCTTACTAAATTTTACCTGATAATTTTTTTCCACACTGGTTCTGCTCTATTTGGATTTAGGCCCCAGGTTGTACTCTAACCTTTGGATCACTGTGGGCTGTACTGCAAATGATCAAATGTACTGAGTCTGAAACACTGATAAAATTATTGGAATTTTCTACAAGAGAGGTGAATTTGTTATGACCTTGATGTGACTGCTTTTAGGTGTGGGAATTAAAGTGTTATTTTATTGACTCCATCCTGTGGAACACACAGCTGTGCAGTCACTGCTTAATGGTAGAACCATCAGGTAACAAAATAAATTGATTAATCACCTGCTTCTCATTTTAGTAAATTATCATGCAAATTTAGCCTCAATATAGTTTCCATGTTGAGACACCAAAGGAAAAGTAAGATAATTTGCAGAATAATGACTACCACTTATTCAGAAAAGAAGAATCCATCTCTATTATTTTCTGTCTTCATTCTCTGTAACAGTAACACACTAAAATCAAAATAGCCTCAGAAATGAATGTCTGGCCTTAATTTGGAACTCACCAATTGCATTTGGCCTTACCAGTTTACTAAAGCATTAAAATATTAATCTACCAATTAAGTTTGCAGTCTGATTGTATAGTAAGCAATAATTGATTGAAACCAGATTCTGAGAAACATTTCTTTTGCTCATGGGTTTATATATCCATCTACCAAAGAAACAAACTGCTGACTCTTTTCAATATACAACTAAAGTAATGAAAATCCAGTTTGTCTGAGTGTGAAAAATTTTGATAGGAGCTCAGTACTTTTCAAATTAACATTTAAATACTGGAATACACTGACACGTACACCAAAAGTTGAATTTTTCTCCCAACTGACAAATTGCTTAGAACTGAAAATTCCAATAGTGAAATTCAGCTTTCTAGGTTCAAATTCAAAAGCAATATAAGAACTGCTCATTTCAATCAGAGCAAGTTCTATTTTGCTCAGTTTTATCTACTCAAAATTTGTTTCACAACTACTATATACCTATCAAGAATCAGTATAATTTAAAAAATTAGTAATTAGCTGTGGTATTCAATTACCAGCACTTATTTAACACCCACATAAAGGGTTTTGTTCTAATTAGATTAAGTGCCAAGGATTGTGTATGTACTTCACTGCTTGTTATTTTAACTTTGTAATTTTTATGCTTGTAATTTGGATTTGTACAAAATTGAGTATAGTCTACAAATGAACATATGTCTTTGCATAAATAGTTCATATTCAGCTGACAATTCTACTGTTTTCCTAGGTTGCGATTGTGCTAATTTACACAAAGAATAATAACTCAGTGGATCAAATCTTTCTTCTCAATCCAGAGATTCCACGCTTTATTTTGGCTCTGTTTCTCTGAGCCATAAACAGGGACCAGATCATTTGGATATGTCAATAGCCATATCTGTTTTCTTTAGATCACCACTGAAATAGCAGGTAAAGTTTGCAGCTATGGACAATTCTCAACCAGAACCTTATGTACCATTCTTGAGTAAGTTGCTGAAAATGGAGTAATGTCTCAACTCCAAGCATCTTGGATGATACTGAGTACTTGGATCTATTCCAGTTTGGTTTCTAGCCTGGTACTGAGATAGAAACAGATTTATTCACCTTGGGGGAAGACTTGTGTGGAAGAACAGATGTGGTCAGTGCAAACTTTTCAAGTGTTCTGGATACCACTGGCCATGGTATCTCTCTGGGATGTCTAGCAGGAATAGGAATAGGAAGCAGATTTTAGAGTGATATAAAAAAAATTGTTTCCCCAACTCTATTTCTTTTTGAGGGGTTGAAAGTTGTTTATTGTTTGTTATCTAACCTATATCTACCTGAAGTTCCTTATTGTTTACTGTAACGGTCAACTAAGCTACCTAGCACCAATACAACCTAACAGCAGTATTGCCCAATAAGGAGGTTAACATTGGCTTTACCTTTAAGTATGCCTTAAAACAAGGAATTTGAAGATATTATGGGATGAAAAAATACTCAAGTAGATTCATGATTACTTAGGCTATTTAATTATATATATAAACAAATTAGTAATATGCATTTAGGGAGGATTCATTAGCTCACATATACTTTACATGATCTAGGCATAGCTTTATTCACAGATATTTCAGAGTCTAGGTTTATATCACTTGTAAGGAATTTTGTTCAGATGTACAAGTTCACAGTAAATGAGCAATGGTAAGGCATGTACCTTGCCACATATGACTTATATATAACAGATCTCATATTCTTATAAAAGCCTACTTTTATAGATGCACATGCTTATAGGCACATGGCTCATTATTTCATCAACTGAAGAAATTAGACATCATAAACGGGCACAGAATACCTTGTAGGTTTGTAGGATATTTGTCTACATTATATGATCAGAAGGTAACACTCTGTTTGACTGGCATTGTTTAGTTAGAGCATTATAAACAACATAATCTCACTTAGCGTGGGATGTTCACATGCCCAGGAACTTCTATCTTCTACTTGGTCACTTTGGGCATAGACAAAGTTCTATTCTGCTAATAAATTACATCAAATTTTGTTCTTGTTTTTTAATATAATTTATTTGGCTTCTTGTTGTCCTCCATCATCATCATCATCATCATCATCATCATCATCATCATCATCATCATCATCTTGTTTACACTTAACTGGCATTGGTATCAAACAATGCCCTACCAAGAAATAATCCTTTTAACCTTATAAGTCATTGTTCTTTAATCTGTTAATCATTTTTACTGCTAATAACTACCTTCAGGACCTGAAATTGGAGTTCCTGTCTACCTCCCTCCCTCCTTCTTTCTGTCCCCTATCCCATTCTCTCCATATATATCAGCCACTCTATAGCATTTCTGGAGAAAAACACTCAGGGGATTTCTGTTCTGTCCCATGGCAGAACATACACCCATTGTTTGAAAAATAGTTTTGGGATGGATAAGAGCAAACAAGTTATATTCCAGAGAAGATGTTCCATTGTGAAATGGGAGACATAATGATCTGAGTAGGTATGTAAGACTGGTATTGGATGAGGCTGTACTTCCCTTAAGCACAAAGAGTGCACTTGGAGAGGGGATCATGGATTGATACTATGGTGATACAGGTGGTATTGGATATTTTATTAATAATTTTTTCTCCTGAACTCAGGGAATAAAATTACAGTCATCTCTCCACATTCACTAGGGTTAGGGGCACCAGACTCCTGTGAAAGCGAAAAAAACTGTGAATAAGTCAATGCCCTCCCAAACCACATTTGACACACAAAAAAGGTACAATCATCATATTCAACCCACTGTGGATTCCTTTGAGGCATCAGGATTCTTTCACATGGGCAGAAGTGGGTGGCTGGGGGGGGTTACTGTCACCTCCACTGCTTCCCCACACCATTTTTAATAGGAACTTACAAGCCTCATTCACAATTTCTCAGTCTCAAAAGGCTTGCAGTCCCTATTAAAAATGGCCTAGGGAGGCAGCAGAGCAAATAATCCATGAATAATCAAATTTGCAAAAGTGAAACCTGCAAATATGGAGGGCTGGCTGTGTAGCTAAACATTGGGAGAAAAGTTTAGAATAAAAAGGGGACACTGTTTAGCAGTAGAATAGAAAACTTGTCTTTGGTGGAGGCATTTACACATTAAATACTGGACAACCGTCTGTCTGGGAAGCTGTAGTTGCATTCTGCTTTACAGAACCTACATAAAGAACAAGGGGTTGGACTGTATGACTTCCCATTCTGTTGTTCTAATCATTGCTTCATTAGAACCTGTTTACTGTGACAGGGAACATTTCTGAGGTGGAGGGGAAGGGAGACACAAGGCAGACAGGACACTGTGAACTAGATTCACATAATTACCTGACCAGATCATACAGAGTCCTACACTGTCTTTTCAGCTTCTGTGAGAGCTTATACATTGGAGGAGGACATACTGTGAATAATGAGTGAAATATAAAACATAAAGCTGTAATAATGTCATTTCTCAACATTTTTTAAAAAATACATATTTTCAATTTGGAACATTTTTTTAAACTTCTAATCTACTTAATGTGAGCTTAAAATGCTCCACATTTCTCCTAAAATAGCAAATAGTCTATAATAAAACAATTTAGTGATGTTAATCTGGAAGATAAACAAACGATAAACAATTTAAAATATTAATCTAAAATTTATTAGCTCAGTCCAAATCATTCCATCTAGCTTAAAAGTTTCTACAAAAGAACACTAAGATGTCCTAAGGAAAAAAGATTCTGAATAATTCATTTATTCTCAACACACTTCTTTCTTCTCTTTTATTCAATAAATGAGAACAGCTCCTACGTTCCATACAATAATTTTAGCTGTCATTATGAAAACACTGTCTACCATTTAAAAAATCATGTGTTACTTCAATTTTCATTTGAACCCAACATATTTAGTTTCTATATGTTGTATTCCCTCACCACTTAGTTACATCATGGTTGGACTAGAGACATAGGCCCTTTTCACACGTGGGGGAGCCGAAACGGGGCGGCGCACACAGGGGCGGAGATTACCTGCTTGCGTTTTGCTCTGTCTCTGCTCTGTCCCTGTGGGGAGCGTAGCTCTGCCACTCCACACGCCGCCGAATTTCGGCGGTGTTCGGTGGCACCCAAAATGGCGGCTGGCGGCTTCCGGAGGTGCTCCACCAATCAGGGCAGCGCGCCAACTGGAAGCCCACCCCCGGGCAGATCTGCAGAGACGCGCTAACGCGTCTCTGCAGATTCATACCGGGAGCAGCCACGGATTAGTGTGGGCGAGTTTCATAAAAACCACCTGGAAAGGTGGTTTTTTAAAAACTCGCAGCGCCACCCCTGCGGCTGCACTAGAGCGATTGAAGGTGTGGAGCCTCACCTTTTCCAACCGCACTAGCTCGCCCCGTGGTGTGAATGACCTCCGTCTCCAGTCGTCGCAACACGGGGTTTTACCCCCGTGTGAAAATGGCCATAAGATCTGTAGGCATGCTCGACTCCAAGCAGCTTCCATACTGATCTGAGTTTCCTTGGGCTGTGATAAAGCAACAAAAGGCACTGTAAGATTTAAGCATTCTGGTAAGATAGCCATAGTCTGAAAACCAGCAACTTCTTTGGGAAACATAAGGACCAGAAGTGAAAATGCCCCATCCCTACTTAAAAAAAAGAAAAAAAGGTCCATGAGATAGGAAGAAATAGTCAGGTCTTGTGTATGGGAAATCACATCACTTCCTTTTATATTCTCCTTTTTCAACACACAGCACAGTCTCATCCTTACTTCATCATCCTTAATTTTTTTCACAACTATGTTCTTTCTTTTACATCTGCTGGTTACATACAAATCTCTCTTTCCTCTTCTGATTTCTCCTCCACTTCTCTCCTACATCCTTCCCACACCATCCATACTTTTATGTGGAATAATAACTAAATTGACTCAGGGCATCTCACAGCACTGAAATGGACACTTCTGAATTAGGTAGAGATGGAAAAAAATAATAATGGTGGTGGTTTCCAAGTTCTCTTCCAAGTTACCCATTTCACACCTTTGATGAGACTCCTTGCAAGACAGAATGCACTTTGCCTCAGAAATCCACACATTTACAAGGCCTACATTTTGTATATATCAGATCATGTATATGTCTCAAAAATGTACATAGCTAAAAATGCATGCAGGTGAAAATACATTCAAACTACACTTGAGGTGGGATATGTGCATACATGTAGAAAAAAATCATAAGTGAAAGTATACATTAGAAAAAATGTGCATTATGTAAAATAGGTTTGTACATTATGAAAATGTGAATGGAATGGGTATGAATTTCTGTGTGGAAATGGAAAAGTAACAGATGTCCAATATAAACAAATTATGGGACTGAAATGCAAGTGCAATGCAGGGATATGAAATGAAATTGAGATTGAGAGTTTCTCACATCCCTAGTGTTACAGGCTCAGTTCTGGAAGACATGACCAAGAAGTACAAGGAGGAGCGATACACATTTGTAGGTACAGTTACTCACTGAAGCAATCCTCCAGGGTTAGTGATTTCTGGTTGGAAGGCTAAAATGGAATGAATGTAATGGCATTCTGAGGAATTTGAGATTTCTAACAAAAGCATCTGTTCCTCATCTCCTGAAACTTGTTCAGCTTGTCTCTGAAATCCATAGATCTGTGAGACTTGGGTTGTATTTAGGAGACATGAAATACATGGAAAACCATACAAGAAGTCGGGGAAAGCATACCAGTCTCATATGAATCAAGGACATGACAAGAATATAGGTGCATTTCAAAAGAACATAACAAAACTGACACTGAGGGATTGTCACATTGCTATCTCAAGGTATTTAAGAACCAGCATTTTTCAGTTATACTGAAGTTGTAGAAGGAGTTGTAGAAGGAAAATCAGATTCCCCTTTTTCTTCTGCTAAACTAACTCTTAGAAAATTTGGCTGCCCTCTAAAATGTGAAGAACATAAAAATATTGGGTTCATGACAAACAGTCATGGATACATATAATTGTAAAGGATCGTAAGTATTTGAATGTAAGAAAAATAATATTTGGGTTGTATTTTGGAAGGAATAACTTGATAGCAAAATAACAACCACACATTTCTGTTCTCTTGGGTTTGCACAGTTCTCATTGACATGTACATGTATGCAGCACTGTTTTTCATGAAGTGCTCTAGACATCAAAGATCAGTTATAGAGAACTACAAATTAGAGGTTTAGAATACTTCAGTTTGCTCTAAAGAAGCATGAGACTCACGATATAGCTCCTTTCAGTTTTGCCAGTTGCTGTTTTCCCTGCATTAATTTGTTCTACGAGGAGGCTGTTTTAGTGATTTCTTGCATCTGAACTAGGGCTCTTTAAGGGATCTTTTTAAAAAAAATGTGGCATGTTTACTGAGGTGATTCTATAGTTTGAAGAGCATTTTTTTTTAATTTACAGGGTGGCATCCTGTTCAGTATTTCTGAGATTGTAGGCTGGATTTACAATCTCATAATAGCTGAAAAGTCATATTTACAGTCATTAACAATGATCGTTAACAAAACCTTATCTTTTCAGCCTCACAATGCCTCAGCTGAAGGATTTCTGAGGTGATACAAATCATGGCAATAGTCAACAACATCTGCAGTGTTCTCTCAGTTGTGGGATACATTGACAAGCTGTTGTTACTCTAAGAGGTGGGAGACTTTGATGTCCACCTGCAATGCCAGCTTCTCCATAGAACTGGAGGAATTATAGCTCAAAGGAGGCCTGTGAGAGGAGGGTAATAGCACGATCTTTTCACTTGTATATACCAGTACTAGCTGTAGAGACAACTCTACAGGTGAAAGGTGAAACAGAATATTTTATTTGAAATTAACAAACACACAAGAAATTGGACACTTTTAAGAACCATACAAGGAAAGTGAGGCAAGAAAGGTTGGATAGAGAGAGATTAGGTGGAAAGGGTGATAGTTGCCAGTACTGAAGTCAAAGCGGAATGGCTCAGAAAGCCATCTGAGGGTAGCAAGAATGAACAGAGGTCTGAGCAACACGTCTTACATCTGAGTACTACAATTTACTAGTGCTGGAGCTAGGGTTTTTATACCCTATTTCCTGCCATGAAGGAGGATGTGTGGAAAAAGCGGTAATTGCTTCCTCATGGGGTTGACAAAGGAGGCTGGAATGGGCTGATTATCTTAACTCTAGGTGACAAAACATTGTTGGGAATCCTGACAATCTCTTAATGTTTTGGTCAGGTAGTGTGAATAGGCAAGGTTTCTGTAGGATATGCTCACAGTAGAGTCCCTGGTTTCTTCACCTGGGCAGTTTCACTTGCTATTTTTTTTTTTTTTGGGAGTACTTGTAGCTTGTAGTAAAAATCGGTAGTGTAAAAAAGAAGACAAGAAGGGAAAATGTTATTCCAATGTGTCTCAGAATTAAAAATATATATCCTGTAGATGGGAATGACATGTATATGGAGGGAATTTGCAGGACAATAGAAATATTGTTCAGATATTAACAAAATCCTAAGAAGTGCAGCCACAAGTATTGCAGCCTGCCCTGTCTGGATGAACTTTAGTTGCTCCTTCATATATAAATTGTGAAATTATATAGGAGTTCAGGTAATGCTTCTTTGGAATTATGGGATGATGATGTGATGGAATAGGACCCCAAACACATAAATGAACAAATGTGATTATGCAAATATAGATTTATAAATTCACACATGATGTTATGAGAGAGAAAAGTCAAGGGCACTTTGTAAAACTGTTTGGAAACTTCAGCAGGTTCAAAATGTTGTGGCCAGAATGATGACTGGGTCGAGTCACAGGGAACATATGACTCTCTTTTTGAACCAGTTTTGCTGGTTACTGATGCATTTCCAGGCACAATTCAAAGTGCTGGTCATAACCTATAAAGCCCTATATGGCTTAGGTCCAGACTATCTGAAAGATAGCTATATCCTCTATATGATCCTGGTGAAGGCATTGTCTTGATCCTGCAACCATTACAGGTCTATTTTCTTAGTGGCTGCTCACAGACTATGGAATTTCTAAGCTGGCTTCCCCTCTGCTCTCCTCTTGCTAGTAGGCAAAGACCCTTTTATTTAAATAGGATTTTAATGAGGAACTGTTTGCAGGTAGCCTTTTTATGGGTCTGTGTGTATTCAGTCCTTAATTTTGTTAGACTTTCAAATTGCATTTTATTTGTTCAAATTTAATAGTTTTAATATAATTTCTTTAATTGTATTTTCATTTTTCGTGTCTCCCCCCCCCCCACTAAACTTGTTTTTAGCCTTTGTAAGCTGTTTTGGGTCTTGTGCCATGAAAAAGGCAGCAAAATAACTAACTAAATAAATAAACAAACAAAGGGAAGCAAAAAATATTTCCCACCAACTAGAATGAATACGATATAACAAGAATCAAGATGTAAAAGAATCTTTACACAAAGAAGCTGTACATGTTGTAAGACCATTTGTGAAATCAGGAAATTTTTGTTTGTAAAATAATCCATGCTTTCTCTCAATGGGTCTCTCATTTTCTTGACACACTATTGATATATAGATCATGTGGATGAATTTAACACATCTTTCAATTATGCAGGCTGCCATTAAATTTCTTTGTAAGCCTATCACATACAGCTGTTGTCCGTGAATGGGAAGAAAACAGTCCTATAGCCAGAAATTTTGAGTTGAGGAGGCCAGAATACACTGAGGATGGCCAAAATGAAAAATAGTTGAGGCACAATGCTTTTAGTGAGCCAGTATGGTATAATGGTTTGAGGGCTGGATTAAAACCCTAGAGACCAGAGTTAAGTTCCCCCTCAGCCACAGAATCATCCCTGGCTGATCTTGGGCACACCACACACTCTCAGCCCCAGAAGACTCTGTAGTTCACCTGAGGACCACCATAAGTTAGAAACAATTTGAAGGCACAAAACAACAAGAAACAATGCTTTTAAAGTCCTTCAGTATATGTCTCCCTGAATTCTCTAACAGGAAATAAATATGTACACAGGATTGCATGGGAAGAATATTTGAAAATACTCCAAAAATGGTAAAACAACAACAACAACAACAACAACATTTTTTTCTTCAATGTGAAGAAAATCCTGGGGTTACAAGAATCTTTGCAGTCTGTGACTTATTCTACGCAAAGTTTGTGTATGGTTGTTTTA